>RQOL01000374.1:5569222-5846355 GCA_013076295.1 Sanderia malayensis | reverse complement strand
ATGAAAATAATGGAAAATGATGAATACAATAAGATGACTAACAACAGTGAACGATATTTTCTATCTTATGGTCACCAGCATTGGTCAATGATATGACTAATAACTTTACCACCTGAAATGAAAATGTGCTCACATGTTTATAAAAGTCTGAAAAGATTCCTAGCCCAATTTCAAGAAAAAATTCATCGGGAGTTCAATTTTTTCAGTTCCAGCAGGTCACCCAGTGCTAAATGAAAAACAATGAGACAAATGATATCTAAACTACCCGGCTTTGAAAAAAGAACAGACGAAATAAGAAGTTTCAGGTTAATCAGGAAAACGTAATTGAGTACAGTATTAACCCGCCAGTTAGAAATTGGTTATTTGGAGCCAGGGTATTGTTTAAAAACAATAGCCTATTGTTTATATCTATTGTTTTTAGAACAATTTTAGGCTCTAGTTTCTTATAAGTCAGTTTCTCAGTGGCGGGTTAATACTGTATTTCCCGTGAGCAAACAATGAAAAGCTGCATAACAACCCAGCCACATTCAAGTGAATTTGGGAATATTAGCAAACAAGTAATGAGGGGATCTGATCAAGTTGAAAAAGTATCGGAGCCGTCGATGACATCGACTTTCATACAGGAGTTGACAAGACATTATTCGATCCCGCGAAGAGGTGGTCAATTTTGCGCAATAAATTTAATTGAACCTGCAGGGAATCTTTATGAAATTATCATTTGAATCAAAAGCATTGAGTCAAAGCAACAAATCTCAAAAACAAAAGCGGCCCACACTTTCAAATTTCCACAAAACCATTCTAAGCAGCTCAAGTGAAAGGGCAAAACAACACTAAAATAGGCACTGCAACCTGACCAAAAAAGCAACTTAATTTCTTGGCAATGACATGTGATGTGTGTATATTCCATGCCCATTGTACAGGCGTATACCACCGATTTTTACTGAAATTCCCCGAGCTGAAGGAAACGAATATGGCTGCATGAAATTTACTTCGATTGAAAGAATACTTGGGCACATTGAAAAAATTATCACAAGCAAAAATATCTCGATGAATGTCAGTTGCTTGCTTAGATTCTAAAGAATCATATATTCTGTTTTCCACGCTGATGTTGTGATTAATATAAATACTTATTCATTTACTTAAAGTGCTAATGCAACGAATTTTTACATAGTGTTTATATTATTTTAGTGTTAAAAATATCGATTCGGGCAAACAATTTAACAATGAATAGTATCACCAGAAGCTTCAGGTTAGGAAAACGTTAATTTTTCCTACAAACGACTATATATTCGGTCGTACAAACAAACGACCATCCTCAGAGTCAATTAAAATGCAAAGATGGATTTGACAGTTTTTTTTTTTTTTTTGATTTGACATTTACTTGACATTTTGACATTTTGATTTGATTTGAGATTCCATGGCGATTCACTGACTAAATAGGTATTATCTACCAAATTACATGATGTCTCACACAGTTGTTTTCTTACTGGCTAGAAAAGAGATAAAACAGAGTTTTTGAAGAGATGTAGTTTAATGTAAGTTGGAGTTCTTGCATCAAAAATAATACACAATTTTATCAAAATTTGTAATAATGAGGCTTACTGTTTCCGTCTTTCATGGTAGAGAGAATATCTTCTGCGAGTTGCGAGTTGTCAGTTGCGAGTTGGTATTTTGGCATAGATTTGTATGATTTTCAGTTCAAAATATAGCCCTTATATCTAATTACATGAAAAGGAAATTCAAGTAGCAAGGGTTGAGCTATTTAAACTTCGGGGGCTTGAAAGAGAGTATCTTTAATTATGAATTTCTTTAATATCTTTAATTTTATATGTCTTTAACTATGTACAATATATGGAAACTTGTTGTCAGACATAAACAACTTGCAACTGACAACTCGCAACTCTCAACTCGTGACTAATCGTATCCCTTCATGGTAAGGGAGAAATGAGAAATCTTTGAGTGCCTTAAATCGATTCATATCCAAAAGTATGATTTATTTGTCATGAAACGATATTAAAAGACTAGTTTTTAACTTTTTTACGTAAGAACTAGGCTATACTGATTAAAAAATAAGTTCATAAAAATACTTACCTATGAAAGCTTCTTGAAAGTTTTCCCTTTTTAGCAATTCCTCGTAACCATTTTCATCACTCTCAATTGCTCCTCAGACTTTTCGCTATTATATGGCCAAGTTCTCTTGATTTCTTTCGCAATTTTTGTCCACTGTTTTTTACGGCTTATGCCTAGGACAAGTACCCTAGACAAAAATTTGATAGTAAAGACGGCTTCGCATCATAATGATTTATCTACACAAAAGCCGTCATTCTTATAGTGCCCTTGGTGGAAAGTCCTTAGATCACAGAAAACTTGAAAAAGTTGAACCATCATATGAAATAGAAGACACTGTTGATGCTCTCAACAAAAATGAAAAGTTAAAGGATGCTGGCAAGCGCCGCTCGACCGTTTTGGTTGTCTCTAATCACGTTTCAGTAAGCCTTTCGACCCCAAAAAACATGCTGGGAAAAGGAGAAATATGTTTCTATTTTCAGGACGCGAGGCACACAAGTCTCAGTTTCTAGCTGAGACAAGAGAGGTCAATTTATTGTCACAACGTACCACTCGAACAACCTAATGGAAAGAAAAATCATACAGAGTTAAGTATGGATATGAGGTATGCTATTCTAACTACATTTAAATCCACTTTCCAACAGAAACAGTGCGCATCCTTTGCAAACTGCTTCGGCCTTCCCACTATTTAGAATATAGCGCCCGAGCTACCTTGACAGAAGTTAACATTTTGGCCTGTATCGTCGGAAAGCTCTGGCATCCAAGCTCTAACACAATTGAAGTACATTTCCCCAGCATGCTTTTCTTTTTATGAAAAGGCCTGTAGGGAACAAATATATTGTCAAAGTTTTGAAGGATCGTGGGTACAATCAAAAGTGCATCCAGCAAACACAGAACAAATGTAATCTCGTAGCTCCTCAATCGGTACCCTGCAAAAGTTGCATACCTTCTCTTTGCGGGCAAGAAGTAGATGGAACAACGATAAACGTTTTTGATTCTAATGCTCCATTATAAATGAATACCAAAGCCGTGGAGCCACGTTTACAAGACTGTGGCCAAGTAGTTGGTACATGCAGAAATAGAGTGCAAGGCACGTAAGTTTAAATGGGGTAATTACAGTCCAAATGTTTTTATTGAAGCATATCTCTAGTTTCATGCAGTTTTGCTTCTACTCTGCAAATCAACCGATCTCTGATTTCAGACTTCAGTTCCCAGACCCATGTTATAATAAGACCATACACCATAAGAAGAAATTAAAAATATTGAACTGAAAAAGGCTTTCAGCTTCAAAAGAATATTGTACTATTATTATTATCATCATATTATTACAGATATTATAACTTATAAATGCCACAAATGTTGTAAAATTGGTCACTATCAACATGCATGCCTCTATATCCTCTTTGTGTTCCATTCCCTTGAGTCTTGCTGAGATTGTTGGTATAGTGCAGATGATGCTGAAGAAGAGGAAGTAGCTTTCAGCCCAAGAGCGCATGCTTCTGACGCTTGATAACCACTCCACAAATCTCTGTCAACTTAGGGAGATGCCAGTCACGCCACTACTGCTGAAGAAATCCCTGCTACAGATATTGTTTCTGCGATTTGCTCCCACAACCAATACCAGTAACTAAAGCGTTTGACCACGATAAGGGTTGTGCAAAGTTCACTTAGTGCGCCCGCGCATGCACGCCGAAGCATGACGTCATCTCGAGGCATGATTTATTATGTTAAATTGTTATTGGTATTTTTGTGATTTAAATAAATAATACGATTCTTGTCATCACTTGGTGATGAGAAACACATTTCTGTGTAGCAAGATAGAGAGTAGTTGATGTGAAATTCTGTAGCAAAATATGTGTGAAATAAAATGGAGAAATGAAATTGTGTCTTCCATGAGTGTTCTACGGTCGAGCTAAAAGAACGAGTACTGAAGATAGGGTTCTTCAACACATGGTTCACCGAGCCGGATAGCTTAAACCGTGGAAAAAATTGCTTTAGAATGGAAGGAGTGGAAAAATTAAAGAAAATTTGCCGTTCACACAGAACAGTTGCTACGAAATTAGTCAACAAGGTCAACGATGCCTTGGCCAGAAATGAGGATAACGAAGAAGGGATTGATCCCAAAGTATTGAAACAGTACAAGATGCAATCGAGTGAAAAGAAGATTGATTTAAAGAATTGCGATCGAGGAATTCTAGATTCGATGGCTGAGGAGGAACAACGACGCCCTTGACCAGGAAATTGAGGGCGCGAGCGATTATCGAGAGAGAATAACACAAGCAATAATTGCAGTCGACGGAAGGATTCAAGTCATCGGACCTTCTCCATTTGTCAAAGCCAAGTAGAAGCAGCTCCCAAAAGAGTTTGGCATCTACTATCTCTTCAAGATCAGCCCCGAATTAAAGAAAAATAAAAGTAAATCTGCCGAAGCTCGAATTGAAGAAATTTGAAGGTAAGATCTACGAGTGGCAGGAATTCTGGGACGGGTAGGCTAGCGCTATTCACGAGAATGAACAGCTCGCATCCGTAGATAAATTCGAATATCTAAAGAGTCTTCTTGAGGAGCCAGCAAGAAGAGTAATAAAAGGAATACCCATCACAGAAGCCAATTATGAATTAGCTGTGACTCTCTTGAAAAAGAGATACGCCAAAACCAGCATCATTCAACGTGAGAACATCAACCAAATGATAAATATTCAACCAGTGTTCAGTGAAAGAAACGTTACGAAGCTGCGACTGCTTGACGACAAAGTCGAAACTCATTTCCGCGGACTAGAGGCGCAAGAGGTTGATCAGACATCGTATTCTAGCATCGTGGTGCCTGCGATCTTGGATAAAATTTCAGAGAATGTCCGATACAACATGATCAGATCAAGTAGCTCTGATCACTTGGAGTGGATTATGAAGGAAATGCTGACCGCTTTTGAAAGGGAAATGGTAATTCACGAAAGTCATACCTCGCCATTTAAGAACAGGCAGGGAACCAGAAACCAGCAAGAGAGAGGATGGTTACGGCCTAAGCGAGAACAAGGATTTGAAGGCACAGCAAATGCGCTGCTGGCAACGAAGAATTTCAAAAGGAAGTGTGTGTTTTGCCTGGAAGAAGATCATGCCCCAGAGGATTGCCAAAAGGTGAAAGACATTTCTGTAAGAAAAAGTATCCTAATAAAATTTGCTAGATGCTTTAATTATTTGAATTCTGGACATCGGTCCTTTCAATGCCAAACAAAGACATCTTGTAAATCTTGCCGGGGAAAACATCATGCAGCTATATGCTTTAAGCTTAAGCCTAAGCCAATAAGCGCGCCTGCTAGCGGAAAAGAGTCGGACACTCCTCTCAACCCTGCAGCTAACGCATGGGTGGGTTACACAGGATCCGGTGAAAGAGTTGCCTTGCAAACAGCTTTGGCCAGTGTGAATGGGAAAAGAGAAAGTCGTGTGAGAGTGCTATTTCATAGTGGTAGCTACAAATCATTGGGCCAAGGCTGTTGATAGGTTAGGATTAAGGCCCATGAGGAGAGAGAGTTTGTCAGTCAGAGCATTTGGAAGCAATGAAACAGATGTGAAGATGAGAGATGTGGTCAAGATAGCATTGGCCCCGCTGGGCCAAGGGAAGAGTGTTAACGTTGAATGTTTGTAGTTGATGTTATCTCTTGTATTGCAAACGAACACCTAGAAGTAGTGAAGAGCGATTTTTCCCATTTGAATAAAATATGGTTTTCAGATATTTCTAGGAATGAAGATGTTTTGACCGTAGATGTTCTGACTGGAGCAGATGAACTTTAAGCTTCCAAGATGGGGAGAGATCACATGAGGGGGGCCTTATAAGCCTGTAGCTGTAAAGACATCATTGGGCTGGGTGCTGTCTGTACCATTGAAAGGTAACAAATTGAATTCTTCTGAAATAACAAATGTTAATTTTGTGCCTTCAACACCCAGCAGTAGTAATGAAGGTATAAATGAATGTGTGCATAAATTGTGGGACTTAGACACGCTTGGGATAAAAGAACAAGCAGATGTTCATGAAAGAGTTATTGATGATATAACGTTCTCAGAAGAACGGTATTCAGTAGGGTTACCCTGGAAAATGGGACACAGACCCTTGCCATCAAATTATGGAAATAGCATTGCCAGATTGAATTCACAGGTTAAGAAATTTAAGAAATACCGTGACATTTTTAGAAAGTGTAATGATATTATTGATGAGCAAATGAAATTGGGAATTATTGAGCAAGTCTCAGAAATGGATCAAGCAAGCAAAATCCATCATCTACCTAGTCAGACAGTTGTCAGAGATGATGCTGAGACAACAAAGGTAAGGATCGTTTTTGATGCATCCTCCAAGGATAAAAATTCAGGAGTTTCTCTAAACGATTGTCTGCGCATTGGGCCATCACTAACCCCTCTAACTTTTGAAATGCTTCTAAGGTTTAGAGGATATAGTGTATCACTGGTCGGTGACATTGAAAAGGCTTTCCTCAACATTGAAGTTGATCCAAGAGATCGAGATTGCCTAAGGTTTCTTTGGAAAACTAATTTAGAAGGAGACGATTCTGACAATGATATTTCGATTCAACAAAGTGGTATTGGAGTGAACTCAACTCATCACCATTTCTACTCAATGCAGTGCTAAGAAACCACATAGAAACGTATGAGCATTGTGATCCTGAATTTGTAATGAAAATGAAAGAGTCATTCTATGCTGATGATATGATATCAGGAGCCAACAATAGGAAGAAAGCATTTGATCTCTACTTAAAGGCAAAAGGGAGAATGAAGGAACGTGGGTTCAGGTTGAGAAAATGGAAGACAAGTGATGTTGAATTGTCTCAGAAAATAAAGGAGAGAGAGGGAGTGAATGAACGGCAAACAGGTCAAACATGTGGAGAAGAGATGTCTTATGCTAAGAAGATGTTAGGTGTAGAGAAGGCTTCGGATAGCAAGACAAAGGTTTTGGGAGTGGTTTGGGATAGTTACAAGGACAACTTGGAGTTTAAGTTGAGTAAGGTAAGCAAGGCAAACAATGCAAGCAATGAACAGCCCACAAAGAGAGGAATTTTAAGTACTGGAAACAATATTTGATCCATTGGGTATAATCAGTGCAATTTCTGTTATAGATGATATGCACATTGACGTCACAGAACTCATTCTTTTCGGACTGAGTGGTAAAATGAGTGGCAAGATGGCGGCCGCGTAAAAGGCGCCGAAGGAGAACGCCCCTTTTGGAGCTTGTCACTCGCCTTCTGTACATCACTCTGGTCTCACCTCTGAGCTAAAATTAGTTTACGACCAGAAGTTGCAATTTTTACAGATATTAGACCCACATTTATTGAATAAGTCTGATTTTGATACTTCTCTGGAGCAGTGGCCTAAATTTTTTTACGCATCCGTTTACAATTATCTGGTTACTTCAACAAGCAATTTTACTCATTCTGGTTTGAAAGCTTGTAAAAGTATGAATGCATATTCGTATGTTGTCACTTGCCAAACCTATGAGAAAATTTGTCGGCGAGTCCAGCCCCCCTTGTATCTTATTTTTGCCAAAGTACGACACTCGAAGTATTTTCACAAAATTGCCTAATCAAGCTTAGGTCGTCGTTAATGACGATGGATCTGTATGTAGGGGACATTATACTTGTTTGTTCGCACAAGGGGAAGTCTGCTCTCATGTTGCGGCAAATTTTTTTATATTTATTGTGTTTCTGAGTTCAAAGAAAAGTCTACATCTTCTTGTACTTCAGAACTTTGTTCTTGGTTGGGTAACAACTCAACTCGCCCCACTAGATATATATATACATATACACAAACTTTGTTTGACAACAAAAGGGGTTACACATTGGTCTATTGGGTAGCTTTGAAAAAAGCTGTTTAAAGGGTGACAAATTCAGTGCTGCTGTTTCATTTCAGAGGAACAACAGACTCACAGAGGTTGCAAAGAGCTGAACATACAACCAAGATATCATCAAGAATGCTATCTTCTTCTGTAGTTTTGCTCATGACCAACTTGATGGGGATTATGCTCTGCAACATTGTAAATTTATTTCAAAGCAGTTCAATTACTCTTTCCACATGGATTCGCACGTGGAATATTGCATTTATAATCGTGGAATATTGCATTTATTAATCGTGAAAATTTAGAAAGCCATCCCAAATGTATAATATTTGAAAATTTTGATTTCAGCCAAAATAAATTAGAGTCACATAGTATGGCAGCAAGGCATTGTTAAGTTTTTAACAGCAGTTTTGTATTTATGGAACTCAACAGAATTCAAAGCAAAAAACAAGAACGAATAAAACATTCAAAATATTCAAGCTCCTGAGATAGATAAAAATAATGAATTTTAATATACTGGCAATTCATGCTATCATTTGCAAGCATGGGTCTCTTGGAGCGAGAGGTCCAAAAGACACCCATGCTTTGGAAATTTGGTCCTCAGTTCTGTGTAGATTTGTGCATTAGATAATGTTAATCAATGATCACACCAAACTTTGAAAAATGCTCTCTGAATGCTGTAGGCATGGTCTTGTGAAGAACTTCCCTTTCAGGCCAATAAGGGCAGATAGACATTTTGACAAAACAACAATCCACCTTTGGAAAATTCTGCAAGCACTACTTTGGTGAATTCCAAAACGATAAGTCAACTATTGCTCCGATAAATCAAGACGTAACCGGATTAGTGCAAGACGAAGTTCTTGAAAATTAGAGAGCTTCTGTTGTGATGGGAATGCATGTAAGGTTCGACGAAATCAAGAATTTTCATAAGGAGCTTATTATTGTCATGTCCCAGAGTAAATTGCTCAAAAGATAACAATGCCAAATCAGTCCTCAGTTGGAAAACATCTGACCTCAATATGTTTCCTTCCTTTAAGTTCTGACTATGTTCTCACTTTTCTGACCTAAACATTAAGGAGACATATGTATCTATTTAGTTATAAACGTGGAAGACAGATAATTATAATCTCACATCCCAAGCAGAGCAATCCGTAGGGGAAAATGGTAAATAAATACAAATATGTTATGGCCTAGCCTACCTGAGACAAAGTGAATTCCGCAAGCCCAAGCAAGGTCAATATTGCTATCTGGGTTTATTTTGGCAATAAAAATCCATCTTTCCATCCGTACAGGGTCTTTGAGAATTCGATGAAGCTTGAGCTCATTCTTAAACCCATTTTTCGTGCAGCCATGAACAGAACAAGACTTAACAATTTTGAAAAAAATATCGCTTCAAAATCAAAATTTGTTTTGTGCGCACTTTTTTGTTCATCGCCAGCCTCTCTTGTCAATGACAGAGATTTGTGTACGTGTACTTCGGCCTAACTTTTTTTTTAAAAGCCGCGAGCCTAGGCCGACAGGCTGTTTTTCGGTTAAATTTTTTATAAGAAACAGAATCTATCAGATAAAAATCTGATTTCATTACAGAAAACTACTATTTTGATGTCAAGTGTCAATTTATTTTGCAAATCTGACTTGGCATCCTTGTCTATTATGTAATTTTTGAAGGGACCTATTTAGAGGCTACTTTGTGGCCGCCATCTTACCACTCATTTTACCACATGACGGCGAATGGACTGTGACGTCAATATGCATATCATCTATAGTGAAGGTTTCATTTCAGGAATTGTGCATGAGTAAATTGGATTGGGATGATGCTGTACCAAGAGAAAAGGCTACCATTTGGGACTCATGGCCAGAGGACCTGAGCCAGGTCAATACTGTAACGTTATCAAGGTGTACTTTTGATTTGAATAAAGGGGAGATTTTAAGATGCCACCTCCATGGTTTTTGAGACGCTAGCAAAATGGCATACTGTGCTGTGGTCTACATGGTATATGAAACTTCAACAGGAACATATACTACCTTGCTATGTTCAAAGACAAGAGTGGCTCCCCTAAAAGAATTAACAATACCAAGGTTAGAGCTATTATCTGCAAGGATTTTGGCTGTATTAATGGATACAGTCTGCACAGCATTGAAGTCTCATATTAAGATAGACAGTAAACATTATTGGCTTGACAGTACAACTGCTCTTTACTGGATTTTCCATAAAGGGCGGTGGAAGCAATGGGTACAGTTCAGAGTGAGTGAAATATTGAAATTATCTGAAATGAAAGATTGGAGTCGTGTGGGTGGTGCAGAAAATCCTGCTGACATAGGCTCGAGGGGTATTATGGCCAGCCAGTTGAAGGATGATGAATTATGGTTTCAAGGGCCAGAGTGGCTAAAAAGGGAGAAGATCAGTGGCCCAAAAAGCTTGAAATAAGTGAATCAGAAGAGGTGGGAAAAGAGAATAAGAAAGTGAATGTCATGGTAGTATCAACAAATGTCCAGACAGGCATAGGACAGATTGTTCATATTGATAGGCATAGCACACTTAATAGATTGCTTAGAATCACCGCCTGGGTTAAACGAGTTGGTGCAAACCTATAGGGTAAGATAAACAAGGGTGAAGTTAAATCTGGCAATCTTAGTGCATCAGAGATCAAGGAAACCGAAAAGCTGTGGATAAGAGATGTTCAGGTCTTGTTGAAAGCAGATAAAGATTTTAAGAAAACTGCCAAGCAGCTAAGTGATGTTGTTGAGGAATCCTTGTATGTAAGGGTAGACTTGAAAATGCAAGATTGGATCTCAGCTCAAAGTACCCAGCACTAATCTCTAAAGAACATAGATTCACTGAGCTACTGGTTTTGGATTGTCATGAAAGAGTACAACACTGTTGTGTTAGAGCCACACTTGCAGATATGAGATCAAGATTCTGGGCTCCAAGGGGTAGGCAAGTAGTTACAAAGTTGCTGAAGAAATGTCTTATCTGTAGGAGACAAGAAGGATTATCTTTCAGGAATCCACCTACAGCTGCACTTCCGGAATTTAGAGTGTCAGAAGCACCCCCCTTCTCTTACGTAGGGGTTGATTTTGCAGGACCGCTGCTCGTCAAGGAGAAACAAGGGAAGATGTCGAAGGTGTATATCTGTTTGTTTTCCTGTTGTTTGACTAGGGCTTTACACCTGGAAATTGTTAATGATTTAACTGCAGTTTCATTTTTGAATTGCTTGAGACGGTTTTGTGCCCGAAGGGGTACACCAAGCATCATTAACTCGGATAACGCAAAGACTTTCAAGTCTATTGCATCGTTCTTGAAGAAAATGGGCACTGATGAAGGGGTTACTGGAAGTCTAGGCTATAGAGGAATTGAATGGAAATTCAATCTAGCTGTTAGCCCGTGGCAAGGAGGCCATTTTGAGAGAATCAGTTTGCAACGCGTCTCCGTAAGCTTGGCGCAACATGTGAATTTGGTGACTTGGGAAAAGAAGTAAAGTCAGTCATCATCCAGCATTCAAATTCCAAACGCTTACGTTGTTTTGCAATCCTAGAAAAGGATTTAACTTTGGATAAATTGCTAGCCAAAGGTCGTGCGTTTGAGCTCAGTGACGCTCAAGCGACTGGCCTCGAAGACGCACTATCATCAACTCACATCGCCGATGAACAAGCAACCGTCCAGTTTGTGAAGTCAAACAACAAGCGCAGTTATACTTCAAAACTTGCTCACCATACTCAGCAATCTTCGAAAGAATGCAGAAATTGTGGAGGATCTTGTCCCCACAACAGTGTTCCTTGCCCCGCGCGTGGAAAAACCTATAACAAGTGTGGAAAATCAAATCATTTTGCTGTCATTTGCCGCAGTGCTTCGAAATCATCCGCTCATATGAGTCGTTCTCAACCAAGGAAACCCCAGAACTCCACCGTGCGGACAATCACCACAAAATCTTCCGCTGATTCAGACCCCGACAAGTATTTTTTCACACTCGATTCGCCTGCACACATCAGGCCAAAGACAAAAATCAAAATCAATAACATTGGTATTAACATGGTTGTTGATACTGGCGCTTCAGTGAACATTATAGATGAAAAGCGTTTCAGAAATTGGGACAGCATACTCAACTAAAGCTAGGCAAATGTAAAACCCGCATTTTTGCTTATGGCGCATCAGAAAAGCTGCCCATCCTTGGAAAATTTCAATCCACGCTGGAATCAAAGTCCAACTTCACCCTTGCTGACATTCACGTGGTGAAAGGACAAAACATTTGTTTGCTCAGCTATGGAACAGCATCTGCTCTTGGACTTGTGACTGTACACGTGCAAATAACTGAAGAACAAAAGACCGCGGAACAGGAACAACAGCAACGCCCATTGTCACTTGATACTTTACTCAAGCGATATATTGATATATTTAATGGGATAGGTCAGCTGAAGGATTTCAAACTGAAACTTCACATTGATCCAGCAATTCCCCCTGTTGCCCAATCACCCCGCAAGATCCCGTTTCACATGAGATAGAAAGTCAAATCCGCCCTTGAAAATCTGGAGAAAGACGGGATAATCGAGAAAGTCGAAGGCCTAACGCCATGGGTATCCCCAGTGGTTATCACGCCCAAAAAAGACGGTGACGTGCGTTTATGTATAGACATTCAACGGGAAAGACATCCTTCACCAACTTTGGAAGATCTTGTACATAAGCTCAATGGTGCTAAAATATTTTCGAAACTCGATTTACGTTCTGGCTACCATCAACTATTGCTTGACGGGGAAAGTCGTTATATTACTACATTTGAAACGCACCAAGGTTTGCGCCGATACAGAACATTGAATTTTGGTACATGCTCTGCAAGTGAAATTTTTCAAAACGTTATTGGAGATCAAATCCGCGACATCCCATGCACCATGAATTTTAGTGATGACATAATTGGGTATAGCAAAACACAAGCAGAACATGACGCAGCACTCGAGAAAGTTTTTCATCGTTTCTCAACGCGTGGACTCGCCCTAAATAAAGAAAAGTGTAAATTTAACAAGAAACAAATCACATTCTTTGGATTCATTTTCTCGGAACACGGAATTTCACCGGATCCTCATAAGGTTGACACGATTAAAACAGCTCCTGCTCCAACAACGCAGACAGGAGTACGCAGTTTTCTTGGCATGACAACGTATTGCTCCAAGTTCATCAAGAATTTCAGCGATCTTACTCAACCACTACGGGAATTGACAAAACAGAATACTGTATTTCGCTGGACAGCTCGACATGAACAAGTGTTTAAAGATGTCAAATCCGCGCTGATCAGTTCCACAGTTATGTCGTATTTTGATAAAACCAGAAAAGGGAACTGGTTACAGATGCTTCTCCCTTTGGACTCTCTGCAATTTTATCGCAACATGGAGATAATCCAGACGATCGTAAACTGGTAGCATATACCAACAGAGCCCTGACAGACGTCGAAAGCAGATATTCTCAGACGGAAGCCAGTATGGCCATCTTCGGAGGAAAATACACCCTCGTAACCGGCTGCAAACCAGTCAAAATGATTCTTCAAAATGAACAATCCTGCTTCAAAACCGCCCGCCCGCATTGAACGCTGGTATTTGCGTATACAGGATTACGAATTTGACATAAACTTTGTCAAAGGAATTGACAACCCCTCAGATTTCCTTTCGCGCCATGTCAATGGGCTTAAGGTCAACACAAGCCATTTGGACCAAGCTGCTGAGGAATATATCAATTTTTTGCAAATCACGCTGTGCCGAAAACAATGACCTTTAAGCAGAAATTCAAGAGGAAACACAAAAGACCCCACACTGCGTATGCTTGCAACTTTGATCCGAACGAACGATTTGTATACTGTTTTAACTGTCACAAGCAAATCTGTTGACGTTGATGAATTGCAATCATTTTGTAAACTCAAAGATGAACTTACAGTTCACAAAAACGAACATTTGATTCTACGAGGTTCGCGATTAACACTGCCGTTAAGTTTAAGAAAGAAGTCGATCGAACTCGCACATGAAGGACACCAAGGGATAGTAAAGACCAAGCGCCTTCTCCGTGAAAAAATTTGGTTTCCGAATATCGACAAGACCGCAGAACAAATGGTACAAAGATGCATTCCGTGTCAGGCTACAGGCCCTGATAATCGTCCCGAGCCATTGCAAATGGTTGAATTGCCCCCGAGACCTTGGCACACAGTGAATATTGATTTTTGTTGTCCATTTCCAAGCCAAGACTATTTGCTTGTAGTAATCAACGCATATTCATGATTTCCTGAAGTAGAAGTCGTACAGTCTACATCTGCCGCTGCAACGTTACCCAAGTTGGAAATAATTTTTGCAACACATGGTATTCCTGAAATCATCAAAACTGACAACGGACAACCATTTCGGGAAAGAAATTTTACGAATTTATGAAAGACCTTGGATCGCGACACAAACCAAGTACTCCGTTATGGCCGCACGGCAATGCGCAAGCGGAAAACTTTATCAAGCCTCTTGAAAAAGCGATTCGCACATCAGTTATCGAAAACAAGAATTGGAAAAGAACAATAAACAGGTTTTTGTTGAATTACCGTGCAACTCCTCACTCAACGACAGGAAAATCTCCTGCAGAACTCTTGTTCAATCGACAAATTCGCACGAGATTGCCAGAAATTGTTCTACAGGAAGTATTGAAAGTACACGATGAATTCAAACAGAAAGACGATAAAGCGAAAATGAAAATGAAAGATTATGCAGACAAGAAATCAAGAGCAAAAGAATCCGAAATTAAAATGGGAGATACCGTTCCTGGTACGTCAGCCTAAGAAAAACAAACTGTCTTCCAAATTTAGGCCAACTCCATATCAAGTTAAACAGATGAAAGGAACTCGTGTGACAGTCGAAAGAAAAGGACACTTTATCACAAGGAACATATCACACTTCAAGAAATTGCCTGACGGTGTGTATGATTTTGTTTTGCAAAGAAATGTCAATGATGATCTGTTTGTGGACGATAACACATCTGAACATGTTGAAGAAGGAGAGGAAAGACCGCTTCAAAATCGTTATCCCACAAGAGAGAGACAAAGAGTTCAGAGATATGGACAGAACATTCTTGACACATAAAGAAAGAACAGTATTTGAAGACAGACAATTTTAAAATGTAATACGGGATGTAATATCCCGTATGTAACGTGTAAAAGCACATGCTGAGTTACGTTGGTTTTAGTTATGATCAGAGTTTGATTGAGGTAACACTTGCATTATTCATTAGTCTATTTCTTGGTACTCTCAAGACATTATACTTGATTCAGAATGAATCAAGGAGGGGGGAGTGTGCAAAGTTCACTTAGTGCACCCACACATGCACGCCGAAGCATGACGTCATCTTGTGGCATAATTTATATGTTAAATTGTTATTGGTATTTTTGTGATTTAAATATATAATGCGATTCTTGTCATCACTTGGTGATGAGAAATAGATTTCCGTGTAACAAGATAGAGAGTAGTTGCTGCGAAATTCTGTAGCAAAATACATGTGAAATAAAATGGAGAAATGAAACTGTGTCTTCCATGAATGCTCTACGGTGGAGCTAAAAGAACGAGTACTGACGATAGGTTTCTTCAACAAGGGTGTTCCTCTGAGATGCAATTGCTTCTCCACTTCTTCTTGTGGCCTTTGCAACACCAGATCTACTTCAAAACGACATCCATCGTATTACTAGTAACATACCACGGAAACAATTGATTCAAATAATAGTGTTTTCCAGGAGAGTGAAACTGAATCAGCTGCATAAAAGTGTGAATTAAGCAAAACAAAAAAAGCAAAGAGGAAGGCTTGTGCTGCTATCAAATTTGCCTGTAAAAAATCACCTGTATACAGACAGTATGATTATCAAAATTATATCATTTAACGTGCCCGGTTGATAAAAGCTGTTGAAAGGACTGTTGTGTATGAGGACAAGACAGTCCTTCAAAGATTTAACCATGGTGCCGAAAATCATTTATCAGGCTATTTTAACCATTTAACTTGTATTTCCGCTCTTCCAATGTGAGAATGCCATTGAATATGTGCTAGATTGCACTGTTGACAGTGGCCATATCAAAGGTCATTCGCAGCTGTAATAGATCAGGATTTAGTATTCTATGATTAAGGGTTAGCTTCAAGCCCACCCCGTTGGTTCATATAAACAGGGAAATTCTCAGCACAACCTAAGGATCAGGGGTAACCAAAAATTCTAATGCTCAGAATGAAAGTCTGTATATAGAAGATAAAAATTAAAAGCTGGGACATTTCGAAAAATTGACTCTTCTCACGTGACAGTGACGTAATTAACGAGGCTGCAAGCCACGATAAGAAAAAAACTATCCATATCAAATTTCAAATCCAAGTACATTTTTGGATTGCTCTTTAATAGTTATGACAACTGCCAAACGTATGGCTCTAAAGTTATAGGCCCTTAAAGTTCCAAAATATCAGGGGGGTAACATCACATAATTCCGATGGTAAGTTTGTTTGCCCAGGCAAATTAAGAAACGTTAACGTAAAATAAATAACAAATATGATTGCTAAGTTCTATTACAAGCTATTTTGCAGCATATTGTAAGCCACACAACATGGGCTTCAGATGAATTATGGCGCTTATGCACTTCATTGTTACCCCCTGTTTTTCATAAATTTAAATTTCCTCATTGTTTTAATGCTAATTACTTTTCAGAATATACTTTAAATGTACAAGTCTTACTCATAAGCAGGTTTGGTCATTTACTGAGTTGCAAAAATCACATGAGTTGTATCAAAGGGGGCAAGTATTAAGATGCATAATACAAAAGAATGAACATTCCTCGACTATGAACTCATCACTAGACAATAACGATGTTCTACACCCACTGAGGCTTTAGATGTTTCCAAAGTTCAAAAAGTGGCATCAATTCAGTTGTTAGAACCTTCAACAAACGAGCACATGAACTTTCACCAGACCCACTTATAGGAATTCTGATGGCAGGGAGCCAAAAGTCATCCTTCTACTTCAGGGGTCGATGAAGAATCCTTTGAAAATCTTAGGGATTCCCTAAAACAACTAGATAAAGATGAGATCGAAATCATTTTGATTGGCGACACCAGCTGTGATCTGAAAAACAAGCAAAGTAGCAATGCAAAAAGGCTCAAAGCAATTTATGCTGAGTATCAACTTGAGCAACTGGTTAAAAGTTACACCAGAGTTTCTGCATCAACTAATGAGTATAATGAACAAAGAATTAGTAAAACACTAATTGACCATTTCTCTACCACTAAAAAACTATACATATCTGAGGTAGATATCTTGGAACTAGGGATGGTAGACCATTACCTAATATACGGAACACGTAAAATAAGCAAACAAAGAAACGAAAACAAAATACCTAAAATTATCCGTAACCTTAAGAAATATAATGATATAGCTTTTCAAAATGATCTGCTAGAAATCGAATGGGAAACCATCCTCAGCCCTCTTTCTGATGATCCAAACAGTGTGGCAGCTACGTTTCAGGGGATTTTTGAGTCAATCCTTGAAATTGATGCACCCCTCAGGAAAAAACGAGTACGCCATGATCCTACACCTTGGATAATCTTATGAAGAAAAGAGATAGGGCAAAGAGGGATGCAATAAACTCTCCTGATATGTGGCAAACGTTCAAGACACTTCGTAATAGAGTGACTTCAGCAATACGAAGTGCTCTGCAGTCACACTATCTGGATCTAATAAATGAAAAAAGAAAATCCAAAGCAAATGTGGAGGGCTGTGAATAAAGTGTTGAATAAGGAAACTCAATCAGCACAGATTTCTAGCATGGAAATCGAAGGAAGAAAATTTACTGAAGAAAATGAAACTGCCGAAGCTCTTAATCAGCACTTTATCACAGTCGGTCCAAAACTAGCTGAGAAACTAAAATCCAAAGCGAATGATGACCCTGTTGTTAAAATCAATGCTCAGGCTCAACAACTTGAGTTTAAGCAGATTGACAACACATATGTCGTAAACGCAGTATCCAAATTAAAAAATGGCAAAGCGCCAGGACCAGATAAAGTCTCTACAAAGCTAGTAAAGGACGCTAGGGACTTCATATGTAAACCATTAACTATGATCTACAACTCGTCCCTACAAACCGGTCTTTTCCCAGATATTTGGAAGCTAGCAAATGATCCGAATGGTCCGAAAAATGACTCCAACAATTACAGGCCGATCTCTGTCATTGCTATTTTCGCAAGAATCTTGGAAAAGATCGTGCACAACCAGATGTTTGAGTTTCTTCAACCAATTCTACCACACAATCAGGCTGCTTTTAGGAAACTATATTCAACAATAACATCCTTAATAAACAGCTCTGATTCTTGGTATGAAACTATGGACAGGGGTGAAATGAATCTGACCATTTTCCTTGATCTAAAAAAGGCATTCGACACAGTCGACCATACTATCTTATCAGCAAAATTAAAAAAGTATGGCGTTAGAGGAATAGCAGGCGACTGGTTTGCATCATGTTTGCAAAATAGGAAACAGTTTTGCACTATCAATGGACATAAATCTTCAGCTAAAATGATAACTTCTGGAATCCCCCAGGGCTCGTGTCTTGGTCCACTCCTGTTCATAATCTATCTGAATGATTTTGAAACCTGCCTTCAATTATCTAAGGCCAGCATGTATGCAGATGACACACATGTTACTATAACATCCAAAAACCTTGAGAATATTCTTGAGAATGCTCAAACTGAACTACTTAATATTTCGGAATAGATGAGAATTAATAAGCTTACCGCCAATCCTAATAAAACAGAATACATGCTGATTGGACACCCCCTGCAGAGTTAAGAAAATGGTAGTCTCTGAACCGCTAATGCTCAACCACTCGGAAATAAAACGCGTCAATAAGACGAAATCACTGGGAGTTGTCGTGGATGAGGGTTTAAATTGGGAACAACATTTCAAAAGTGTCAAAAGAAAAGTTCGCGGAGGTCTCTCATCTTTAAAGAGACTAAAAAATCTTGTACCACAAAAACAACTTGATAATGTATATTGGGCCCTTGTGGAAAGCCACTTGCGGTATGCAAATGTATTCTGGGGAAGTATCCCAGACTACAAATTAAAAATTCTACAAAATCTACGGGATCGAGCCCGAACCATAATAGAGATGGCAAGAATTAAAGACAATTGGTCCTATAATTGGCTCAACGTAGATCAATTGATTTAATTTGATCGATCTACAATGACCTATAAGATTATGAATAGGAGATGCCCAGAAAGCTTTTGTGGCAAGTTTCCTCAGATATCCTTGCAATCAACATATAGAACGAGAAATTGCAAGAATATACAAGCCAAAGATATAACCTTGAATATGTGAAAAAGGGCTTTCATTATTCAGTTCTAACTGCATGGAACAGTATCCCAAACAATACCAGGGAGCTGCCAACTCTCCCGCAGTTCAAAAGATCTTTAAAAAATCATGTGAAGAGCTGAGTTAAACATAAACACGACTCCCTGGAAGAGCAGCAAAATAGGCCCCAACTAATCTTATTTATCGCTAATTACTTCATTTTTCAGTTATTATGCATTACTTTTATATTTAGATATTATTATTGTACTTTAGATCATTGTAATTTTTAGCTGAAGGGATTTTGTGTAGAAATAATTTAATATGAAATATGAAATATGAATATGAAGTCCTGCATGACAATCGGTTGGAAAATCAGGCGTACCGACTTTTCGCCAGAAATCACATTACATTCTAGTTTATGGATTCATTGACTTCAATTAATGATTTGAATTCATTCCACCAATGTTACTTGTTAGTGAACGGATCGATGTTCATTTATCCACTGTTTGGGGAAAGTCTTCAGTAATTTATTAATGCTTGAGTAGCTACTATAATCATTAATCAAAATAAGTTACAAGACAATTGCACACACCTCGCCCCAAAAAAGTCAAAATTCAGAAGTGCCACGAAATACCTCTGATAATCAACCCGATGACGACAACCTATCTTCTGGCCCAGATTTGACTTGCTTAATATTGAGCAAGATCCCTTTGCTAGAATGAAAGAATTACGACTAGAAAATCTTAACAATCCAATAATTTCTTACCTGAATATAAACTCAGTGAGAAATAAATTTGAAAATTTCACCGGTATGATATCAGAGTATGTCGATGTTATGGTCATAGCAGAGACAAAACTAGATGACACTTTTCCAAAAAACCAATTCTCTTTACCAGGGTTTAAAGCACCTATACGGGTGGACTACACTGCAAATTCTGGTGGACTATTGGTTTTGATAAATGAAAGGATTACTTCTAAACAAATCAAAACCATAAATGTCCCTGAAGATATTCAAGCAGTCCCTATCGAGTTGAACATTAATAATTCTAAATGGTTGCTTTTACACATTTACAAACCTAGCCAAAACGAGACCTACTTTCTTGACAAAATCCAGAAGGCTGTAGACATCTGTGCTAAATCAGTGCAGAGCCTACTTCTTTTTGGAGATTTCAACATGGATACTGCTGCTAGTACTCTTTCATCTTTTATTGATAGTAATGACTTATTCAGCATGATTAAAACACCTACCTGTTTTAAATCCATACAGGAAAGATGCCTTCTCTTAACCTGCATTGATCTTATGTTGACTAACGAAAAACACAGTTTCAAAGATACGCAAAGCTGTGAGACTCGTTTTAGCGATTACCCTCACATAATGTATACAATACTTAAGTCCCAATACACAAAAGTGCCTCCAAAGACCATAAGGTATAGAGACTACAGTAAATATTCTGAAGACCAGTTTCTTAACGAGCTGTCTTTAATCTTGTACAAGAGAGCCCTGACAGCATAGAATCATTTATAGAATTGTTCGACAAAACATTAGATAAACATGCGCCCTTCAAAATTGTTGTCATCCGAGGTAATAATAAACCGCATATGTCTAAGAGATTGAGAAAGGCAATTATGTTAAGAAGCCAACTGAAAAATAGGATAGTAAGAACCAGGAATTGTCATGACTTGCAGAAATACCGCCAGCCGCGAAAATTGGTTGTAAAACTGAACAAGCGCGCCAAGCGTGAGTACTATGCAAGCCTTGATATGAACCACATTAAAGATAACAAATCGTTTTGGAAGAAACTGAAACCTTTGTTCTCTAATGGTGTGGTAAATGAAAAAATTGCATTAATAGAGAATGCTCAGATCATAAGGGATGACAAAGACATTAGCGAGTATTTTAACGAATTTTGTTCTAACATAACTGACATGCTTAATATTCCAAAGTTTTCTACACCCATGGTACAACTTACGGGGGACCCTGTTCTCGATGCCATACAAAAATATGCCAGCCATCCAAGTGTTCTTAAGATCAAAGAGATGGCTTGTATGAATGAACAATTCGATTTTTCGCCCGTTGATCCCACTCTTGTTTTCAAGAAAATCTGCAAAATGGATCCCTCCAAGAAGACAAGTGGTGGTGTACCCACAGATAAGCTTAAACTAGCCTCAAGTGCTTGCTATAGGGAGATTTCATATCATATGAACAATGCTATCAGCAATAACACCTTCCCGGACATTCTTAAGCTTGCTGATGTCTCTCCAATTTTTAAAAAGGGTGACACGTCCTCCAAGGGCAACTACCGCCCAATAAGTGTTCTCTCTTCTCTCTCCAAGTTATATGAAAGAGTGTTATCTCAGAAAATGGTACCCTTTATGGCTCCAAATGTCTAAAATTTACTTTGTGCATTTCGAGAGAATCACAGTTCGCAACACGCACTTTTGAGGCTTGTAGAGCAGTGCCGAAAAACTCTGGACAAGAGGGGAATAGTTGGAATGGTTCTCATGGATCTCTCCAAGGCATTTGACTGCCTACCCCATGACCTCCTCACAGCAAAGCTTGAGGCATATGGTTTTAGCATAAACAGTCTGCGACTTATTTTCGACTACTTAACATCTCGGAAACAGCGTGTCAGGATAAACTCTACTTATAGCTCTTGGCTAGAGATCAAATCAGGTGTACCACAAGGGTCAGTCCTTGGTCCTCTTCTGTTCAACATCTATATCAACGATCTCACATTCTTCATAGAGGACTCTCATCTATGCAACTTTGCTGATGACAATACTCTGTATTCGGCCGATATTAAACTAGAAAAAGTCATTTTAGGCCTAGAAAACGACATGCAACATACCATTGCTTGGTTTGAATCAAATATGATGGTTGCAAATCCATCAAAATTTCAGTTTATGTTCATGGGCTTGGGGCATGACAGTAAACTATGCATGGAGATAGATGACATTGTAATACACCTTTTGCATCGTGCGTATTTTAGAGGTCTGGCACTAGTTTTTGGGTGAAAAATTATTTCACCCTCGGCATCTTCGACAGTATTGCTAAAAGATTACTCTCATTTTGTTCGTATTTTCACGTTTATATCTTTGGCGTAGTCTGTAATTTTTGGAACAGCTTTCTTAAAACCTCTTGTAAGTATTAAGTTCTTGCCAACTACGAAAACGATGGATTTTCAATTCCTTTCTACGATGAAAGTAGAGTTAGTCGAAGGCCTAAGGCCTTCCTTCGCCTTCATGGATTGAAAATGAGTGGTCGAAAGAAAGAACTGGTTGCCAGAGCTTTTGTGGCTATTGAAAACAAGGTTCAAATTATCCGAGTAGCTGAAGAAGTTGAAGAAGCATTACAAGGACAAAAGAAAGTACAAAAGTTCCCTTTTTGTGCTTGCAACCAAATTGGATTTCATTTCATTGGGATGGCCTATTAGAATAGGACTTGCAATTAGATCAAGCTGTATGAAACGTGTTTAGATTGTTTAAACCTAATCGAGTTTAGTATCCCTTAGCTGTATTTCAGTTGTTCTTTTGATTTAAGCTATTTTATGAATATGATCAAACTCTATATTGCAAGAAGCATGTTTTTGAAACAAATTAGCTTTTCTTTTCTTGTGTCTTGATAAGAGGGGGCTCTATATTAGCAATGGCAGCACAAGTCCTTATAATATCATCAGCATATGGAAGGATGGTGAAGGGCGATGTGCCTTTTAATATTTGAAATGTTTTGATGCGATTCATTGCACATTCCACATCGAAGATACTGAGGGTGAAATAATTTTTCACCCAAAAACTAGTTCCCAGACCTCTAGAAACGCACGATGCAAATGGTGTATTACTACTGTCGAACAAGTCAAATTACTTGGTGTTATTATTGACTCCAAACTGAAATTTGACGACCATGTTAAATCTCTATGTCTTAAAGCTAACAGAAATGTTAGTGCCCTTTCTAGGACCGCAAAGTTAATTGACCCAACCCAATGTAAACTGCTTTATAACTCTTTTGTCATGTCAAACTTTAGGTACTGCCCCCTTATATGGATGTTTTGTGGAAAAGCTGCCAATAGAGAAATCAACAGGGTTCATAAACGAGCACTTCGTATATTATTGAACGACTACAATGCATCTTTCGACGAACTGCTCATCATAAACGATGAAAAAACCGTTCATATCCAGAACCTGCAGAAACTCATGATTGAAGTATATAAAACACTCAATCATGAAAATCCTTCTTTCTTATGGGATTTATTCTCAAGAAAGAAAGTTAATTACAACCTGAGAATTAAAGACATTCTCACACTTCCCAGAGCATTGACAACATCATTTGGTACAAATTCCATAACGTTTAAGGGTAGCATACTGTGGAATAGCACACCTGATATAATAAAAAATAGCAATACAGTCTCCATTTTCGGCAAACATATAAAGAATTGGAAAGGGGAGGGGTGCAAGTGCAAAATTTGTAATTAGCAATTTCTTAATCTTTGTAATTAGTTTTAGTTTAATTAGTAGTTGGTATTTATTAGTGTATATCTTTGATATTAGGAACTGTAAATAAAATGATTATTATTATTTTTATTATTATTATTATTACACTTACCCAGCTTTCGTAGTTGCTTTGAAGTTTGGCACTCAGTAGGCTCGAAGAGAAACGATGTCAATTTCTTTCTTGTGTCAGTTTATCATACAAAAAATGATTGCTTAATTAATTGACCAACTAAACGATAAAACATTGACAATAAAGGATGTGAACATGTTGTCTTTCTAATTGCATTCTCTGACTTAGGGTTAACTTGAAGCCTACCCCGTTGGTCCATAAATTAACTCTGCAATGTCTGCATCCCTAGTTTCTTGAAATTTGCGCCAAACTATTATTGGTTTGCAAATAATAACTATATTCTACAACCACCGAGGCCTCGGGTGTCTCAAAAGGTTCAAGCGTGGCATCAATTCAATTGTCGAACCAACAACCCACCACATGAACTTTCACGAGACGTACTTCTAGGAATCCTGATCATAGGGAGACGAAATTGAGCCCTCTAGGACAATAGACCCCTTTCACGATGTTTTCACACCTTGAATATCTGCACGAAATCGAGGTTATAGATGTAGTGGCGCATTTTTCAAACATCTTTTACAGCGTTTCAAGGCAATAATCGTGCTTTTTCCTCTACTAATAAATTGCTGTAAAATTCACAGAAAGTATTTATATGAGTAACAAAAACGCACCTGATATGACTACAGACTTACTGCAGAGGAAGATGCGATTTTTGGGGCGTCAATGTGCAACCTTTGGCTGTCAGAGCTATTTTTATTGAGATGGATATCAAATGGGCCTAAATTATTTTACATTCCCGAAATCAAATTTTGAGAAGCTTCGTTGGTGCGATTTGATAAAAAGAGCAGACGGCAGGGACGGTTTTAAGGTGACGAACTCGACTGTCTTGTGTGAAAAGCTTTTTGCATCGGCTGATATCAAGCGAAACCCAACTAAGTGGCGTCTTGTTTCTGGTGCAGTGCCTTCGTTATAAACCTTCATGAAACGAAAACTGTCTTTTCTCCAACAACAACCCGCAAGTGCTCATCACGAAAGTCTTCCGAAATTGCTGATACTTGCAAATCCAAGTATTCTTCTCTTCGCAAGAAAAAGCGTCTGATCACTCACCTACAAGAGTTTATTCTAGTCATCTTATTCTAGTTCTGATGAGACTCAAAGTGGGTATGTATATTTGTTGATGATCTGGCTGATCAATTTGGCATTTCTTCAAGTCATGCTTGAAAGATCTCTACAACTTGGATTTGTTTTCTTTATAATGAGCTCCCACTTCTTTTCAAACCACCTTCTCAAGAAATTGTTCAACAAAACATGCCTGAACAGTTCAAAGAATTTTCAACAACAAGGTTAATAATTGATTGTGCCAAAGTATATGCAGAGGTCCCATCATCTATGAAAGCACAATCCCAAACGTGGTCAGAATATAAGCACCACAATACCTGGAAAGTTCTCATTGGCATATCAAGAGAAGAATACTTGAATTTGCAAGTATCAGAAATTTCAGAAGACTTTTTGGCATGCCAATATTGCATCTGTTCCACTTTGGGTTAGAAATATTCAAATGTTGCCATCAATGAAGAGAAATTGGGAAAGCCAGTATAAAACTTTGTTGCAGAGCTATCAGACTTCAACTTATCAATGGAAAAAAGAGATGATTTTAACTTTGTTAACTGCAATTACAGCTTTTCCACTTGACTTTCTGCTTGGACAATTTTGGCAGTCAAATCTCCCAGTTAACAATTGGAGATTTTCACTCTTTGTAAAAGATTGCATTATTTCACTTTCTACGTTTTCAGGATCAACAGGAACATGTGTATGTAGGACAGTTGATAAAAGAGAAATCTGTTATGTTGATAGATCATCAATACATAAACTCACTTTGAGTCTCATCAGAACTAGAATAAACTCTTGTAGGTGAGTGATCGGATGCTTTTTCTTGCGAAGAGAAGAATACTTGGATTTGCAAGTATCAGCAATTTCGGAAGACTTTCGTGATGAGCACTTGCGGGTTGTTGTTGGAGAAAAGACAGTTTTCGTTTCATGAAGGCTTATAACGAAGGCACTGCACCAGAAACAAGACGCCACTTAGTTGGGTTTCGCTTGATATCAGCCGATGCAAAAAGCTTTTCACACAAGACAGTCGAGTTCGTCACCTTAAAACCGTCCCTGCCGTCTGCTCTTTTTATCAAATCGCACCAACGAAGCTTCTCAAAATTTGATTTCGGGAATGTAAAATAATTTAGGCCCATTTGATATCCATCTCAATAAAAATAGCTCTGACAGCCAAAAGTTGCACATTGACGCCCCAAAAATCGCATCTTCCTCTGCAGTAAGTCTGTAGTCATATCAGGTGCGTTTTTGTTACTCATATAAATACTTTCTGTGAATTTTACAACAATTTATTAGTAGAGGAAAAAGCACGATTGTTGCATTGAAACGCTGTAAAAGATGTTTGAAGAATGCGCCACTACATCTATAACCTCGATTTCGTGCAGAGATTCAAGGTGTGAAAACATCGTGAAAGGGGTCTATTGGTTCGAAAATCAGGCGTACAGATTTTCTGCCACAAATCGCATAATATGCTAGTTAATGGATTCATTGACTTTAGTTAATTATTGACATATATCGCAATGTGGCGTCACCAACAAAATTTACTTCCCACATCCATCATAAGATCATATTCGAAATGTCCTAAATGAATACAGAAACTAACCAAGCCACCGACTAGAGGATTATGAAGATGACGAACGACCTATGCTTAATATTGGCTAATACAAGTGCTGACACCCCTAAATATATTAGCCAATCAATACCAAGATTTTTATAAACACTGAAAAGAGTATAAAATGGCTGACACGATACGGGCCCAGCATTACCCTTTTGTCACAGACCCCAATAGCCGAGAGGAATAGACAACTTAACTAGCTGTTAACATTGTTAAAATGAGTGCTGCTGTGATGTGAAATGAATAATCAGGACTAAAGCATCTAGCATTTGATTAAGAGATATGTTTTGTTTTGAAATAAGTGCCTGCAAAAATATGGACAGGGGGTGTTTAGCGTGCTTGGAAGCGCTGTCATGTGTATTGACATTTGTTATTGACATTTACGTTTCGTAGCTGGATTTTGGAATTTCAGCAATAATAGATTTTAGGAAATTATTCTATCAAGAGAAGGTGTGCGCTCAGTTTGAAGATCAAAGATAAAATTCAAATCTTTGTTGATATGACTTTACCATGTAAACAAAACAATACCAAAAACAGGGGAATAAATGTAGAAAACCCCAGATTAAAAAGAAAACTAAATTAAATGCACATCAACAATTTGAAATCTGAAGTCAGGATTTTCTGGACCGGGATTATTTTCAATATCCCCTGCTAAAAACAATAAGATACATAATGATGGTGAAAATGATGACACAATAGTTTTGGGAGCCTACTATCTATACTTCCGCACAGCTTCTCTCTTCCACTTGCAGGCATTCATTTGTCAACTTATCCCCACGACAAGAAAGCAACTCCTGTGTTATTGTCGAAATAAAATTGTCCTCTTTTGGGCCTTCTCGATTCTGGCTACGAATAAAAGTTAATAGCCAGCAAATAAGCCAACCAAATATCGTTTTCCCAATGTTTCTAAAACGACTCGCTGCACTGCAGCAAAAAGATGACCGCCATTGATGAATTGATAATAAAACCAGCATGCGGAGGAGGATTTGAGGCCACGCGCGGGCTGAAATCCGACAAACAAACACACATATTCACATACAGATTTTTTCTCGAGAAGGACTCGATTATATTCTGCTGCGCAGCCGCTTCACTTCGTTCCGCTACGCAGCAGCAAAAATCGATCAGATTTTCAGTTTCCTACTCGAATGTATCTAAATCTAATAACACATATTTATATAAAATGGGAAACTAAAAATAAAAATTGCGTGGAAAGAATTACATAAAATATAAAAACAACATAGCCATGTCTGCAAATAATTTCGTTAAAACAGCAGATAAAGTTTCCATATAAAAACATTGCCGAAAATACTAAATATAAAGATTACGTAACGCGATCCATGCAAAAAGGTATTCATAAAAGTATAATGGACTGTGAAGGTAGATAGCAAGTTTTGATTATAATTTTTGGGTAATTCTGTTGGATGGAGGTGCTCCTACTGTAAGCTATGTTTGCTACCTATGTTTTCCGTGCGTGTCACAAAGAGTGTACTTGCTTCCTATCTATTCCAGGAAACAATAGACGCATATGTTGGTTTTGTTTTGCTGCCACAAGTGTTGTGGAAAACACGGACGTGTCGAAAACTTTAATTATACGATTGATTAAGAGATGATAGAACGAGTCATGATAATTTAATCTTGGTGTATTAGAGAGAGAAATTGCGTAAAATCAAATTGAAGAGGGAAACCAAAACATACAGTCAACTCCCTTTTTCTGAACGAAATCTAAATCTAGTGATCTATAGGTATAAAGTCAAGTTCTTGGACATTTTGGTCCACCGAGCTGGATGCATGGTAAGTAGGAGATGAGGTAGGCGTCCTAGGACACGCATGCGCAGTAGAATTTTTATTTTATTTTAGTGTTAAGATCACGCATGCGCGAGAGTCTTCGAGAATTGAAAAGAGCATGAACAGTAAAAAATAATCGAAAACGATAACGGGAAGGTTGTGGAAAGTTAGTTTGAAGTTGCAAAACATCGCCAAAGCTGATAAAAAACCCATAAAAAGCTTAATAACTAAAAAACGGTTTTGTTTATGAAAAAGATTTTTACACGAATAAAAAGAAAATCTCTTGATTATATTGAATGAATTATTTCATATTTTCCATGCACTTATAAGATGAGAAGAATTTGTTAAATAAATCGCAAGAAAACACAAAAATATCGAAGAGCTGGCAAATTCACGTTCTCGGCTCGAGATTGAATTCAAAGAACCAATCAGAAACTTTCAAATGCGACGTTCGAATGTACGCGTCAAATCTCTTTCAATCCGAAGACTCGAAACCGAAATAAGTAATCCCCTCGGGGAAATCCCCCTGACGTCACATTCAAAAGATTTTTCCAGAGGCAGAAAATATCCTGCAATCTGATTGGCTAATGAAGATGACTCAGCAAAATTAGGAAATCACTGAGCCCCACATTCGAAAGATTTTTCCAGAAGCGGGGAAATCCCCTGACGTCACATTGAAAGATTTTTCTAGAAACAGAAAATCTCTGTAATCTGATTGGCTGATAGCCAAGATTTCGAGTCACTTTAAAACAAAACTTGAAATGGACATTATTCAAAACAAAATGTGCAAGCTGTTGAAGAAACTATTTTAACACGTTTCAAGAAGAAAGACGCCATGAAAAAGAGACCATTTTCTGCATTAGCAAACAATAATATCTAAGCCTTTTTATAAGCATTTTATATCCTACTATATGGAAATGCTGGAGTACTATTAAATTCAAGTTCATTCACAGCAGCATCCTCAGAATCACTAGCTTCCTCTTCTTCGTCATTCTTTGCTTGACGTATGATGAGATATTTTCTTTTCTCAATAGCATAATCTAAGGCCTCTTGCATATCCATATCATCTTCCCTCTGTGCTTTTTGCATCGTTGCTATAACTGCAGTTACAACAGCGTCATTTTCAAAACTTCTATTATATAAAAATTTACGTTTGAAAACTTGCAATATGTTTTCATCTTCATCCACTTCCTTACGCATAGAAGGCCATACATTCCCTAAAGGAAGATCCTCATCAGTGTTGACAGTTTCATCATTATCATGATCACTTTCAACTTCTATCTCATCATCTGAGTCAGACTCTTCACTGCTCTCCTCGTGCATCTCTTCTTCATGTCGTGTAACATTACTTTTATACTTTGATCACAAATTCACATTGATCACATTTATACTGACTCATGGCTAGCTGTTTACTTATAATTACCAACTAACTCTTAAATCCCTGAATTCTAGAGTCTCAACTCGCTTGATTTTATAGATAAGTTCCTCCATTCATTATGATACGGGAGAGGGACTGAATGATATTTCCGAATAAACAGAACTTAATTCTTGGATAATGCTAACTAATCCTGATTAATGACTACTCCATTCTAGCTAATCATTCCTAGTCATTACCTTCTCAATACTTGATCCTCAATACATCCTTGATTATCATTCCTAATCATTACCTGATCATTAGTTGATCCTTCACTGATCCTTACTAATCCTTACCAATCATACCTATTCATTACCTGATCATCAGTAGATCCTTAACTGATCCTTTCTAATCCTAACTAATCATTCCTAATCATTACCTTATCATTACTTGATCCTTAACTGATCCTTTCTAATCCTAACTAATCATTCCTAATCATTACCTTATCATTACTTGATCCTTAACTGATCCTCACTAATCCTAACTAATTATTCCTAATCATTACCTTATCATTACTTGATCCTTAACTGATCCTCACTAATCCTAACTAATCATTCCTAATCATTACCTTATCATTACTTGATCCTTAACTGATCCTCACTAATCCTAACTAATCATTCCTAATCATTACCTTATCATTACTTGATCCTTAACTGATCCTCACTAATCTTAACTAATCATCCCTAATCATTACCTTATCATTACTTGATCCTTAACTGATCCTTTCTAATCATATTTAATCATTCCTAATCATTACCTGATCATCAGTAGATCTTTTACTGATCCTTGATAATCCTAGCCAATCATACCTAATCATTAGCTGATCATGAGGTCATCCTTAACTGATCCTCAGTGATCCTTATAGTCATTCATAGTCATTACTGATCATCAGTTGTTCCTTAGCTGATCCTCACCAATCCTTACCAATCATACATAATCATTACCTGATCATCAGTTGATCCTTAGCTGATCCTCATTAATCCTTACCAATCATACTTAATCATTACCTGATCATCAGTAGATCTTTTACTGATCCTTGATAATCCTAGCCAATCATACCTAATCATTAGCTGATCATGAGGTCATCCTTAACTGATTCTCAGTGATCCTTAAAGTCATTCATAGTCATTACTGATCATCAGTTGATCCTTAGCTGATCCTCACCAATCCTTACCAATCATACATAATCATTACCTGATCATCAGTTGATCCTTAGCTGATCCTCATTAATCCTTACCAATCATACTTAATCATTAGCAAATCATCAGTTGATCCTTAACTGATCCTTGCTAATCCTTATCAATCTTTCCTAATCATCATCTGATCAGCTGTTGATCCTTACTAGTCCTTACCAATCATTCCTAATCACTACCTGATCCTTAGTTGTTCCTTAACTAATCCTTACGAATCCTTACTAATCATTCTTAATCATTACCTCATCATTAGTTGATCCTTAACAGATCCTTCTAATCCTAACTATTCATTACTAATCATAGCTAGTCATTACATAATCATTAGTTGATCTTTAACTGATCCTGGCTTTATCCATCCAACATTTATCCTTACTAATCCTGACTAATAATTTCTTATCATAACCCAATCCTTATTAATCCTTGCCTAGATTTTATTAATCTTCAGCGGTACTGTGGAGGGTGTTCAGTCGGGATCAACTGAAGTAATGTAATGATAAGGTAATGATTAGGAATAATTAGTTAGGATTAGTGAGGATCAGTTAAGGATCAAGTAATGATAAGGTAATGATTAGGAATGATTAGTTAGGATTAGAAAGGATCAGTTAAGGATCAAGTAATGATAAGGTAATGATTAGGAATGATTAGTTAGGATTAGAAAGGATCAGTTAAGGATCTACTGATGATCAGGTAATGAATAGGTATGATTGGTAAGGATTAGTAAGGATCAGTGAAGGATCAACTAATGATCAGGTAATGATTAGGAATGATAATCAAGGATGTATTGAGGATCAAGTATTGAGAAGGTAATGACTAGGAATGATTAGCTAGAATGGAGTAGTCATTAATCGGGATTAGTTAGCATTATCCAAGAATTAAGTTCTGTTTATTCGGAAATATCATTCAGTCCCTCTCCCGTATCATAATGAATGGAGGAACTTATCTATAAAATCAAGCGAGTTGAGACTCTAGAATTCAGGGATTTAAGAGTTAGTTGGTAATTATAAGTAAACAGCTAGCCATGAGTCAGTATAAATGTGATCAATGTGAATTTGTGATCAAAGTATAAAAGTAATGTTACACGACATGAAGAAGAGATGCACGAGGAGAGCAGTGAAGAGTCTGACTCAGATGATGAGATAGAAGTTGAAAGTGATCATGATAATGATGAAACTGTCAACACTGATGAGGATCTTCCTTTAGGGAATGTATGGCCTTCTATGCGTAAGGAAGTGGATGAAGATGAAAACATATTGCAAGTTTTCAAACGTAAATTTTTATATAATAGAAGTTTTGAAAATGACGCTGTTGTAACTGCAGTTATAGCAACGATGCAAAAAGCACAGAGGGAAGATGATATGGATATGCAAGAGGCCTTAGATTATGCTATTGAGAAAAGAAAATATCTCATCATACGTCAAGCAAAGAATGACGAAGAAGAGGAAGCTAGTGATTCTGAGGATGCTGCTGTGAATGAACTTGAATTTAATAGTACTCCAGCATTTCCATATAGTAGGATATAAAATGCTTATAAAAAGGCTTAGATATTATTGTTTGCTAATGCAGAAAATGGTCTCTTTTTCATGGCGTCTTTCTTCTTGAAACGTGTTAAAATAGTTTCTTCAACAGCTTGCACATTTTGTTTTGAATAATGTCCATTTCAAGTTTTGTTTTAAAGTGACTCGAAATCTTGGCTATCAGCCAATCAGATTACAGAGATTTTCTGTTTCTAGAAAAATCTTTCAATGTGACGTCAGGGGATTTCCCCGCTTCTGGAAAAATCTTTCGAATGTGGGGCTCAGTGATTTCCTAATTTTGCTGAGTCATCTTCATTAGCCAATCAGATTGCAGGATATTTTCTGCCTCTGGAAAAATCTTTTGAATGTGACGTCAGGGGGATTTCCCCGAGGGGATTACTTATTTCGGTTTCGAGTCTTCGGATTGAAAGAGATTTGACGCGTACATTCGAACGTCGCATTTGAAAGTTTCTGATTGGTTCTTTGAATTCAATCTCGAGCCGAGAACGTGAATTTGCCAGCTCTTCGATATTTTTGTGTTTTCTTGCGATTTATTTAACAAATTCTTCTCATCTTATAAGTGCATGGAAAATATGAAATAATTCATTCAATATAATCAAGAGATTTTCTTTTTATTCGTGTAAAAATCTTTTTCATAAACAAAACCGTTTTTTAGTTATTAAGCTTTTTATGGGTTTTTTATCAGCTTTGGCGATGTTTTGCAACTTCAAACTAACTTTCCACAACCTTCCCGTTATCGTTTTCGATTATTTTTTACTGTTCATGCTCTTTTCAATTCTCGAAGACTCTCGCGCATGCGTGATCTTAACACTAAAATAAAATAAAAATTCTACTGCGCATGCGTGTCCTAGGACGCCTACCTCATCTCCTACTATGGTATTCTAACAACAAGACAACAGAAAAAAATCAAATCTACGATAACATAAATTCTAAATTCTATAAGAAATCGAGAGCCTGCAAATCTATGAGAAGAAGCCTATCGAAGTCTAGTAAATCTATGAGAAGCAAGAAGGTATGGAATCTATTTAAAGTCAAGAATCTTGCAGAAGTCAACAAGCAATCAAATCTATGAAATCTAAAAGCTAGAAAAAAGCGAAGCACTGGAAGCAAAAGAAATTTCATTCAAGAGAACGTGGCAATCTATTATGTTTCATATAAACATAAACAATTTGGAACATGAATCAGAAACGCACCAAGTAGGAACAACTGAAAACTTACAAGCAACTGACAATATGCTTGGAATAAAAACACCAGTTATGCAGTCAGATGAAGCAAGAAAGCTTTATGCCGTAGCGAGTCAAACACTGAATCTGTTCCAAGCCAATATTGGAGAAACAATAGAGAGGAGAAATCCCACACAGTTACAACGAACAAAGCGAAGAATCGAAGAGAAGCTTTAAAGTATTGAAGAGCTAAAGACACAGATGTCTACATGGTTCAAGATATCTATGAAGACATGATTATGCAACGAGAAGAAGTCTTAGAATCCACCAAAGGTGAGAAATTGGAACAGTCATCGACCAGTGATCCGACTGTCACTCAACCAGCACGAGTCCCAAAGCTAGAGTTATCAACATACGGAGAAGATCGGGTGAAGTGGCTAGAATTTTGGGAACAATTTAGCAGCGTGATACACAAAAATGGCCTAGCAACAACGAGGAAGTTTCATTATCTACGCAAAGTTTTGGTAGGAAGAGCGGCAGAAGTGATCAAAGGTCTTCCGAAAACAGAAGACAACTATCTGACAACTATCTGACGTTTGAAAAAGGAATTTGGAGACGGCACAAAGCTGAGAAGTGCATATGCTAAGCCCAAGCGAGACATACAACCAGTGGCAAGCAGCCATAGAAACAGTAACTATCAGTGATCAAACAAACGTTTAGGCATTGTTTGGAATCAAGACGCAGATGAAATGACAATCGACTTTGAGAAAATTTGCAATCTAGATTATGAGCCAACACAAAGAGGCATATTGCTGGCAGCAGAAATCTACGCTCCTCTTGGCATAGCAAGCCCAGTAATCATTATTGCAAAGACGTTGTACCATGATGTATGCATGCGTAGACAAGGATGGGACAAATCAATAAATTTTGATCTTCTGAAAAGCTGGAAGAAGTTGCTAAATGAGCTAGCAGAGCAAAAAAAGCTTACATTTAGCAGACTGTTGTTGCCATATCATCAAGAAGATGTGATTCGTATTGAGCTACATGGAATTGCTGACTCAAGCATCAAGGCGTGTTGTGCCGTAATCTACTTGTTAATCCAGCAAAAGAGTGGTGTGCAAGCAAAACTGTTAACAGCTAAACCCAGAGTGGCTAACCCAAACCTGTCTGTGCCAAGGTTGGGGCTGATAAGAGCATAGATGCTTGCCAAACTCATTCAGAATATAAAATCGGCATGAACAGATGATCTAAAGGGAATCTACGGATGGTTGGAGAGCTAAACAGTCCTTTGTTGGCTTCCAAACAAAGGAGATTACAAGCAATTTGTCAGAAATCATATTGATCAGATGCTCAAAGAAGAAGAAATCAATTGGAATTAGTGTCCCACAAATGATAATCCAACCAACCTGGGCACCCAAGGAACTACACTGAAAAACCTGCAAGAAAGTAGAATATATTGGAATGGCCCGGGTTGGCTAATTCAGAAAGAAAAATCACCACAACAGCCAGAACATCTCGAATGTGATCCAGCACAGGACGAGAGAAGAAGCAAAACAATGCTAACAACAACAAGAACTGCTGAGCCAGTGGGAGTCACTAACTGAATTGACGTGAGCTGACAAAACAGTGGGATGAAGATGATCAAAATCACAGCCTCACTTAGTGAGCAAAAGTATTGCACGGCCTGATGAAAAATGGTGTCTAGAAGTGGCCCAAGGCCTGAGCAAGAAAATTTACATAAGAATATAAAAATACCAAACGGGTTTCAATAGCGAATTTCTTTACCAGAAATATACTCAAAATTTCATAAATTTTCAAATGAGAACATAATTTAAACTATATCATATTGTATTACAATAATATTTAAAGAAAACTGTGAAGAGGACCCATGAAAATTTTGCACCAAAATTTATCGAGGTGGAGTAATTAAAACGCCAATAATTATAATTTTTTTCACTGAAAACAACGCAAATTCTCTCTCATTTAAAAGATAATGTTTTAAAATTTTGAAAAATATAAAAATTGTTAATGTGACTGTCTTATTCACGGTTAAAGTCTTTCTTTACAACTTGAGAAGCACATGTTTTGCTTTTCAAATTTCAAAACGGGTTTTAAAAAATAAAATGTTTGCTCACTTGAGAAAATATTAAGCCCTTAAAAATTATATCAAATTATAGTATTTGAAGCAAATTATATTTTTGTATATTTTATTGCAATATTTTTGTTATGGCGCTTAACCTTCTTTTGTCACTCTGGAAAAAAATTACGGAAAAATAGGTTTTGTCAAATCGAATTCCTAAAATGAGAAAGAAAGACTTAAACCGTGAATTTTAAAAGGTCAAGACAATCACATATGGGGGTGGAGAGCACATCAGCAGAGCTAAGAAGTCGATTCTGGATTTCAAAACGTCGCCAGTGTGTCAAGAAGGTTATCAAAGATTGTCGACATTGCAAGAGATTTACTGTCAGGCCATTCAAAGACCCAAAAGCAGCACCAATTGCAGAACACCGGAAAAAACCAGGTTAGGCATTCCAAACAACCGGAGTTGATTTTGCTGGCCCAGTTTACCACAAAGAAAACAAGCGACTAAAGAAAGCCTATATTACATTATTTACATGTGCGACACCAAGAGCCATTCACTTGGAACCAATATGACGGCGACTACGTTTGAAAGTCGAAAAAGGCTTGTGGTCAGAAGAGGTATTCCAAGTGTGGAAATATCGAACATTACAAAGTTGTTTAAAGCCAAGGCCAAATTGCTCAAAGCCTTCCACAGAATTAAGATTTCGCAAGACCAGAAAATTGATTGGCGATTCAACATCTTCAGAGCAGGCTGGTGGGGAGGCTTCTTCAAATGTATGGTGAGTATGGTGAAAATCACTTTCAAAAGTCGCTCAGTTAAGCTCATCTCAAGTATGCAGAATTTTAAGAAGTCCTCCTTGATGTCGAGTTCAGTTTAAACAACAGGCCTTAAACTTACCAAAGGGATGACCTTGAAAAGTAAGCCTTGACACCGAATCATCTCATGCATGGCAGAGGAATGAAAACGAGACAAGAAGCTGCAGTCTGTAGCGAAGAAGAAGACAAGAGTGATGCGAACAAAAGGCTTAAATATCTTCAAACATACAAAACAAAATATTGGAGAAGATGGGCAAAGGAATATCTTGCGAGTTTAAGAGAGCATCACAAGATGGTAACACAGGGGCGGATCCAGACGGACGCAACAGACGCAAATGCGTCGGTCAGATTTGTTGGGAAAATATTAAAAATTTTACCATTATTTTCACTTTGAAAAAGAAATTAAAACTTTTCATCCGAGTTTGAATAATAACGTTTTGCCCGGAGTCTATTTATTCGTTTCCTTTACATCGTTTCCCCCCTATAGACAGAAGTAAATATTTCATTCACCCATTTATACGGGCCTGGGGCTGTTGACAAATAAGTGGCAACACTTCTCGCCTTGCCACTAAGCCCTAATCCTTCAAAACGCAAGTGTGCAAAGAAACAGATGCAAACCAATCAGAATTACGGATGCTGCTTCACGGCAAAGTGGCGGGAGCGTCTGTCAATTTCAAATAACTGATGCAAACCAATCACGTTTCTTTCTCAACTGATGCAAGCCAATCAGAATTATCAATGCTGCTTATGAGATAGTACGGGGAGCGTTTGTCAATTTCAAAAAACTGATGCAAACCAATCAGAATCATTCCCTACTGATGCAAACCAATCATTTTACATTTCAAATGATGCAAGCCAATCAGATGAACGCTGAGTTCTCGATCGATTTTATTACACTAACAGATAAACATAAACTGTTGTGTTGTGTTGGGTTTTTTGTTGCAAAATGTATCCTTCAAAATGGCGTTGATTTGAACAAGGAGTTAAATTTCTCTTTCTCCGTCGAGAATGAGCTATACGAAGAAAAGCTTCCGAGAAAGATGCTTCCAATTATTTACTAGCAAGTTCTCAAAGTATCAAGTTTGTAGCATCTTTGTCGTATCAGTGTAATGTATTCCCCTTTAATAGGCCCATTAGCAAACACATTGCAATTTACAATATAATAAAACTATACATATATAGCCAAAAATTTCAGGATGAACTGCGTAATTTATGGAATAAGAACACAAAGTTTCAATTTAACCTAGTTTTGAATCAAGTACAGCATTGAGATCTTGAACAAAAACAAATTCTCATGCTATAAAAATTCACATCATCTCATCACTGCGTTGTATCTAACTGTCCCCACAGCACAGCTGGAGATGGAAATTGTCTTATTCAATAAGAATTTGACTCCCATACAGAAACATCGTCTGATGCTGATGAGATAATTGTTCTTTTACGTTTTGTTCAATTTAATAGTTTAATAATTATGTAGGTTGTAGTATGAAATATTCTGATATATTTTGAAGCTGATGTTAAACAATAAATACGGTGCCTCGTTTACATTGAACTTCATTGTATTCTATCAATGTTTTCACCGCCCACGTTGAAGCAAAATTTGATCAGCACAAGAGGTGCCAAAATTGTTAGTAGTTACATTTAATATCTAGAAGGGCGTGGCCAACGAAAAGTTTATGAACCACGCCCAAAAGCCTGCAATAGAGCGTCGGTCAGATTTTATGCTGGATCCGCCCCTGGGTAACAGGGAAGAAAAATAACATTCCAGAAGAAGATAGAGTGCTGATCAATGACGAGATCTTAGGAAGAAATTTATTGAAAATTGGAAAGGTAATCGAAATCATTAAAAGTGCAAACGATGTAATTCGAGGAGCGACGCTCAAAACGTCCAACAAAGGAAATATCTACGAAATAGATAGACCAGTACAACTTCTTTATCCTTTTGAGCTTAAAATAGAACAGGAAGCAAAGGGCAGTCATAAGGAGAAAAGTGACAATGACAATGAAGCAAAACCAAAGGTGTGGCCATAGCGAACAGCGAATCAAGATGCAAAGGGAAGACAATAATACAGCACAGCAATACAGCAACATCAATACTAGAAGAAGATAAAGACAGAAGGAGGACGTTTGATTTGGAAGTTGTGTGTCGTGGAAAACACGGACGTGTCAAAAACTTTAATTATACGATTGGTTTAGAGATGATAGGATGAGTCATGATAAACTAATCTTGTTGAAATAGAAAGAAAAATTGCGTAAAATCAAGTTGAAGAAGGAAATAAAAATATACAGTCTCCTGGCTTTCTTTGAACGATATCCAATTCTAGTGATCTATACGTTTAAAATTAAGTTTTCGGACACAAGCCCTAAAGAGGCTGCATATCAAGTCTTACTTGATGATATTGTGTCATCTATTCACCCAGTCAAATTCGAGGAGATATCAGGAGAATCGATGCGAAAAGCTGCTATCAGAACTAAAGGCAGATCTGGTCCTTCAGGTATGGATGAGTCAAGTATATATATTTGTGTCCTATCATCTCTTAAATTGTCTCTATTTAATCTTGTAATAGCTAATCTTTGTGTTTTTTGTTGCTCTCCTGTCACACCTGATGACTTTTTATTGTACATTCAGGCGCGTATACAGACTGAGGCTCAGGAGGCTTGAGCAGCAGTTAGATTTGTGAACTCTCGGCGGTCGAGGCTGAATCTGCTCGGGCACTTGCAGTTTCGAGTCTTTTTAATCGCAGAAAAAGGAGAATAACAATAACAGACCGAGACCCACAAAGATGACATTCTTTTCCTGACCGTTGTTTTTGCGTGGCCACTGCAAGACCCGAGTAAAATTATTCAGTCTACTGCCAATGAAGCAAAAAAGAAGCAGCATCTTTTGAGGAAAATTACTTAAATTTGACGCAAAATAATTTTACAAAGAGACTTGGACAGAAGCTCTCCTTAAAAAGCGGAAGGCAGCGTTGTTTGTTGTTGAAATTTCCACGAAGCCAAAACTTTATATCAAATGGGCGTTCTGTAATTGTTTATTTATGTCGAAAGAATTTAGAATAACTACGCCAAAACAGAAAACGATATTCTCTTTCTTTGTGAATAACTTTATTAGTCTGTTCTTGCGCATTGCTGTTCATTATTCAACTACAGACCCAACCCAAATACACAGGCTAGGCCCACGCACGTGTTTGTTTCACAGCACATCGGGTTTTGAAATCTCTCGATATCTGAAGCTATTGACAGGTTCGTAATCACACGACATCAACAAAATACTCAGTTTAACCATGTAGGAATTGCTAGTCCTCTCTAGTAATACATAATCTATGGTTCCACATGTTGAACAATTTTCAAAATGGGCGTTCCCAAACTAACAAGGGCATAGTCACAAATAATTATCTTGGGCCACACCCTTTCAAGCTTCAGTCAGGTTTACGTCTGGATCCGCGCCTGACATTTTCAGGACTGAGTTATATCAGCATAGCCTTTTTTTAGCCATGTATGATAAATTTGTCTTGCATTTTCGTCCAAAGATTATATTTTGCTTGTATTTTGATGTGGCGCATCTTTGCTGGGTCTAGTCTACAATTACAAGTCTGTCTACAATTATTGGTCCAATTGGGGTTCGTCCAATGCCGAGCCATCAAATCTTACTTTGCAAACTATGATAACCTCTTATTCAAATAACAGTGTTTTCCAGGAGAGTCAAACTGAATCGGTAGTTGAATCAGTTTTGACAATGGGGTTCCTCCTAATGGGACAAGCACCATTTTCAAAACTAGCCTAGTACAAAAATTTCTTAACCCAATTGTGTTGTTAGATTGAAACTGTTTTAAATAACATTTGCACTTAATTAAGTCCTCATTCTCTACTTACGTGAGATAAAAAGGAGAAAGTCTTTGAACTTTTTGTTGCAGTCAGAACAATGTAATAATGTCCTAGCAACAACCCATCTTCATTATACAATTATTTGATTACAACATAAAGACTAAGGTTAACAACTAATAAATTTCCTTAATTAAAGTACTCATGCATTCTTTGGTTATTAACATTAATAAATTAGTATTAATGTTAATAGCCAAAAAAAGTGTTTGCAGGTGAAAATTGGACACACATTCGACGGAATAAAGTCATATGAAAGTATCGATAAAACATATCTGTAGAGCTCAGTAGGTAAGAATAACGAGTTTTTTGTGAAGCGCCTGTATTCTCTTCCAAAGTTCCACACCGCAATTTGCCACAAAATAAGGAACAGCAATTCGATGCTAAGAAATTAATTTCCTGAAGAAGAGTTTAGTTTGCAAATATTCAATAGACAAAAAGACTGGCCTGGAAGCCCATTTTTCTATCCTATTGTTCGAGCGCAGCTTTTGATTGACTCTAATTGCTCAAATCACTTGCCGAAATAAACGCAGATGCACATGATGTCATGATGGCAACCTCTCCTGAAGGAAATAATAGCGACTTTCTATTTGGGGAAACACTGGACGTTGCTCTCAACTTTGTTTTAAATAATGAATATTTCGAAGATGTATTTGACACGGAATTACAGTCTGCTGTAAAAGAGGTTGGTAAATGGTACAAGCATTTTCGTTCTCTTTCTGACGTACTACTCTGATGAATGTCAGACAAAAAGCTTTAGCATTTATTATGTTTCGCTATGTTCCGATTTTCAAAGCAATTTTGAAGATTTGTACCGATTAAAGACGGTTTTATATATATACACTATCCCAAAGCATGATGTACCTAAAAATGCCAAGCCAACAAGACCTTTTGACAAGTCAGTTATCATTATGTTGGTCAACAAAGCAAAAGAAGGAGTGGTAAATGATTGCTGCTACAAAGCTCAACTACGTGATGCCAGGGGCGTCGTGGGTGGGAACTCATAGGGGGGGGCACAATTCAATGATTTTCCGACGAGGGATAAAATGAAATCCAATGACGTCATGATGCGCATGCGCAATGTTTTTAAATCTCCTTGAATTAAACTGGCCATGTGTGTCAGCACATTAAAAAGGTTTGGGGGTGTTGACATACTTGCCACCGACTTTTGCATGAACATTTCTTTGCACCGACTGACAAGTACCGTGGCTCAAATTGCGCTAAACGGATACCACACCCATTAATTGCGAAAGTTCTCAGCGACCAATGAGAAAGGGCATCTTCAGGAAAATGTTTTTACGGGAAAAATAAAGCCTTTCTACGCCATCGCCATCCAATAGAGCATAGAGCTAGCCCTCAAGTACTGCATTTCCGAATACAAAATAATTTTGGCTACCTGAGGCGGCAACCATGGTTGCCACCGAAGGGGGAAATTTTACAAATTTGGAGCCTCAGACATCACTGCAAAATGAATTTTGGTTGTTTTTCGTAATCAAATTTTCTCCAAAGATTATTTTTCTCAGTCGGTCCACGTTTTTTCCAAGAGCTACAACACTACTTATAAAATTCAAAATCCACTATTAGTGGCCAATACCAGTTTAAATTAGGCAGCCAGTTGAACTTGAATGTTATTTTTTGAGATTCTTGAAGCCAGACTCGTTTAAAAACAATTTTTAGGGCAGGAACGACTTCAATATACCTGGTGACTAAATTCCCATTATTTTCTCAAAATTTTAGGACAAACTTTTTGGACTGACTGGGATTCAAATTTAGTTAATAAAATTTAACTGTTGTTGTTGCCACTGTTGTTGACTCGGGGACCACCACCCTGTATGTTAAAAAGGCCCTGCAGTTGATTCTTTGCAATTTGAGCAAATGCAATTTTCGGTCACAAGTCCGCAAAATTGACCAACAATTAATCAATTTTACGACTGAGGACAGAAATGTGCAAAATTCCATATTTTCACCAAAAAGCCGAACGGATCTCAAATTTCCGAAATTTTCCGAAAATCCGACGCTTGGGGGGGGGGGCAATTGCCCCCCCCCTGCCCCCCCGCCCACGACGCTTCTGCGTGATGCTACTTTTAATTATATTTTGCTGAAGAAAATGATGATGTGAGAAAGCAATTGTTGCAACTTTATGTAAAACTCTAGGAAAATTCTGACGATGAACAATTTCATACAGAATATTATGAAAAGGTGATGATGAATGGCAAGGAAAATTTTAAAAACTTGGAGTTTCCGATGGGTATATTAATTGCAACAGAATTGGCAGACAAGATCCTTTCATACTACAAAAGAACCTGCAGAGCAACCAGCTGCTGTAAAAGAATATCGGAACAAGAAGTTTACAGTTTACAATATCTAGCTGGGTATGTTGTACATTCAGTTGTTCGAAGACTGTATCTGGTGCCAAGTCATAGTAAAAGTGCTCAAAGTGCAATGGATATGAGATCTTTCTTAAACTCTTTGAGAATGGAGGATATTTCTTTACAAAGGCAGGTAAAGTGTCAAAAAAGGTGAATTACTGCAGAATGCGCACAACGTTTTACCTTCGTAGAAGGTCAGAGGAATTTCGGAAAGCCACAGAAACTAGCCATATCTCAAAAATTGACTGCAATAAGCTAACTGGTCACCTAACTGGAAAGTTGGATGTTAGGAGTGTTTTTAATGCTATGGAGAAAGGGTTTCCCTGTAATATGGACACTGAGGCCAAAACAAATCTACTTTAAAACGTTATTCAGTTACACTTTCACAAATTCAATGATAGAGCTACATTGCAAAAGACTAAAGCTTTACGTAAACATTTAAAGATGAAATCAAATAGCTCGTAGAGTTGTTTATGGAGCTTATATACACAGCTTTCTTTTTGCCAACTTTTATTCATCATTTACAGACTATGAAACTTGTCTTTTTTGAACATGCCCTTCAAGTCTGTTAGATGTGACTTTTATATTATTCTTATTATTATTATTATAACTTCGTAACCTCGTTTTGTTAGTAGCCTCGTTTTAGTTTTATTCATTGACTTGAGAATACAACATGGCGCTGCGAGCACGCACAGTACAGTAACTGAAAGTTCTTGGCCCTCACACCTTGAAGAAACGACATTTACATCATGGCAGATCATTTGAAGAGCGCCTTGAACCCTCCGACTCTCGATTTATCTGTGGATCGCTATGCAGCATGGACTATTTGGAGGCAAAAATGGAATGACTATTCACTGTTAACAAAACTCTCTGCACAACCGAAAGAATACCATTGTGCTCTGCTTCGCTACACCTTCACTGACGATACAAGGAATGTCTATGAAAAACTGAGTTGAATTGGCCATTGAGGAAAAAGCAAAAAATGCAACAGAGAATGATTGGCAGGTTCAGATGAAAACCACCGTGGGGTCAATACTCTTCAAGGTCGACAAAGGGGCAGAAGTTACTGTCATTGGACAGCAACATTTGCCACAATTTGATGTATCAAGAGCGGATATCCACAACACTAGGAAGTCACTGAGAGGCCCTGCCAACCAACAATTACACTGCCTTGACTATATCAGAGCAAACCTCTCGTGGGGAAAGAAAACTGCACCCCAGATCATCTACGTATGTAAGAACATAGCCAATTGTCCGTTGGGTAAACCAGCAGTTAAAGCATTAGATATGTTGCGCTTTAGTACAGAGTCAGAACTCTCTTGTTGTTCGGTAGATTCTGAGGAGGGACAAAACATCTTAAATGCGTTTCCTGAGGTATTCGAAGGACTAGGAAACATTAAAGGAGCCCCCATTCACATTAAAATTCAGGAAGATGCCACACCATACCATTTATCCACACCCCGCCACGTTGCCTTATCATTACTTGACCCTCTCAAAAAGGAGCTGTCTCGAATGGAAGAAATGGGAGTTATCCGCAGGGTAGAGGAACCTACGGACTGGTGTCATCCTATAGTATTGGTCAAGAAGGACAATGGTAGCATCCGGCTGTGTTTAGATCTTACACGTTTTAATGTAGCTGTCAAACGTGAGTTCTACCAGCTGGAAAGTGTTGATGAAACTTTGGCCAAACTCAGGGAATGTAAAATCTTGACTAAACTGGATGCAAATTCGGGGTACTGGCAAATGCCCTTAGATGAGGAAAGCCAGTTGAAAGCCACATTTATCACCCCTTTTGGTCGTTTTTGCCCAACCCATTTGGTTTGTCTTCCATGCAAGAAATCTTTAACAAGCGGTTAGACAACATAATCAGTGGGTTGCCTGGCCTAGTTAAGAGTACTCATGACAGGGAAGGATATGGCTGAACATGATGAGCGCCTGAGAGCCTTGCTGAAGCGACTGTCAGATAATGAGGTTACACTTAACCCAACCAAATGCAAGTTCCGACAAACAGCAGTTGATTTCTTGGAGCACAACATCTCGGCTGCAGGAGTTCGGCCACTCAGTACCAAGGTGGATGCTTTACTTCACTTCCGCACTCCAGAAAACATTACAGAATTGCGGAGATTTTTTGGTATGGCTCAGCAGCTCGCAAAATTCACGCCCGAGTTAGCCCGAGCTTCAGAGCCATTGCGAGGCCTGCTCAGTACAAAAAACTCCTGGGTATGGACAGCCAACCGCGAAGCCGCATTTCAGGAAACAAAGAAGGTTTTGGCACAAGCACCCATTTTAGCCCATTATGATGTAAGGAAGCCCACTAAGCTGCGCACAGATGGTAGCGTTCTCAATGGCATTGCAGCAATTTTATACCAACAACATGGAGATCAGTGGAAACCAGTTGAATTTGCCACTCGTTAACTCTCTGAGGCTGAGAAGAACTATCATAATATTGAAATTGAAATGCTGGCAGTCACATGGGGATGCGAAAAGATGTCAAAATACCTCCATGGCCTACACCACTTTGTTCTACAAACAGATCACAAGCCCCTCATACCTATCCTCAACTACAAACCCCTTGCTGAGATGACACCACGCATACAAAGGATGCGTATGCGCCTACTGAAGTTTAGTTTTACAGCAGAATACGTAAAGGGCAAGGAGCTTGCCGATGCTGATGCCCTATCTCGGGCACCCTGGTCCGAGGCTAGCAAAGAAGATAAAAGAGTTGAGCAAGAAGTCGCCGCTCACATAGATGCTGTCATTGGCAACGCACCAGCCACAGAACCCCGCATTGAGGAAATAAAAAAGGAAACGAGAGCGGATGCCAGTCTGCAGGAATTGATTAAAATGATCCACAAAGGTTGGCCATCCACCATAAGAGAGTGTTCGGCCAACGTCCATCCATTTTGGCATTGTCGACATGACATGACAGAAGCAAATGGACTTATACTAAAAGGCAGTCAAATTGTCATCCCCGCAAGCATGAGACGGGACATGCTAGATCGCATCCATGAAGGGCATCTAGGCATGGAAAAATGTAAGCGACGAGCACGTCAATGCATATACTTGCCAAACATGAATAACCAAATCGAGCAAAAGATTCAGAGATGTGGAGAATGTACAAAGCTCCTACCATCAAAACCAACAGAACCATTACTGCCACATGAATGTCCAGAGAAACCGTGGCAGAAAGTCGGCTCTGACCTCTTCCAATGGGCGGGAAAATGTGTCATTATTGTCGACTACTTTTCCCTCTGGCCAGAGGTCTACCTATTAGGAAGACCAAACTCACTGAGCGTTGTACACGCAATCAAGGATGCTTTCTCGCGACATGGCATCGCAAAGGAGCTTGTCTCTGACAACGGGCCACAATACGCCTCCCGAGAATTCAAATCATTCAAATCCCAATGGCAATTTGAACACACAACAAGCAGTCCCCACTACCCTAGATCCAATGGTCTCGCAGAATGCACTGTTAAAGCAGTAAAGCGGCTTATAAAAAAGTGCCACCGTTCTAACCAAGATATCCTGAAAGGATTGCTGATACTTCACAACACGCCCATCAAATGTGGTCATTCTCCTGCCCAACTCCTGAAAGGCTACACCCTTAGAGATAACCTCCCCAGATTTCAAGAGGAGGGCCCACTACCGTTGCGGCTCCCCATCAAGGAGAGAGTCCAGTCAAAGACATATTATGACAGAAAACATGCCACCACCCGCCAGTCGCGGAAAGAGTTCCAGCCAGGTCAAGCGGTTGCTATCCAACATGAAACGACAAAAGAATGGTCTGTCCATGGCAAAATAATACAGCAAGTAGCCCCCAGATCCTATGAAATTCAGCTACCAAACGGCCGAAAGCTCAAACGAAACCAATGGTTTATGTGTAAGCGTTATATCAACTTCACAGCAGCCGGAAGCAGCCCAGCCAACCTACCAGTAACACCCCCAGAAGGAGCGGTGCGTGAACTAGGAGGTGGAGAAGACAGCAACGCTGATCATTCCGACACAATCCCATACAATCATCCGGAAAGTATCAATGACAGTGATGATGATGCTGACACAATTCCGTATGATTCAGATAGTGATTCCACGGAGCAATCCAGTGAGGAGGATGCTGAGGAGGAAGCCGCAGAAAACCGCAGAACCAGATCAGGGAGGTTGATTAAAAGAAGAACACCAACTGACTATGATGACTTATAAAATTATAGAAGTATCCCATTGCTATGAGAAGGGAGATGTTAGATGTGACTTTTATATTATTTTTATTATTATTATTATATCTTAGTAACCTTGTTTTGTTAGTAGCCTCGTTTTAGTTTTATTCATTGACTTGAGAATACAACAAAGTCTATTACCTATTACTGGTGCAATATATCTTTGTATACGGAATGTGCTATTATTATATCCAAGCATTCTGATATCTGGATTATCACTGCAACCACTGAGAGGAGGTTGCATGCTATATTTATCCTCAACTACATCCTAATTGAATGTAAATAAAATCAATAATGTGACGTACGGCAATTGTAATAGTATATAACGATCAATTATTGTACGAATAAACAAATATGCCAGGATATAAAAGAAACTAAACGTATCGGGCATAGCCCTTCCTCAGTCGTGGTGAAGAAAAGAACGCAAAGGGCGGTTAAGCCGCAGAAATCGAAAGTACGAAAAATAGAAAAAAGAATGTGTAATGGAATAAGACGTCGCAAGGAAAAGAGTAGCATAAGTAAAGCTGCAAAGGAGGAATAGATGACGTAAAAGTAAAAAATGTCTATCAAAAAGAAAAATGTTTATTGAGTCCAACAGGGAAAAGCGTCCCAAGCTTAAAAATTAAACGTTTTTCTAAAGTTTTTCTCTGTTTACTGCAAACAGGCGCCATCGTTAAACCGAGAACAGACATATCATCTTTCGAGTGGCCAAGAAGGTTAAAATGCTTTGACACGTTGCTATCTGCATTATCCGCGCGTTCCTCATTTCCGTGAATTTTGTGTTCTACGTTCCTCAAATGTTCTCCGACGCGATTGTTGATCTGGCGGGAAGTTTCGCCAATGTACAGTATACCGCATCTCATACATTTGATGCAATATATAAGGCAGGATGATGTGCATGAAAAACTTTGATGAACATTGAAAGTTGAACGGGTTGTGGTAACGATTGTATCTCTGTTGATGTAGTGGCAAGTACGGCAGTTGGAACGGCCACACGCGGATGTACCCGGATCCTTTCCTTCCTCAGTCAAACAGGATTTAACAAGAATTTGACGAAGATTGGTATCACGTCGAAAGGCCATGAGAGGTAGTGAAGTAAAAATGCTCTTTGTGTCGTTGTCATTCTGCAAGATCTTGAAATTATTGTAAAGGATTTTCTTAACAGGCAGGGCAAGAGGATGGTACGTAAGTGTCAAAGGAATTCTTTCATTTATTCTTGATTCATCTTTGACTTTGAGTGAATCTACTCTTGAAAGGCTGGTGATTCTGAGAAGAGCTGATTCAATGACGTGAGCAGGGTACCCATTGTTGATAAAGAAGCTGAACATTTCTTTGGCTTTGTTGTTGAAATCAAGGTCATCAGAGCAAAGTCGTCGCAAGCGAAGAAGTTGTGAGTATGGAATGGCATTCTTGGTTTTATCTGGATGCGAAGAGTTGTAGTTGAGGAAGCTGTGTGAATCGGTTTGTTTGTAGTATATTGATGTTGAGATGCGGTCACCAGATATGGTAAGCTGGATATCAAGGAAAGGCAGACTTTTTTCTGTGATTTCATATGTAAACTGGAGGGCAGGATGAAAATTGCTGACGAAGTCGATAAATTGCTGGAGTTGATGACGAGGCAAAGAGGTAGCTCACACGATATCGTCGATATATCTCTTTATCAGGTGTGGAAAAGGGCCTTGGTACTGTTGAGTTATCAAGTATTCCTGGTATCCAACGAGAAGACATGCATAGCTAGGGCCTAGCTTGCTGCCCATAGCAACTCCGCCAACTTGTACGTAGAAACGATCATTGAAGGAAAAACCATTTGTTGCGAGAACAAGCTCAGCAAGTCGTACAAGCGTGTTTGTTGGGGGATCTTGAGAGGAGCGTCGATCGAGGAAATGTTTAAGAGCGATAAGACCATCGGCATTCGGAATAACTGTATACAATGACTTAACATCCATGGTGAAAAGGTAGCGATGTTCTGTTGTAAAGCGGAAGGCATCAAAAATACGTAGGGCATCGGAAGAATCTTTAACAAATGATGGCAGTTGTTGTACCAATGGTGTGAAAATTGCATCAAGAAACGTAGCGATCTGGGAAGACGGGCAGGAAACAGCTGAAACGATTGGACGGCCTGGATTGTTGACTTTATGGATTTTCGGCAACATGTAAAAGAGGGATGTTCTTGGATGGTTGGTATATAATTCAACTGCGTTTTCTGGGAGGTTTCCGCTGGCAATTTCTTCTTTGATTCCTGTGATAATGGTTTTGTTGAAGGCTTTTGTTGGGTCTTTCCGTTTTTGCATGTAGAAATCTGTGTTACCATCAAGCTGAGATGCGCCTTCCTCAACATATAAATCACGTCTCCAGACAACTACGCAGCCACCCTTATCCGCAGGTTTGATCACAATGTCGGTGCGTTTCTTTAGGTTATTGAGTGCTTGCAATTCATTCTTTGTAAGGTTTGATCTTGAGCAGGTTTTGTTAAAATTTATTTGCGAGATCTCGTGTTTGTTTGTTTGTTCGTTTCGTGTTTGATCTTGTGTTTGTTTGTATTTGTGTTTGAAACACTCACACGACGACTCAACCTCTTCTGCTCCGATCGTGCCATTTATCTTCGAATTCGGAATAAAGTCCACGAGCTCAACACTGGTTTGTTTACGTTTTTGAAAGATGTGAAAGAAAAGAAATTTGAAACATTAACTGGATTAACTCGTTCCACGCAGCAAACAGACACGACACCGTCCAAGAATATTGTACGCACTATACCAGAGGACCTACCACTCACACAAGACGAGATTGCAGTTCTTAACAAAGGACTTAAATTCGTTCCACTGAGAAAGTCAATTGACGAATTCCAAACCCTGCATGATGCTGATACTTTCTTTCGACGACTCCGTCTTAAAGCCCATTTCCACGATGTTGCAAACGATTCGAGAACCGAAGATGAGAGAAGCCCTACTGCAGCACTAATTGATCAACTCTTCCCCACTAAATCCACTTGGACACCTTTACCTGGTAAAGCTAATGCCCTGGATTATTATATCAACAAATGCAAACACGAGATCTCGCAAATAAATTTTAACAAAACCTGCTCAAGATCAAACCTTACAAAGAATGAATTGCAAGCACTCAATAACCTAAAGAAACGCATCGACATCGTGATCAAACCCGCGGATAAGGGTGGCTGCGTAGTTGTCTGGAGACGTAATTTATATGTTGAGGAAGGCGCATCTCAGCTTGATGGTAACACAGATTTCTACATGCAAAAACGGAAAGACCCAACAAAAGCCTTCAACAAAACCATTATCACAGGAATCAAAGAAGAAATTGCCAGCGGAAACCTCCCAGAAAATGCGGTTGAATTATATACCAACCATCCAAGAACATCCCTCTTTTACATGTTGCCGAAAATCCATAAAGTCAACAATCCAGGCCGTCCAATCGTTTCAGCTGTTTCCTGCCCGTCTTCCCAGATCGCTACGTTTCTTGATGCAATTTTCACACCATTGGTACAACAACTGCCATCATTTGTTAAAGATTCTTCCGATGCCCTACGTATTTTTGATGCGTTCCGCTTTACAACAGAACATCGCTACCTTTTCACCATGGATGTTAAGTCATTGTATACAGTTATTCCGAATGCCGATGGTCTTATCGCTCTTAAACATTTCCTCGATCGACGCTCCTCTCAAGATCCCCCAACAAACACGCTTGTACGACTTGCTGAGCTTGTTCTCGCAACAAATGGTTTTTCCTTCAATGATTGTTTCTACGTACAAGTTGGCGGAGTTGCTATGGGCAGCAAGCTAGGCCCTAGCTATGCATGTCTTTTCGTTGGATACCAGGAATACTTGATAACTCAACAGTACCAAGGCCCTTTTCCACACCTGATAAAGAGATATATCGACGATATCATGGGAGCTACCTCTTTGCCTCGTCATCAACTCCAGCAATTTATCGACTTCGTCAGCAATTTTCATCCTGCCCTCCAGTTTACATATGAAATCACGGAAAAAAGTCTGCCTTTCCTTGATATCCAGCTTACCATATCTGGTGACCGCATCTCAACATCAATATACTACAAACAAACCGATTCACACAGCTTCCTCAACTACAACTCTTCGCATCCAGATAAAACCAAGAATGCCATTCCATACTCACAACTTCTTCGCTTGCGACGACTTTGCTCTGATGACCTTGATTTCAACAACAAAGCCAAAGAAATGTTCAGCTTCTTTATCAACAATGGGTACCCTGCTCACGTCATTGAATCAGCTCTTCTCAGAATCACCAGCGTTTCAAGAGTAGATTCACTCAAAGTCAAAGATGAATCAAGAATAAATGAAAGAATTCCTTTGACACTTACGTACCATCCTCTTGCCCTGCCTGTTAAGAAAATCCTTTACAATAATTTCAAGATCTTGCAGAATGACAACGACACAAAGAGCATTTTTACTTCACTACCTCTCATGGCCTTTCGACGTGATATCAATCTTCGTCAAATTCTTATTAAATCCCGTTTGACTGAGGAAGGAAAGGATCTGGGTACATCCGCGTGTGGCCGTTCCAACTGCCGTACTTGCCACTACATCAACAGAGATACAATCGTTACCACAACCCGTTCAACTTTCAATGTTCATCAAAGTTTTTCATGCACATCACCCTGCCTTATATATTGCATGAAATGTACGAGATGCGGTATACTGTACATTGGCGAAACTTCCCGCCAGATCAACAATCGTTTCTGAGAACATTTGAGGAACGTAGAACACAAAATTCACGAAAATGAGCAATGCGCAGATAATGCAGATAGCAACGTGTCAAAGCATTTTAACCTTCTTGGCCACTCGAAAGATGATATGTCTGTTCTCGGTTTCACGATGGCGCCTGTTTGCAGTAAACAGAGAAAAACTTTAGAAAAACGTTTAATTTTTAAGCTTGGGACGCTTTTCCCTGTTGGACTCAATAAACATTTTTCTTTTTCACAGACATTTTTTACTTTTACGTCATCTATTCCTCCTTTGCAGCTTTACTTATGCTACTCTTTTCCTTGCGACGTCTTATTCCATTACACATTCTTTTTTCTATTTTTCGTACTTTCGATTTCTGCGGCTTAACCGCCCTTTGCGTTCTTTTCTTCACCACTACTGAGGAAGGGCTATGCCCGATACGTTTAGTTTCCTTTATATCCTGGCATATTTGTTTATTCGTACAATAATTGATCGTTATATAAATCCTAATTGGATCGAGTTGTGAGGACTAACCTCATTCCGTTGCTCAAATGGCAACTTGTTGCTTGAATCACTGAACAGACAGTGATGTGTAGACCGTCGTATGTCTGCCATGACAACAAAATTCTATCCCTTGCACTGTCACCAAAGCTTCCTGCCTTGCTTGATGTACTTGCTTTCCAGTCGGCTAGGTACTTGAGGAAAATATTTTCAAGCCAATGAAATCTATCCTCATCAGCTGTGGTGTGTCGTTTCAAGATTTTTTTTCTTTTTGAATTGAGCCTCTTTGGTACTTCGCACATTCTGTGCCTCAAGGAACAGATCCATCATTTTGCAAAAATCAGCAGTTCCATGGACATCAGGACTATAATATTCTTGAGAACAGTTCATTTTGTAGCACTTAATACTTGGGCCGCTGCTGAAACATTCATTACTGACTATGCAGTGAGGTCAGTATGTGCATGAGATAGTTTGGGACATTCAAGGTGTCAAACTTCTGGCCCCTTTGTTGAGCTGCTACTCATGATGGTTGATAAAATACCGAAGAGGTCCAAGAGGATTAAATAACCGTTATCTTAGGCCAACAACGCACGAGGAACAAGAAGCCTACAGGGGTACAAGAGTGCTAAACCTAAATTGGGTTCCAGTCCGTGAACAACAAATTAAACTACTTAAATACTTCTACTACGCAACGTTTGCTACACAACACCCTTTCCGTGTCATCATTTACTAACTTGCATATGTGCTGCCAGATAAAATATTTGCCATCATTGCACATGTATCTTGTTGATACCCCGGAAACAAAGTTATGCAAACAGTTTGCAGCCGTCTTTAGCAGATGGGGGGAGTGGGGGGCATCAGCAAAATAACGCAGAAAACGACTTGCAGCAAAGATGTTGACCGATCTATTGTGATGAATAGATAAGGTCTGTCATGATGTGGAAGCTACATTTGTAACCAATTGATAGCAAGAAATTTCGCCTGAGAACAGCAAATACCAGTAGCAAAGCACGTTTAGACATTAAAGCAAAAGGATTTTAAAGACGCGGACAAACAGCATTTTTTATGTAAGAGTAGCGCACATGAACTCCGCAAGTAACCAGAATCTTGAAATGAACAACATTTTCAAGAGAATGAGAATCAACCATGTTACTTACACAGAGTCCTTGAAGTCAAATACGGTTCCTTTACACAAATTGTGATGGGCACCAATGGGGCATCGGATGGGAGAGTGATCGGTTTGTAAAATGCCTCCAGGTAAGCTTACTGAAAAGCAAAATGACAACTACAATTCTGTGATGACTGGGCTCCGAAGAAAACTGTCTTTTTTATTTTAACATCTGCAAAGACTTGTGTTAGGAGATCACAGACTCTCTGGCATAAAGAAACATTGAAAGACAAAATATGCAATTTACATTTAGCCACAAAAGAGGCACATATTTGCTAAATTCTTTTCTATTGTATTTATTGCATAATATAATTGTACTTTTTCAAAGTTTATTACATTCTTTTTATTCCGTTTTTATTGCTGTATTATAAAATTAGATGGTTAAATTATAAACGCTCAAAAATCTCCCTAGACTATCCCATCCGAAGACTATATTCCTTATTTTGAGGAGAATTTTCAAGCAAGGGGGTTCGTCAATAAGTCGATTCATACGAGCGATTTGAAAACTTTAGGCCATACAAATCTGATGTTAATATTCTCCTAGAATAATTCAAGATGACTCTTCATCATTCAAACTAAATTTAGCGCCATCCCAATGCTATATCACGTATTTAGAGATTTGTTGGAAATTTTTGAACCAGGGGATTCAACAATTATTTGCCTCATCCAAGCGATTTTGAAAAATTTAGGCCTTACTACTCTGATATTAATCTGCTCACAAAATATCTGGTGGGGATGGTTGCTGAAATTTTTGATGGCGGTGGTTGCTGATATTTCTTTGGTGGCCATTGTGGATGCCAAGTTCCTTAGATCATTAGGGTCAATGTCTATAGAAACAAATATTGTTGAAACACTTGACTATGCCTCCACAATTTACCCTTTTACAGATGCAAAGCAAGAAAAGTATCTCTTTAAAAGATAGACGGACATGATAAATGAAATTTGCTTCTTTTATGTAACCAGAAAATTAACTAAAAAGCTACTGACTTTGTTTGAAAAACACAATGGAGTATTATTATTAATGATTTTGCCTTATTTCAGTTAAAGGCCTTTTTTACTATTGTTACAGTCATTGAGAGGTTGTCATAACGAAAAGGCGGATTTATTAATTATTAATGCTTTATTGAGTTATTGTTGTGGGGTCCCTATAGCCTGGGGTCCTGGATCATTTACCCCCTGACCTCCCTCTCCTCTCCTCTCCTCAGCACTGCAAGCAACTTTGTTGTAAATCTGTCTCAAACCTCTCGGTACAATAGGTCTTCATCTTTCAAACCCAAGTTATAGCCATCTCAATGCAATTACCTATAAGTTGAACATTTTTCAACAATTTTTCAGCCAAGGGGTTGTCTATACTTCGACTCGTACAAGCAATGCTATGAATTCTATTGTAAAACGGAACAAAACATTGAATACCATAAAACAGAGCTAAAAGTAAAAAGCCAAGGACTGCTGCTGATTATAAAATTACTTATATGAGTGGAATTGCTGAAGAACTCCCAGGCTCGAAAGTGCCAAAACGTCTCCAAAATGCGTTTGGAGACGATACATTTGGTTTGAATTGTCGTGTGGTGGTTCTGTTCGAAATTCCACCCCAGAGCCGGGGACGGTAGTCAGAGCTTCAGTAGGCTATGTCTCGCTTAGGAATGGTGCTGTACACTAAGGGCTCAACCAGAGAATCAAAGTTCTTGCGGCAAAATATATCAATATAATATAATCAGTTGAGCTCCCAACACTGAGCTCAACGAGCTGAAACTGAGCAACGATAATAGGTTTTACAGAGTGTTTAAAACTAGATAACACATGTTACACAAGCGTGGTTACATGTAAAATACCCTGTACTTCAACACCCACGAAGAACAGAAGCCCTGAACACGTTGGTGGCTTCAACCAACTCCACTGGCTCTATACATCTAGGCGCGAAGATAACCTGGGCCTCGTGCACGTACGTTGCACAGAAGCCATAATTAAGTACCTAAAATTCTATTGTTTGTTAATTAACTGCGCATATCCAAGGACATCTCGGTGTCCACGTAATCTTTAAGTAATCTTCATAATATAGTTCACGTAGCTTCAATAACAATGAAGGACATCTCGGTGTCCACGTAATATTCAAACTTCAATCTTCAAATTCTCTAAATCTTCGTAATATCGTATAATTCTTCATAATTCTTCATAATTCTTCATAATTCCTCATAATTCTTCATAATTCTTTACAATCTTCATAATCTTCGTAATTCTTTATAATGTTAATATTTCTTCGTAATCTTTGTAATTCTTTATAATCTTCATAATTAGTCGTAGTACAAAACTCACCTGTAACTCAATGCAATTCGATACGTGGATTGCTGCCGCTCGCAATAATCAAATATAATAATAATAATAATGAAATAGCCGGTACAATGATAATAATAATAATGTTAATAAGATGGGCCCCATGACAGAATGATGGAGATTTATCTTAAAATGCACATTAATATCAGAGTGGTATGGCCTAAAGTTGCAAAATGCCTTGTATGAGTGGAATTATTGAGGAGCCTCGGCTCCAAAATTCGTGTTATAGGTTTGGGGTGGCGATAGATTTAGTTTAAATGGTGGAGAAGCATCTTGAAATATTTTTGGAGCAAATTGATATCAGAGTGGCATGGCATGAAGTTGGAAAATTGCATGTATGGGTCGAATTACTGAAAATAGCAATAATAACAATGACAGTAAAAAAGTAATAATAATAATGAAGTTAAAACTGTAGTGTGCTCAGCAGCATTACCAACGAACACTTCAACTAAGTCATGACACGCATTAAAACACTTAAATCTTTTCTCAGCTATTATCAAACAAACATACTCATTGGCCCTTTATAGTCAAACATCTAACCATAACCTACTCTTAACCGTATTTGCTATTTACGGCACACCAAACCTTACAATTTATACCTATTCAAACGCAACATTTAGATAGTCAATTAATTAAGCAATCATTTTTGGTATGATAAACTGAAGAAATTGACATTGTTTGGCTTCCAGCCTTTAAAGGATAAAATTTCAAAGCAACTACAAAAGGTTGGCAAGTGTCTTATAACTTTTTTCGATTAGTGATTATAATAGCTACTCCAGCGCCACTAAATTACTAAATTGGTGACCACGACGTGACGTGAAGGAATAGCTTTCGTTCTTAATTGCTTTGTATTTTTCTGCTGCATACGTAATGTGCATTTTATCGATTGAGCTACTCAATGGAAGAAACGTTCGCAGGATGCAACTTTCGCGAGGCAAAAAAAGCTGAAATTTCTGGAAATAACTTTCACGCTTTAGTGCGTTTGACCTATGTTTCCCAGGACTTCGTGGAAAAAGCATGGAAAGGAGAAAGTGCTTTTGATGATGTTTTTAAAGGGGACAATATGAGTGCAGTTACAGATGCATTAATGGTAGAGTCTTGGGCATCTGTATGTGAAGTTTTGGAAAACAAAATCAACCAGCCCTGTATACTGCACACCAGTGCATGTATACAGCATCATATCGGTGGAGATACCAGACGAGAACACCCACATCCACGAACACCAAAGCTTCAAGAAACACATGATGCGCTTCCCATGTGTATGTATAGTATATTTGCCTTAATCCATCGTGTGTTTGCATGCAAGATGGGAAATACAAAAAGAAGTTCCCGAGGAATCTCGCACAACAAACAGCATAGAAATGTTATGCTTGAAATGCTTGAAATGTTATGACAAATTGATAGACTAACATCTGGCCAAGTTTCAAGCCAATCCTTTATGTATTAGTGATGTTGTGTCATGAAAATGTCTTTTTTGCATCAAACTTTCAAAGTGTTAAGGTCTCCCTTACTTCGCCTCACTTGAAATGAAATGCCTACAAAGCAATTGCGCCACACCATTGTATTCTTGAATATGCTACAACGGTATGGGATCCATACACGAAAAGGAACATCTACATGCTTGAAATGGTTCAAAGAAGAGCACCTCGTTACGTCCAAAGTACACATGATGGATTCATGAGTGTTACTGACATGCTTTCACTACTGAACTGGGAAACTCTGGAGGAAAGAAGCGCAAAAAAGACATTTGCTATGTTTCATAAAATCCATCACAGGCTGGTATCAATCAATAAAGAGAATTATATGAAGCCATGTTGGAGAAAGGCTAGATATAGACATGACAAAACACATGAAATCCCTGGAACAGGACCAGATTATTATAATTTTTCCTACTTTTCCCACACAATTAAAGCTTGGAATATGTTACTGCAATCAGTGATAGACTCCAATACAATCTTTTAAAAATATAATTCAATATTAGGAAGTAAGAAAAAAGTATCAACAAAATGTATAAAGTTTGAGAATATTATCGTAAAGAATCTATTAGCAGATAAATAGGTCAGGTTGCAGTGCAGTCTTACTGTGTGTGCCGATATTTTTCAAATCCCACATTAGCGTTCACTGTCAATACTGGACAATTCTATCCTATTCTTCACTGAAATGTTACTGCTCTGTTGCTTAGCATATTTATCATTTCCTTTATTTATTCATGTAATTATTCTTGTTCAATTTACATCAACAAAAGCGTTTAGCATTGCAGTTGTTGATTAATATCGTAGAAGTAGAAATAGAATGATGAATTATTTTTGCTATCTCTGAAAGAACTGTCAACTGGAATGCAAGAAATGCCAACAGCTACAAAAAGATGTTAAAATGTGTCTTCAAACTCTTCAAAGGAAGAGAGGAGAAATATTACGTGATGAAGTTGATCATCGTGTGAGATGGCGTCATCGTGTGAGATGGCGTTGTGTGCAGTGGTGTGTTTCTTTGCTCTTGTTCTCTCAACCTTTCAAGTAAGAAAGTTTGCCTTCTGCAGTTCTGATTCATTCTACATATATCTAAACAACGCTGCAGACAGCCTTGTCATTAAAGAAAGTTACATCTGTTCGTCAATTTGGATAAACAGGCATAGAATGATGAATTATTTTTGCTATCTCTGAAAGAACTGTCAACTGGAATGCAAGAAATGCCAACAGGCTAGGCCCACTCGCAACAAATCGACCTTAATGGTACAGATTTTGATCCTGTTGTGTGGCGATATCGAAACATGCCCTGGCCCTGCCATGAAATGTGGTTATTGCATGAAAGCAGTGCGAAAAAATCAAAGCAGAATAAGCTGTACTAGTTGTAAATTGCTCCACCATATAAAATGCATGGATAATGAGACAGAAGCTCTCTGCCGCTCGTGTTTATCAAAATCTGTCGAAGTTCATACAGGGGAAATCGCAACGGTGAATCAAGATCAGTATGAGTTACCTGAGCTTACTGACCTACTTGCAAGGAAAGGCCTTAAAATTCTGCATCAGAATATTCGGGGACTTCTAACACACAAACAAAATCTTTGTCATATCCTTGGTGATTTCAAAGGAATTCATATTCTCTCGCTTAGCGAAACACACCTGGCTGCTGACGAGGAAGCTGAAGCTTAAATTATTGGCTATGATTTTCTGGGAAAACCAAGGATTTCTGGTCAAGGAGGTGGAGTTGGGATTTATATTTCACAATCAGTGCCCTTTCAAAGGCGTTTAGATCTTGAGGATGATAATATCGAATGTATTTGGATTGAAATTTTATTTCCCAAATCAAAAGGATTTCTTATTGGGGTTATCTATCGCCCGCCTGACTCGTCAAAACATCTACCTGAAACTTTCAATGAAACTTTTGAATCAATGCTATCGAAGGTTATTTCCGAAGACAAAGAGTTTATTTTTACTGGGGACATAAATTGCAACTACCTAGAAAAATCAGATCACAAAGAACTAAAAGCAATATTTTCGTCTTCTAACTTGAAAAAACTGATCAGTAGCCCTACGAGAATAACTAAAGAATCAAAAACATTGACTGATGTTATTTGCTGCAATGAAACACAAAACATTAGTTTAGTGAAAGTAATCCCGGCAGGTTTGAGTGATCATGAGTTAATTGGTTGTTCACGCAAAATGCACAATGTAAAATTACAATCAAAAACAATAACATGCCGCAATTACTCAAATTACAGCCCAAATCTTCTTTGTGATGACCTAAAAACTGCAAACTTTGAGGATGTCTTTAGAGCAACCAGCGCAAATCATGCATGGCTTTATCTCAAACAGATACTGTTTTTCTATTTTAACAAACATGCACCCTTGACAACAAAGAGAGTGAAAGGAAAACTAAGCCCATGGCTAACAACCGAAGTGAAAATACAGATGAATATCAGAGATAACCTATTACGTAAGGCTCGTCGGTCAAACCAAGAAATTGACTGGTCTTCCTATAAAAATCAACGTAATCGTGTTACTGGCCTCGTGAAAAAATGCAAGAATAGATTTCACAAAGACCTTCTAAAAGAAAATGCAAAGTCGCCAAGTAAATTTTGGGCCACCATCAAGAAACTCTACCCTACTAAGAAAACAGCTCCATCTGCTGGCTCGGCTTTTGAAATAAATGGATCGAAAACAACTGACAACGGAACCATAGCGAACACCCTATGCAGTTACTTTTCAAATGTAGCAAATTCACTCAAGTCAAAATCTTTCCCTTTGCGGGTTTTTACTTGGATGAAACCCACTGAAAACATTCTTGCTCCTCTATGTTCAGAGAAGTTCTCTCTCAAAGAAGTTAGTGAGGCTGATGTGTACAAAGAATTAAAAAACCTCAAACGCAAAAAAGCAACTGGACTTGACAACCTCCCTCCTGGACTACTGAAGGATATAGCCCCTATTTTAACGAAGCCTCTCACACACGTGATAAATCTATCTTTTAAAACGGGAATAGTACCTGCAGACTGGAAGGAAGCAAAAGTAGTTCCAGTATATAAGTCTGGCCCCCGTTCACAAGTGGATAACTATAGGCCCATATCGATTCTCCCAACTTTATCGAAGATTTTAGAAAAACTGTTTCGCAAGCAGCTTATGAACCATCTTGAAAGAAATGCGCTTTTATTTAATTATCAGTTTGGATTCAGAACAAAAAGATCAACAGAGCAAGCAGTCATATATTTCTTAGATCATATCAGGAGGGGAGCGGACAAAGGGCAGCTCACAGGTGCATTATTCATTGATCTATCTAAAGCCTTTGACACTATTAGTCACTTTGTTCTTCTCTCTAAGCTCCAAGCCTACGGAGTGAGAGATAATGAACTAGATTGGCTAACAGACTACTTATTCAATCGCAAGCAAACTGTTCAGTACAAGGAAACATTTTCCAATTCATGCCCTGTGTATACAGGTGTTCCACAAGGAACCATCATCGGTCCTCTTCTGTTTCTAATTCATTTTAACGATGCACATAGATCATTGAAGCATACAAATATTGTGACATATGCGGATGACACGGTTATTTTTACATCGAGTAGTGATATTAACATCATTGAAAGCCATCTTAATCAAGATGTTAACAACCTAGCCACCTGGTTTTCTAAGAACGAGTTAATCATGAATCTGAAGAAAGGGAAAACAGAAACTATGCTTTTTGGCACAGCAAAGAGATTGAATAAATTCAAAGAGAGACGGCTTAACATCATAAGTGGAGAGACACCCATAAATTGTACGACAGAATATAAATATCTTGGAGTAACATTAGACCCCTCGCTAACGATGGATGCTCATATCGATATAACCTGCAAAAAGGCAGCAGGAAGGGTTAATCTTCTCAGGCGCATTCGAAATTCCATTGATACACCAACAGCCATTGTAATCTACAACGCTATGATCATGCCCCTATTCACGCACTGTGGATCAGTTGGGCTGGGATGGTCAGAATCAAAATTAAAGCGTTTGCGTAGTATTGAGAAACAAAACATGAACATTATCAAATCAAAATGTCCACCTAAAACTGATTTGAGAGTTCCACATATAGAAAATCAAATGAAGAAAAGTGTTTGTAAATTTGTTTTTGACTGCCTACAGAAGAATGTATGTGAGCCGTTTAAGGATTACTTCGAAAGAGCAAAACATGAAAAATGCACAAGAAACAACAACTATACCGCTAAACTGCCCCGAATGAAAACAAAAATTGGGCAAAAGTGTATAACATATGCTGGTGGAAGAATTTTCAATGATTTACCCCTTGAGGCTAGAAAGATTCAGTCCAGGATTGTTTTTACTTCTTTTTTAAACGAACATTTTAGTTGAAGAAACTTTACATTTTATATTTATAAACATTACATTATTTATTTATATATTAATAAGTATTATATATTTTTAAGCTTAATGTAGTTATTATGTATATATATATTTTTTTTTAACTCTTATTTTCTTTTACTTATTATATATATTTCTTAACTCTTACTATAAGCATTACATTATATATTTATATATTGATAAATATTATATATTTTTAAACTTAATGTAGTTATTATATATATTTTTTAACTCTTACTTTCAAGACAGGACCCTTAAGATAACAGCATTTGACTATGCTGATAGGCTATCCTGTATAAATATTCGTGTTATTATTATTATTATTATTATGTGCCTGAGCATGACCCAGGAAGAAAAGAAATGACCCTGTCTGAAAGTCAGAAGATGTACCTTGCAAATCTTGGGCCTTATGAATAGAATATAACAGAAGCAATATAACAGCAACTCCCATAAGAGGAATTGCAGCCATACAGAGAAACGCTCCCCTTGCTCCAAGCCCTACATAAGCAAAAAGCATCAGCAACGGAATAAAACTGCCCAAATTGTCACTTCCAAAATTCAATGGTGAGATCGCCAAGATTCAATCGATTTGGCAGAGTTTTAAAAGTTCAGTACATGAGAACGACAGCATCTCTGCAGTTCACAAGCTCACGTATATGTTAAGTTCCCTGGAAAGCCTTGCCTTTAAAGAGTAAATGCTGTCTAAATTTTTTTTTAATCGATTGAATGAGTTATTTCGAGAGTTATCTTTAAGTTTTTTAACGAAATTCTTTAAAACGAAGATACTGTGCAGTTTTAAAATTTTGATCACTCATGAATTTTGTGATGCAAACATTCGAAGGCAATGGATCAAGTTTGTACAAAGATATAGGCCTACTTTCAAAAACCCAAAGAAGTGCACTTCTCTTTGCTCTGCCCACTTCGAAGATTCGTGTTATTTCCGGGCTCAGTCTTTTGAAACTACAACTGGAATAACCTGGCGAGGGAATTTGATTAAAGGATCTGTTCCAACTAAAGATTCAGTTAATTTTGCATCACCTAAAAGGTTTTCAAATCGAACCAAACGACAGGTATGGTGTCAGGTTAAACATATTTAATACTAGAAATTAGAGAGTACTTTCTTCACATTGTGCAATATATTTATATTGCAAGAAAGATTATAATATATGAAAATCTCCACCGTGACAAAAAAGTTTCAAAAACTGGACAGCCATATTTCCGAGTGTTGTGGCCAAAGTACAAACAAGGTGAAGAGGTTGTAAAAGAACGGACAGTGGCCCCAACATATGGTAAGTCAAAGGAACATTGCAAAATAATTTACTCTTATGTGAAGGTGTTTACTTTCTGCAAATGTGTAGCTAAATGTATGTTTCTGCACTGTCTAAAATACAATCTTTGTACTAGAATATGTCAAAGAAATGAAAATTCTAATGTTTACAAGTAACATAGCCCAACTCCAAGTTGCATATGAAAAGATGGTTGCTAAACAATCTGCTCCATTGAGCCACATGCGTGATAACAGGAAAAGCAAAGCTGACGCTGTACAATGCCACAAAGAACGACAGAAGATCAATAGTTCACAATAACTATTCCCACCATGTAAGCAAATGTGATTCTTACTTTATATCTAAAACATTGTTTGTAGATGGAAAGCATAAAACATATCAATTTTCTGATTATTGTAGGTGTTGCATTGTGAAAACTTTTATTTCACCTTACAGGTGTTGAGCAGGACCAGCTGCAAGCAGGCATGTTGCAAGCAGCAACACAGACTGGAAAAAAAGAGCCCTTTCAACATGCAAAAGATGCAAAAAATTATTACGTGGACATAAAAGGGGCATTTGTGGCTAAAATGGCAAATTGGAACCTCATTATTACACTTTTTTATTGGAAATTATGGTCAAAAGGCTATTTTGCCGTAGTAGTTTTCCAAAGTACAGTTAATCTCTTTCGTTTGTTGTTGCATAGCCTGAGCTTTGACCAGACTTATACATTGTTCGAATGCAATTATACACACATGCTGGTAATGCCCTTGTATAGCCCCAGCCGATAAAGCCAAAGAACCATCAAGCAAACCATCTGTATGCAACTGCTCTGATGAACCTGTTAGAGAAATTTTGACCATCTATAGTTACATCTAAAATGCTGACTATCAAGATATCCATCTCGGTTCACCTCTGCATATGGATATATATATACATACAATCTAAAACTGTTGTCATGCTTACTCATTTTCGGTTTGGCCTGCGCGTCTTCTATATCTTCTACCCTGTCTATCCTTCAGGAGGGGGCCCACCTGTTTGAGAACAATTCTGTCGGTCATGGCAGCAAAACCTGGATGCAAGGTTACGCACTCGTGGTCAAGGCCATCGAAAACAACTTTGCTGTGTGCCTCGGCAACCTCCCTACAACAGCGAAATTCTCATGAACCAACTAAGGAATCTTCTTTACATTCGGTACACGTACACAACGATGTGACAGGGTCTACCTTCAAAAACCTCACCTGTAACATCAGCGGTGTAAGGCCATCTTCATCAGCATCGTCAAGACTGAGTTCTTGACTTCCATTAACGTCATGGCCTAAATTGGGCTGAACAACTCGTGCCAGTGGCTCATCCATATACGGTTCAAAAATGAAACGAACTGCCTTATTCTCTGTCCCTGAGCTTTCATCCGTGCTATCAATAACTTCAGAAAGGCTTGATGCTGTATTATCAGAATCCGATGACATCACGAAATGTTGAAATCAATAGAATAACATCTTAAATATATCAATTCGGGCAAAAAGCTTGATTATAAATAGGATCACCAGAAGCTTCATTTTCAAAAGAAAGATAAGATCTAAATTTTTCTTTCTTAAAACTATATATTCTATATATTACATAAGGAGCTACATAAGGAGAACGAAACACCAATTAATCATGTAGTAACTGAGGAGGAGAGTCATGACACAAAGGTAGAAAGTTTGCTCGTTTTACTCTATCAAGGAGAGAGAGGAGATAAGTTAATTCGCTCCCTTGTTAAAACTATGGCCAGGGTTGAGAAAAAGCATGAAACAAAGATCATCTACACTGGCACGAAGTTGAGTACCTGTTTTAACGTTAAAGACAAGACAATTAAAGACCACAAAAATAATCTTGTCTATGAATATAAATGTCCAGACTGTCAGGCTAAATACATAGGCGAAACAGCAAGAAGGTTCTCGGAGCGGATTAAAGATCACTGTGGGAGAGATTAGAATTCTCATATATTAAGACACTCCATCGAGAAAAGTCATAAAACACCGGTAAAGGACGATTTCTCAATTATCAATAACAATAGACAATTAAGTAATTATTATGTCAGGACAATGGTTGAATCTCTTTTTATTAAAAGTGAGAAACGGTCACTAAATTGTCAAGAGAAATCTCGACCTTTAAAGCTTTTTAATTGATGCTCTTTTATTGTTTATGTTTAACTATAGTAACGGTCTTTTAGCTTTTAACATTTGATTTGTAAATAAAAAACCTTCACTCTGATGATGACTACTCGTTCGTGTAGTCGAATATATAGAATATATAGTTTTAAGAAAGAAAAATTTAGATCTTGTCTTTCTTTTGAAAATGAAGCTTCTGGTGATCCTATTTATAATAGAATAAAAGAAATCAATCACGGTAAACAAACACAATAAGTGGAAGTCAATGGAGTGAAATAAACCACGAACAAACTATCTGACGTCACAAAGTAATTTTCCTCGGTCCAGACTCCGGTTTCATTTTAGAGGGAAATTTGAAAACTTTGAAAGAGAAAAGTGCAGTAGTGACTTTTTTCTCGATTTTTTCGATAGCAGATTTGTGTTCAGCACACAAGAAAGCCTAGAGCAGCTTAAAATTCCATTACAGTTTATGTGCTCTTTAAAACCCTTGAAGGATTAGAGGAAACCGAAGAAAATTATGAAAACGCTATTGAAACCTTGATAAGTCGCTTCGGAAAGTTACAATATGTTATCAAAGCGCATATGGAAGAACTTTTGAAGCTGAACAACTACCGAAATGAATCTGTGCAGCAGTTAAGAACAATTTTTTACAATATAAACATCCATTTCCGTGGGTTGGAAGGCTTGGAATAACGTCCGACCGTTATGGAAGCTTGCTAATTCCACTCAACATGTCTAGAATGCCCGCAGAAATAACATTACAAGTAGCTCGGAAAGTTGAGGGCCATGAATGGCAAATAAGAAAAACCTTGGATATCATCCGCAAAGAAATCTAAGGTCTGGAATTCAGTAGAAGGATGGGCGTAGAATCATCAAAGAAAAACGAAAGGGCATTGAAACCACCACGTCGAGCCTCACCAAACGCCACAACGAAAGCATTTGTCACAAATAACAGAAGTGACAATAAACGCAAGCCAGAATGTTTTTTCTGTAAGAAAGAACACTATTCAAATGAATGTCAAGAATTTACAGACATCAAGGAAAGAAAAGCTACCTTGATCAATGCAAAGAGATGCTTCAATTGCCTAAAGCAAGGTCACATTTCAAAGAATTGCAGAAACGCAGCAAAATGCTATAACTGCAAGGAAAAACATGACACTGCACTTTGCTACAAACTCAATAAAAAGACAAAGATGAGAAAGAAAAGCCAAGTGAAGAAAAAAAGGGGACAATTGCTACAAGTAAAGAAAAATCGAATGTGTTGCTGCAAACAGCTCAAACCTATGCCTATGGAAAAGATCCTCAGAAGAAAGCTCTTGTAAATATCCTTTTCGACTCTGGTAGTCAGAAAACGTATATAACCGAAGAACTTAAGAAGAAATTAGATCCAAAAGCAGAAGACACTGAAGTTATAAATTTAAACACACTTGGGTCTGAAAAGTATTTCAAAAAGAGTTGCCATAGGGCAAATATCAATTTAGAAATAGGAGATGAAATACTGCCAGTAAAAGCTCTTAGTTCTCCCCAGTTATGCTCTCCTATTAGCATGCGCATAGACATAAGTAGATACCTGCACTTGCAAAGCATCGAGCTGGTGGACTGCTTTGAAGCTCCCTATAAGGCCATTGACCTGGTTCTAGGTGTAGATTATTATCATAGCATCGTGCAGGGCGAAATGCACAAGGGCAGTGAGGGACCTGTTGCTATAAGCAGTAAGTTGGGCTGGCTTCTTTCGGGACCTGTCAACTACCATAATGACAATGTTACAATGTGTACTAATGTTCTAAGCAATCTTGTTCTGGACATTATACCTTCAAGAAATGAAACTGAAAATGACAACCGAGAGTTGATCGAGTCTCTGAACACGTTTTGGAAACATGAGTCATCAGGCCTCGCTGAAAATGCAGAAATTCAGAAGACCCGAAAATTGAAATGAAAGATGGCTTCTACGAGGTAAGCCTTCCTTGGCAGACCGATATTACTGATAAGTTATCATCAGATTACGAAATGTGTACTAACAGGTTAGCTTCGTTGTTTAATAAACTAAAATCGAATCCCTAACTGTTGCGTCAACATGATGATAGCTTAATTCCCATGTAATCGAAAAGGTGCCAAAGGAGGAGTTAGATAAAGATGAGACACATTTCCTCTGTCACTTTGGTATGGTTAGAAGCGACAGAACAACCACAAAGCTAGGTATTGTGTTCAATGGCTCCGCAAGGTCATCAAAGGACACTCTCTCACTTAATGACCGCTTAGAGGTGGGCAGTAATTACAGGCCTTTGATTTTTGAAACATTGATACGATTTTGTTCTCACGCAATAGCTTTCACAACGGATATGGAGAAGGGGTTCCTTCAGATCAAAATTAAGGAAAAAGACCAGGACATGTTAAGGTTTTTATGGTATGACGATATTTCTAAACCCAATTCCTCAATCGTGCAATATCGCTTTCAGCTCTGCGGGGCTCTAACGATAAGGAGGTCCATAAACTGGGGGAGCATCGTCACCAGTATCAATATTGTGATGAAAGCCATGAACTGTGGAAGGAGAGTTGGGCAAAGGAAAGGCTTACGAGTAGCGTTTGATTAATTGTTTAAATGCATCAAGAACGTGTGGCGGAACATGTGCGTAAGTCGGTGTGTCAAGCTCTGAGGCCTGAAAGAGAAGTTGTAAATATTCTGGGGAGGTATAAGGAAGAGATTTATGTGGTGTTGCAGGAAAGGATTGATCATGTTTGTCTAGGCCAGAGTTATTTTGGTCTAAGAATGGAGACAAAATATCAGAGGATTGGGTGGCAGTGACATCTGTTAGCAATGAAACAAGGGAATTAAAAGATATTGAATTGATTGGAGCGGAAGAGAAGGGAAGGTGACAATGCCATGACTCAGAGAGATGATGGGCTGTATGCGTGGCGGCCTCTTCGAAATCGGAGATATCACTTAGTTGTTGGGTACAAATTTGCCCAAGGGACACATTGTGAGGTAAGTGAAGTGATCTTTTGACTGAATCAATAGGACCACTCAGGGTTTGTAGGCCAGGGGAAAAAACAGTGCCTTCAAGCAAAGAAGTGTTGGACAATAGAGGTGTACTTATCACAGAGCTGGCTACGAAAGGGCATGCAGCGATTATGTTTAACCCTCGAGATAAAGAAATGCTGGTTTGATCAAAAATCGGTGAAAATTGCGAAGGCAAGGAGGTCAATAAACAGGTGACATTGGCCACAGAACCCTGGGGAGGACGAGTGGTCACAGGGCCATGGGTGGGAAAGGCAGCTAAAGGATTAGAATCGTGACCTGTGATTGAAAAATTCATATTGGGTGCGGCGATAAATACTTCCAGGGCTTTGGACTGAATGTCTGCCTCTGTCATACGCACATGATTCTGACCAAATAAAATAGGCCACGATAACTGAGGCAGAACAACCATGGTAAATGTGGTCAGACGGCTATTTTCCCAAACGATAGGGACCTGCATAGTACCAACTGCCTGTTGGCTGGACAATGGGCATGCGATTGAAACAGGGACATGTTGGGCGAGTTTTACAAATTGTAGGTCAGGTCTATATTTCACAACAATTTCGGCATGATTTTGACTGACCAGAGAAACAGAGCAACAACTGTCTACGGGAAGTGGTAGGGAAACAACCGCAGAAACAATTTTGGTCCACAAAATATTGCGATTACAAAGGTCAAGCGCTGAAGCGGACGAAACAGGGTTAGAAGGCATCACTGCTGGCATACCGTAAATGTGATTGGACAAAGAACTGGGCCTAGCGGGGGCAGATGGGGCTGGTTGAGGAGAGGATGGGAGAGATTTTTCTACTTCCGCAAGAATAGTAGTTGTTAGATCGTGTTTTAAACTACTCATGCAGTCCGAGACGATAGCTTTAACAGAATCTAAGGTGACACAATCGGTGGAATCTGCCAGGTGCGCAGAAACAGCAGATGATATAGGAGCACATGAAAAACGATTATTAGAGGAGCAATAAGGACGAGGAGCATTATTTGAAGTAGAATTCTTAAATGAATAGTGTGAGCCAGAAAATGTACAACGAGTTTGATTACCAGGGTGGGGATTAGTATTGTTACGATCATTAAACGCACAAACCTCATGATTAAGGGCTTTACAATTAAATTTGAAGCAAACAGAGCATTTATGTATATAACCATACTTACATGTTTTAGAATCAAGCTCACATTGACTGGGTGAAAAACGATTAAACCTTTTGCAAATTTCAGTTTTTAAATTCTTACCTTGTTGACTGTGGGCATCAGCCTTCGGTGTACAGCGTGGAGGAGCATTGGGTGTAGCGGTGTAAAGGACGTCGGTGTGCGGAAGCTTCATTGGGGCAGATGACATCATCGATTCTTGTCGCTTTGCACATCCGACTGCAGCCAGAAGATCAGTAAATAACTGTTTGCGAGTGATGAGATATTTCCCAATACCGAGAAGCAGCTTTATTGAGAAAGCGTGGATCAGCTCAATTTGTGAGCGATTGAATTCCTGGCCCAAGTTTCTGTAATGAATGCTGCGCCTCCATGAAGAGATAAGCGAAGTTAGGGACTGATTCATCAGGATTTTGTTGCAGAGAATAATATGTCGCCAAAAGGTTACGAATTTGCTGTTCTCTGGGAATGCCATGCTGTAGTTGTAGTAGCTGGAGAAATTCATTCAATAGGGACAAGAATTCATTGCTCGATGTTTTATGAGAGATGCAAGAAGCATTTGAAAGCTCAAAAGAGAGAATGATGTCAAAGGCATGCGAATCTTTCCGACATCGTTGCTTCAAATACGGCAGCCAAAATTTGGCATGGATATTAGATGGTGATAATACCTGTGATAGCTGTTCACAAAAGTAGTCGACTTGAAGTTCACAACCGGTAAATTCTGGGAGTGTGAGCGGAGGAAGACATAAGGCAGCTCACGATTGCTGATCACCATGAGAACAAACTGAAGCGGATAGTTTGTTAACGGTGTGCGAGAGGTCTGAAATTTGTTGCTGTATCGTTCCTGTGACTTCTCGGGAAGCATGATGTTGATCACGAATGGCACTAGCGAGTCCATTGATCAGACCAAGAAGTTCCTTTGGAGAAGCCGCGATGAAGAACGAACAACGAAAACCGGATTCTAACACAACTTCTGTAATGGTGGTCGAGCTACCATTACGTAATGCAACTCAAAAAGACTCATGCAAATAAGTGACAATCGAATATGAACTATATGTAACTGATAATACGAGAATAAGAATGTATAAGAATGAATAAATTACAATGGACAAAGCTATTTATACTATACATGATTGACATTGATGGACATGAACATGTGATCACAATAATTACATGAATACGAGGCTAATGATAGTGAGAATGTAATCCTGTTACACCTTAGCGTGTACACTGTCAACTTCAGGATTTTAAAACCAGCAATTATGTATAAATCAAATCGCATGGGACGAAACATTAAACGGATCTCATCTTTCCAAATACAATGCTCTCATTAAAGATCTTGAACAAGTGCATAACACGAATATGTCAAGATGTCTGTTTGCCAAGGACGAAGTGGTTAAGAAAGTCGAAAGCCATGGGTTCTCAGATGCCTGCGAGCAGGCACATGCTGCTGTAGTCTAACCTAAAATAGAATACGAATCTTGTGAAATTGAAGTCAAACTTCTTGCTTCTAAGTCTAAGGTTAACCCTTATACGAAATCAATTCGCCTTTCCCCTTATTCACGATGACCGCAGTGCATTCTGGGAGTAGTGGTATCAAACACGCGATTCCACGGTAAACAAACAGTGATTTGAATATGAGCAGCATGGATTCTCTATTGAATACAGATTTTGATGCCAATTGTTCCAGCAAATCTGACCCTAGTTTTTCTCAAAACTCTTGCACGGGTCAGATCCTCTCTCCATGTCAAGAAAGCCTTCAGAAAGTCAATACTGGGGCGGGAGCAACCAAGGAATTTCTTATGGCGAGTGACACTGCTGTTAGGCCTCATACAAGCCGGTCAGTGGAAGATCGAGCAACCAAAAAGGAAAAAGTTACCAGGGGAGGATACACATGTGCTGTTCCAAAATGCACAAATAATTCAAAAAGAGACACCAATCTAAGTTGGTATTGTTTTCCTGATGGAAAAGATGAGAAGAAACAAGAACTCCGTAAAAAGTGGATTAATCTGGTGAGTCACAAAGATTTTAGGCCCTCCAAATATCACAGCGTTTGCTCAGCACATTTTGTTGGGGGCAAGAAAACGTATTTGAACAATCTATCACTCATTGTACCAAAAGCTACCAGGCCTGTAATACCCACCCCCAGGAGTACAGTGAAAGCAAGAAATCGTGATCCACACATTATCTTGAAAGCAAAGGAAAATGTGCAGATTGGAAGTAGTGTGCATGAGAAATATGTAGAGGAAGAAAATAAACTACTGAAGGAAGAATTACAAGCCACGAAAGAAAGTCACAAAGAGGAGATTGAACGTCTAAAAAACGAGATTGAAGATTTAAAGCAAGAAAATCAAAGACTTCGTCTTCAAGCAAAATTTTCAGTTGAAACAATAAAAGGCAATGATAAAAAGTTTCAGTTTTACACTGGTCTACCAAATTATCAAGTTTTTAAAATGCTGTTTGATTCCTTTGGCCCAGCTGTCCATAAATTGATATATTATGACTCGAACACCAGGGCTGAAAATGTTAAAGAAGATACATGTAAAAGAGGACCAAAAAGGTCCACGACAGCAGAAGAAGAACTTTTTATTGTACTGGTTCACCTTCGGTGTGGAATCCTTGAGGAGGATATTGCCTACAGGACACAAATGTCTAAAAGTCATGTTTCCAGGATACTGATTACTTGGATTGATTTTCTTCAGTCATGGTTTCGAGCAATGCCAATATGGCCAACTCGTCAAATAATTGAAAAGACAATGCCAAAGTCTTTCAAAGAGGCATATCCCACTACAAGAGTTGTGATTGATGCAACAGAAATTTTTATTGAGATGCCCAGTTCAATCAGATCTCAAAGTGAAACCTATTCCTCATACAAACACCATAACACAGCAAAGGGTCTCATAGGAACAGCACCATCTGGCATGATAACATTTGCATCTGATCTTTATGCTGGAAGGGTCAGTGATAAAGCAATAACTAAGGACAGTGGAATTTTGAACTTACTTGAGGATGGAGACAGTGTGATGGCTGATAAAGGGTTTGATATATCAAATGAGATGCCGGAAAACACAGCTTTGAACATTCCACCTTTCTTGAGAGACCATTCATCTCTTACTATTGAAGAGGAAACAATTACAAGGCGCATTGCAGCTGTTCGAGTTCATGTTGAACGTGCTATAAGACGAGTTAAAGTATTTAGAATATTGAAAACAATATTTCCCATTAAAATGGCTGCAGATTTGAATAAAATATGGATTGTATGTGTATATTTAACCAACTTTTTGCCACCACTAATAAAAGAATAAAGTTAAATAACATTTATAGTTGTACCAGATATCTGGCTACAAATGTTCAACTATATAATTTATGTAAAAATCAGTAAGCTCTGGAAGCATCCTGTTGTGCCATAAGGATACATCACAAGCAATTCTTTCAACAAATAGTTCTTTTTCTGTGTAGACTGCAAAGTCAATCCATTTTAATTGAGCAATGTTCATCACTCCTTGACACTGGAAAAAATAACCATGATTCTGTTTCAATGCTGGCTTCCCATTTTCATTCATTATCATGAAGAAATCTCTCATTGTGGCAGCTTCATTAATACAAAAATCTTTCTTTGTGAAAGGGCATTTTATTTCGATCGCACCAACAATTTTTCCGGCCTCCATTACAATGCCATCTGGACTTGCCCCTAACCAGGGCCAAGCAGGATTAATTATCAAGCCTGCATTCATAATCTGCTGATTTTTTTCAAGTCTTTCATTTATATACTGTTGCAAGGCAACCTTTTCTTTATCCAAACCCCATTGTATCGAAGGTGGATTCACCTTTCTTGATGAATTTTTCTTTATTACTGCATCTATTATTGACTTTGGGTGTGTGTTTTTTCTTCTGTTTAAAACACGGCCAAATATTGATGCAGTTAAACGTTTTGATCTCTCAAAAAACCAAATTCTACTTTGGCTCTGTTCCCTTGTTTGCTCCTCAATCAACCTTGCCTTGGACAATGAAATACAAACATTTTGCGCAATTGTTTCCTTTGTACTTTCATTTGGAATTAATCTGTCATCAAAGGTTGCAGATATTTCCATGAATATATCAAGCCTTTCAGGTTCATTTATTGGGCTTGGTTCATTTGGAATTTCTTCTGACACCATTTTCTGGCATGGGTTTATAGATGAAAAATAAAAATTAGATGCAATACAGTCATTGCCCTTCAATGTTTGTGCTAATAATGTTGCCTGTCCTGCTTTTTCAAGAGCATCTGCCATGTTCCTTATTGTATCTCTGGAAATTGTTCTTGCAAACATTGGGGTAGCACAATAATTGGCTCTTGAACCATTTACTGGAGGCTTTTTCCTTGTCATGCATTTGTCCCTTGTGAAATTGGATTTCTCAAAGACAAGGTCATTAAATTTGACTGCCACACTTGAGTCCAATTTTTTGCCTGGAACACTCCATTTTTGCAATACTTGAGTACAGGTTACCGTCTCTGGGACATAAGATAACTCTAAGTTTGAATAGTCTAGTAATGTGTACAGAAGAGCTGCTACATGCTTGCAGCAGTCCCCTGCACCTGCTTTGCAATTGCATTTGGCATGAATTACATCTCCTGTTTTCTGATTTAAATGGCAATAAACAACGTATTTGATGCTCTTCATTTAAGCAGATACATTTGACTTTACCAAAAAAAGCGTCAAGTTATCTGTAAGCACATTGGACTTCACTTCAACATTTGATATGTATCCTTCCTTCCACAGTTTGTAGCCGTGTAATTTGTTTCTGTGTGCCTTTGGAGCAATCTTGTCTGGCATAATCTTTGCATTATTTACCAGTTTATCATTTAAATGTTGTTCTGTGAACTTTGGTGGGTCTTTTAAATCAATACCCCAATTTCCCAATTTTTCTCGATCTTCCACAGACCGGCTTGTATGAGGCCTAACAGCAGCGTCACTCACCATAAGAAATTCCTTGGTTGCTCCCGCCCCAGTATTGACTTTCTGAAGGCTTTCTTGACATGGAGAGAGGATCTGACCCGTGCAAGAGTTTTGAGAAAAACTAGGGTCAGATTTGCTGGAACAATTGGCATCAAAATCTGTATTCAATAGAGAATCCATGCTGCTCATATTCAAATCACTGTTTGTTTACCATGGAATCGCGCGTTTGATACCACTACTCCCAGAATGCACTGCGGTCATCGCGAAAAAGGGGAAAGGCGAATTACAACAAGGGCAACCAAGAGCCTAATAAAACGTCGGATCAGTATCATACCTGGTTGAGAACACTGGTGGTACCATATCAGTTTGGAGACAGTCTTACTTTTGAGTTGGAAGAGCAACTTATTATTGGGGGATCCTCTTCTTGCATTCGGAAGCAAGTACTCCGCGACCTGAAATGTGATCTTAAAGCCGTGCTGTTAGATGGCAGAAGAGATAAAATCATGACCTTTCAATACAAAGTCTGGGAAATTAAACCACTTTGCTTGATTTTGCCCTTCCAAGCCAGTCAAACCACAGAAAGACTTAGGCCCTATACAAGAGTTACAGTTTTGGGTCAGTCATTCAAGGCATTGGTTGATACTGGAGCTTTGATAAATGTGCTGGATGAAGGAACATTCGACAAGCTATGTGAAATTGCACTGAAAAAGACCAAGATCCAAGATGTAGCCTATGACAGGGAAAACCAGTGAAGTATCTTGGGAAATTTCATCCTGTTATCGAGACGAGAAAATGATACGCTGCTACAACTTATTATGTTGCTGACACCAATAGAGCAGGAAATTTGATCAGTGGAGAGACAGCGCAAGAATTAGGGCTAGTCACATTTCATCTGAGCAAAGTATCAACACGTAATCAGTTTTTACTGATTAAGGCAAATAATCAGGCAAACTACAGCATAAATCTACCCGATTGTTGCTGTCCCAAAAAAGATGACGACTTCAACTACAATGACTCAATCAACTAGGCCTTGCCTTGCCCTTTATAGTATATACAGTACTAGTGTAACTAAACTCTCTTTAGCTACATACAAGGGTTGACTGTTTATTCGACAGCTCATTTTTCAAACCTGTGATGTAATAGACTGTACAGTTTAGGCTGCATGCAGCATTGTGTGTAAATTTTATTTTCGATTGCATAGGCTATGTAAAGAGTGTGGCACTATACAAACTGAGAGGCCTTCAGGTACGTATATTATATGTCGACAGTACTACTTTGTAAAGTAGAGCACAGGCCCTGATACATACCTTGGAGGTTCATGACCAACAACCGTTGGTTGGGATGGGGGTGTGCCCGTGAGATTTTTGATGTATTGGGTACTCAGTTAGCAAACCAATGTTTTTAAAAATGATTTGCTAATTGACCCAATATTTACATGCATGAAACAGTGCAAGGATATCCAATTTTCTGTTTAGCGTTTAAAAATAAAAAAATAAGGTATAAACCCATCTTTATGAAAATACTTGTTTCAAGGCCCGGTTTACCACTTTGTAGATTAGTAGATTATACCCTTTCATGAGAGATTAGAAATATCATACACATGTTCAGTGATTTTCCGATGAAAAATTCACCTGTATGAGCGGCACATACCTGTAGCAATTTTATGTACAGTACCCTTACATCTAGTATATAGAAGGTATACCCCCAGGGTACAAGTGAAATGCCCTTTTGTACTGAATGAAACATAACTCCTGCTCTATTGAGTAAAGAAATGGTGTTGTTTCTAAAAAAGTTTGCTGAAAACTCCTCTCTTTTCTAAATTTTAATGCTTTTACTGAGTCAATTTAAATTTTTCTTGCAGTGTCAAATTCTCAGCAAAAAGTGGGTTGACGCGACAAAATCTGGAACCATTCAGGACTTATGGAAGAATGTCATCAAAGATTTCTCTGATAATACATTAAAGAAATCATTTACCTATCCAGGTGGAAAAATTGAAGAGAAAGTTGATGGAAAGAATTTTTGATAAACACCAATTCATTTCCCATTACATTTAATTAATAATCATTCCATTTAGTTCCTCCTAGACAAAATTAATGATCTTACTGATAGTGTTGGAGCATCTGCTGATAAGCCACTTACAAATGTTTTTCCCATTTAATGAGAAAAGCAACAGATATTTCAATTCCACACATTGAAAATAAAAAGAAAAAATCTGAACTTTACAATGACATATTACTGCTATGAAATGCGATATCTCCAAGGTCATAACTTTCAAATGTTAGAATATAACTAAATGTTTATGGGTGATTGATTGCAATCAAAGTAATTTCACTTTAGCAGCAGCCAATGGCCATTGCAGAAGCCTTTCAGCTCTATTTATGAAAAGCAGTACAGAGATTATAAGCAACATAAAACCATAAAAAGCAGGAAATGAATCGGCTCCGGCTTTGGCTTCAAGAGTACAACACTGTATACCCTATTTGCACATTGTGCAAAGTAGCGGGCAAAAACGAAATGTGCATTAATCCAAAAAAGGGTAAAAATAAAAAAGGTCAGCAAACCCTCAATTTCAAGAAAAGAAAGAACACTGACAAAATAGAAACTGCTGCTGCCAAACAGACTGCTGCTGCTAATTTAATTGTTGTGAGAGATAAAAGGAACAACGAGCTGGTAGATGAAAACGTTGAAGCAGCTCAAAACAAGAACGATGAAGTGCTTGAAAAAGAAGGTGGCGAAATAATCGAAAATAATGAAGCTGTTGAAAATGAGGTAATTGAAAAAGATATGTTGGTGGTGACTGACTATGAAGATTCAGAGTCCAATGTTTGTGTCGTTTGCAACAAAGAAGATCCCCCTGGCAAAGCAAAAAACGTTACTTGGGCTGATTGCGATATCTGTTCAAAATGGGCACATTTTGTATGTGCGAAAAAAGGTTCTTGACACCTGGGAAGAAACAACTGGCTGTGTAATGTTCATGCAAACTAAAAACCCTCTTAATTGGAAGCTCTTTGAGTTAAATAATGTTTTGTTGAAATCTGTGATGCTATCTTTCTGAGTTATATCCTTTTTCTATTACACTATTTCTTTCATGCAAATAAACAGAATTTTGGGTAGGGGATGGTAGCTAGCCTTTGATTTTTAGCAAAAATGGTAAGCAACTTTGAGAGATGGGACCTTAGTCCAGTTTCTTTTCGAAGAAAGTGTATGATCTTAGCTGGGGGTATTTTTAGGAAAAGTTATGTTGTAATTAAATTTTTTTATGAATTCAAATATGGAGTATCCGGTATCAAGTGTTCAAGCCGACCCAGCCCTCAAACTGGCTCGAAAATTTTGGAATTTCAGCTCTCAAAGTTCCTTAGAAGTTGCTTAAAAGTTTATTTTTTTCACAAAAAAACTCATTCTTCAAAGACAATATCTTCTGTGTGCGGATTCCAAAATTTTTAAGATAAAGATCTTCATCTTTAAAAGACAAAAATCTGTGTGCAGCGTCCTTTAGCCATGGTTATAGAGCTGACCCAGATCAGCAGTACCACCCTGTTAAAATGCCTCCGTGGTACAATAGTGGCCTGCATAGAAAAAACACAGAACAAATTTTCAATATTTATAGAAAAAACATCTATTGAATTTAATTGAAAGGCCTCACTCAGACCTGATGTTGAAAATGCCATTTCTTATATACGGGACACTCCTGTACTAACTTCTGCCCAACTTGGAAAGAGAGGGCATGGGGACATTATCAGTAGCATTTAGTAAATGAATAACAAAGTTTCACCCTGCATATCCAGGGCCCCGTTTACCATTGTCAAATTTTTTTAATTTTGAAAAACCCGATCAAATTTATTGCCGACCGACCGACCGACCGACTCATTTTGAGAGGAAGATTAGGACGCGAACGCGACATATTTTTGATGTCTGCCTTGTTGCTTTGGCATGCTAACAATGCTAGGGCATAGTCAAAGATTTGAATTTTGGGGCCCTATTTGCAGGTTTTTCCCCATTTAAATTTTCGAAAAGTGTAGTCTGATAACACAACTAAAATAAGGTGTTGTTTTTGTCTGTTATTTTTTGTTTTTCTGTCTACTTTCAACGATTTCCAAGAAAGTTGCTTTTCACTCGGGAAGGAGCATTTTTTCACGCAAGATGCATGGCTTTAGCATTTGCGAAAATCCAATTTTAGCCTGCCACAATGAGGTATAAATAGTGTCAAAATTTGGTACTTCTCCAACCACCAAAACAATGCATATTGAAAACAAAGCCTTCCCGGAATGAGGTTTTCTGCATGCAAAACATAGAAGTGTGTTCACAGTAATGGCGACTTACTCGCTCACTAGCCTATCGAACAAATCTTTTTCTTAAGCCTGGTACTCACTTGAGGTTTATCACGATAGAGATAATGATTACGATAATGAATAATTTCCTTGCCTGCGGGTATCATGTACTCACTGTCATTTGCATTTGTTGTTATCATGAAGTAAAAATGGCGGTTAAAGGAAGCAAACTCCTTAAAATCAACAAGAGCATTTGATTTCATTCCGCAAATGCTCAGAAAATAATCAGAAAGTTGAAGAGCGAAGAAAAGGGAGGTTCTGGCTTAGACAAACAGTTTTCAAAATAAATCTTTCAAAAAAGTCACGGGTTGGGACCAATAATCGAAAGATGCAAAAAATCGGACAGTAATTTTAAAAATCTTTCAATTCCTGGCCATCAGCTGCATAAGGGCATACAAGGGGTTAGTCAAAATGGTGGTTGTGGTCTTGATTTCAATGAAAGAACAGAGCTTAATAAATCTTTCAAATCTAACGATTGTGAATTTGAAGCTTTCTGGATTGAGTTAAGCAATTGTAAAAAGTCTAACATTGTTATTGGTGTAGTATATAATCATCCGCGAAAGGACCCAGCTAAATATTTCGAATATTTCTCAGTAATACTTTAAAAGCTACTTATAGAAAATAAAACAATCTTATTTTCAGGTGACTTTAACCTTGACCTTCTTAAATATGACAAAAAGCCTGTCGTTGAAGAATCCCTGAATTTAATCTTTGCAAATTCATTTTAACCATTAATTATGCAGCCATCTAGAATTGTCAACAGAAGTCAACCTTCTTTAATAGATAATATTTTTACAAACAGTATAGATAATAAATCCTACAGTGGCAATCTCGCCACCCCTATTTCTGACCATATGTCTAACTTTGTTTTTTAAAGACAAGCATAAATCGAAATAAGCACAAAAGTATTAACCAACGTAACTATAAAAATTTTAATGAACCTAACTACAAGGCAGATATTGAAGCTATAAATTTCCAATCAACCTATTCCAATCCTTTATCTTTGGATGAAAAATATAATTACTTTCAAAATAGCATTATGAAAGTTATTAATAAACATGCACTCATAAAAACTCTAAGTCGTAAGCAAATTAAGCTAAAACGTAACCCATGGATCACATCTGGAATACTTAAATCGATATCGGTAAAAAACAAGCTTTATACGAAATTCTTAAAATCTAAAGACATCTTTTGGTATCAAAAGTATAAATACTATAGAGATAAACTAAATCATTTAATACAAAAAAGTAAACAAAATCATTACAAAAGTTAGTTTGACAAATTTAGATTTAAATCACGCAAAATATGGGATGGCATTAACGAACTCATGAGGAGATCCAAGAAGACAAACTCTAAAACCATCCCTATTAAGATAGGAGGAGCAATTGAATACGATCAAACGAGGGTAGCCAACCATTTTAACAAATTTTTTACGAGTATAGCTGAAAAACTAGTGACGAAACTTGGGAACTCAGCAAAAAACTTTAATGACTATTTAAAAAATCGACAAGTGAATAGTTTTGCAGTAATGCCAGTAAATGTACATGAAGTTTATAATCAAATTAATAGCTTGGACTGGAAAAAATCTCCTGGAGCCTATGATACCGTATTTCCTCTATTAAGCGCCGACCCTCTATTAACCGCCCCCCTCCAATAAGCGCCCGCCCTAAAATCAAAAAGTGTGAAATAAGCGCCGCCGCCTAGAATTCTTACATTTTCGCTGTTTGGTTCAAATAATAGCGTAGAAACATGTGAATAGACATCAATTCCCTTCTTTTATCAATGGCAACCTAAGCAAGTAGTTTAAGACCAAAGTTAGTCATTATATTTTAAAGAAAATTTGCATCTTTAATGTTTGTCATTTCAATGTCCATGTGTGCGGCTTTACCATGCTGTCGCTTCTTCATTTCTTCTAAAAAATGCTAACATAGCATTTTTTTAACGTATGTCAATAAATAACATTCATAACTTTGTTATTATTGATTATTGTTATATACTATTATTGTTAATATAAGATTATTGTTTTGTTTTTGAAGATGTTCGATTTTAAAATTTTAGGACTATGAAATAACCGCCCCCCTCTAATAAGCGCCCCCTTATAATAAGCGCCCATCCAATTTTGCGAAATATTTAATAAGCGCCCGGGCGCTTAATAGAGGAAATACGGTATTCCAATTAGCCTTATTAAATTAATAAAGGATGATATAAGTTGGCCATTAACCTGCCTTATCAATGAGTCATTTAAAACAGGAAAATATCCTGAACTTCTTAAATATGCTAAAGTTATCCCAATTTTCAAAGCAAATTCAAAGCATGAAGCTTCAAATTATCGTCCAATATCACTGCTACCCACCTTTGACAAAATTTTTGAAAAGCTAATGTACAACCGTGTTATAAACTTTTTAGAGCAAAATAAAATAATTTTTGCACACCAATATGGCTTTCAAAAAAACAAATCCACCTCTATGGCAATACTAGATGTTTATACCAAAGTTGTTCAAGCATTAGAAAACAAAAAATTTGCCTGCTGTATTTTCTTAGATTTTGTTAAAGCTGTTGACACTGTCAATCACGAGATACTTTTGCAGAAATTTGATTACTATGGAATTAGAGGCAGTTGTCTTGATTGGCTTAGGTTTTATCTTAAAAACAGAAAACAAAAAGTCTGCATTGGAAATCACTTATCAGATAGCCTTTCCATATTTTTTTTGCTATATATAGCATAGCATTTTTTTGCTTTACATTAATGACTTGCCAAGTTCAACATAAGTTTTAAGTTCACATCTTTTGCTGACGACACAAGTCTCTTTTATTCTGACAGTAACATATCCACACTTGAAGAAAATATAAACACTGAGCTAGAAAAGATATCCCAGTGGTTAATTGCAAATAAGCTCTCGCTAAACACAAGTAAATCAAACTACCTAATTTTTTCACCAAAAAATAAAAAATAGAATAAAAAAATTAAAATTAAAATTAACAATACTGAAATAGATGAGGCCCAAAATGTGAAATATCTTGGCGTGCTAATAGACAACAAACTTTCCTGGAAAGCACATATACAACAAATTAATTTGAAAACTTCTAAAGGTATTGGCATCATTGCTCGACTTAGGCATTATGTTCCTAGAAATATACTCATTAATATCTATAATTCTTTTGTACAACCACATGTTCATTATGCGCTCATAAATTAGGGAGGTACATTTAAAAGTACCCTAGACCCTCTTAAAAAAAGCCTTAAGCGTGCAGTGAGGTTAATTGCTTTCAAACAAAGGACTGCTCACAGTGAGCCCTTGTTTCGACAGCTAAATCTCCATAATCTAGAAGAATGCTACAAAATAGAATCAGCAAAATTAAAGTTTGATGTCATTCAGAAAAAAGCCAACACAACTCTTTCAGAACTGTTCACAACAGACTCTGGAACAATATTCCTTTGGATATAAAAAAATCCAAAACAAAATACAATTTTGGCAAAGCCTTAACAAAATGGATTCAGGACTAATTTTGTCATCTTGAAAATAATGTAATGAATAAATACAACAGGAAAACTGACAATTCTCAATTTATGAGCATAGTAGGTTTAATAATTTAATTTTTTCTTTTTTCTTTATTTTTGTTTTTTATTAATTAATTCTTCACTTTGTTTTTGTTAACCTTAATCTTTATCCAAAAAAATTTGTCTTAATGTTGTAAACTTTTCTAATTCAATGTAATTTCGTGCATGCAATGTAATAGGGCAAATAACTCGATAGTTTATCTGAGTTCCTTTTCTTTGCCCTAAGCTTTATTAATTGTAACTAAGTTTAATCATGTAGCCCTGTAATTAAAAGCTTGAATTCATTATAATTGAATTGAATTGAATTGAACTGAATAACGATTCCGAATTTTGTTAAGGATATTTGCAAATGTGAAAAGAAAATTTGGGCCAGCCATTTACTGTTGGGGAAGCAAAGACAACAGCAAAAGATGCATTTTACATGAAATTTTCGGTGCCCCAGACACTGTTTTCCCATCATAAATTTTTTGCGTTCCCCAAAACAAAAGACGGATCACGATGACCACGAAAAAATATCAAAACTTCTCCTTTTCAATTTGTGGTAATCGGGCCAGCTTTATCACGAAAATCGGACATAACACGAGTACAAATTATGTACTCATTTGGTTTTATCACGAATACAACCTAATTGTTATCACTATCGTTATCGTGGTAAACCTCAAGTGCGTACCAGGCTTTATGGTGTTAAATTTATGGTGTTTTAATTGTTGTTTGCGGAGATGACACATGGCTGATGAAGGAAGTGACACAGATAATGTGATTTGTGGGAACTTTCGTTTTGTTTCGTTTTGTTTTTTTGTTTGTTTTTATTTGTGTTACAGGCACATTCACAACCTAATTTAAATGTGGCAAAGGTGAATATTGCAGACATGTGACATTTTTTTCGCATTATCATAGTTTGGATCAGTTGAGAGGTTATGGATGAAGGCATGGACACTGAAGCTGATCCTGATGATGCTGATGATAATGGCTTAGACAGTGCAAGCAATACTGTTATGATTCCGGAGGTAATTGATGCTGGTTTTTGCTTAAAATTTATTAAGGTAAATATCAATGTTGGTGGTTTAAACTTCCTTGTTACCAGATTGCTTGTATTATGGCAAGGGTTCTACCTCAAAGCTCTGACTTGCACACTGATGGGACATGAAATTCGAAGCACTGTGTCTACTGGTGAAAGATTCAGCTGTCAATGAAGATATTACTTTTACTTTCATGACCAAGTTTATTAATTGAAAAAGCAGTCATATTGAAAGCATATACATGATCAAAATCAATCAAAATTTTACAACATTTAAACATTTTTGTGCAAATAAAAACAATAATTCAAAAAGCAGCCAAATGTTTCGCCATTTTTATCCATAAAAAATAATCAAAATCAATAACTTGATTTTGACACCATGGCTTTTCAAATACATAAACCATTATTTAAAAAAATTGTTTTTCCACCTGGTAGTCTACCAATTTGACATAGTATACAGAAATGGTATATAAACATAGTACTGTGTGTACTTGGGTAAAATAAACAAACAATTGTACAAAATCAAGTGAGGTATTTTATTGTATCATATGTAAATAAATTTTTGTAGTTGGCATACATTTGCCATTTTTAGTTGATATATATACATTTTTTCAGCATCAAAAGTATTGTGTAGTTTCCTGAATATCCATAAAGTTTGTTTTCATAATACAGTATATAGTAGCTTCTGGAATATGTGGCTATATTTCTGAATTTTATATTATTTAACACCTATTTATATTATTTAACATCTATGAAATATTTTGCAAATAAGTTATCTTTCCACAATTCATGGTAAAAATTTGTCATGATTATTTTACTGGCAAGATCTAAGAAACATGATTGAAGAAAAGTTTGAGTATTGCTTGTATATGAAGATCTGCAGCAAAGTGTCAGAAGCCTGGGAGTCAGCTCATGGAGTCCTAATGCCAAGAAACAATGATTTGTCATTAATAATTATAGAACATGACATGCTTAATTGTAGTTTATTACAATTGATTTAATTTGTCTAAAAACATGTTCGTTTTACAGAAGTCTTGTTGGAACATTGGTACCACCAAGTGGGGTAATGTGGAATTTTTGTTATCATTATATTAATGGATCGTGAAAATTATTTCTCCATAGAACTCTGTTACATCAGGCATGCTTAATTGCATAATTAGTAAGGTTTTTCCCCGATCTGCTTTATCTTACGGCTAGAACAATTACTAAATGATTTTTTTGTTAGGACCTTCCCATTTTTGTTGAAGTTCCATTTTCCAAAAATCCGCTGACTTGTGTGCGACCACCGAATGGTACGTATGGAATAGCCAGTGTAGATAGAAATGAACTCCAATGCTTAACCTGTACGCATGGTCGTCATTCATGTCTGCATGTATCATGCATAAAATAAGAGGTTGAGAAGGATAGCGAAGATGTGCCTGAGTTTTTGTTTCAGATGGTTGAAGAACATAGTATTTTGAGGAAATTGACACGTTGACCATCTATTCGTTATGGAATTTCAGCTAATAATTTCATTTGCAAAGTCGTTCGAACACAGAGAAGCATTTTCAATGGTTTTTTTTAGTTTATCAGTTGAGATAGCAGGTGATGACAATAATTTGAGGCTGATTCCTGATGATGTTACCGCTTGTGCGCTGTGTTCCCACGAGTTCGACCCTGTTCAGTGGAGTGAGAAGAAAAAACTTGTGACGTTGAAGAATATCTTTGAGGTTTTAGGTGAGCAGTTACATATTTTTTCCCCTGTTTTTAAATTTTATGAAAGCGGAACAGAGTTTGCTTAATCTGTGGTTAGAAATACTAACAATTTAGCCCTTTAAATAATTGATTGGCAACTTTTTTATGATACTTTCATTACCATACAAGATTTGTGGCAATGTTTCTTGTCAAGCCATTCAAAATTACGATGGCGGCTTGAAAGGCATTTTGAACATGGGTGACTTTCTTGTTGGCCGTGATGTTTTGAGAAGCTATATGCAAAACTTTGTTACTGGCAATAGGTGGGTAAATCACGGAATGTAATTTTTCAGCACAGAATGAAGCATTATATTTGTGAATTAGATCTAAGCACATGATTTCTCTAATCTTGTAGTCAAAGTCTTATCGATTTTCTGGGTGTTTTGAGGTTGAATTTGTCAGAGTCTGGGTATCAACTGGGGCATTGTCTCAACTACTATCAAATGAGAATGAGTTGGTATGGCTTTTTACATCTGCTGGACATAGATTTCAGTTCATGCTTTCAATGTTGAATCTGTGGACGTTATGCGAAAGTCATTCTTTGTGATGCAACATCACTGGGGCATAGATGCATGTATGCCACTCCAATTTCACTGCAGCAGCAAGTCGAAAGAAATGTGAAGTTAAGAGGAAGATAAGTACTATACACTTCTTTTAAACAAGCAACTCGGGACCAGCCCCCAAAGTTGCTTATAATATCTGACATTCAGCCCTCAAAGTAACTGATGGGTTGCTTGACTCTTAGTTCGCGAAAAGATGAATAAACCTGGACCCAATCTAGTCTCTTTTAAGGCGGATTTACACAGTGCAAGTTGGCTACAAGTTTTTTCGATATTGGACTGCAAACTTGAACTTGTATCGTGTAAATGCCCTAAAATTCTCTTCACGCCTATTGTTTTGATTGACGTTAATCCTCCATGACAGTCGAAAGATTTCTGACTTGATGTCAAAAAGTTTTTCAGTTCACACCATTTTTGCAAAGATGCCGCAAATCGCTACTTCATGTAAGGTTTGTTTTGATTCAGGAATTGCAGATTTTGCGAAGGAAAACTCAATTTCTGCAGCAAAATGTTGTAATTAACGGATAAAAATCAATTTCACGTGCGTCAACATAATATTTCAGATTTATGAAAGAATTTAGGACAATCTGTAATATACCAGCAATTAATTATAAACATCGACACAAAATTAAACAACAAATATCACATTATAAAGACCTACACAAAATGTAATTACCAGCAAAAATTGAATAGAGTGAAGATTAATTTAAACCAAGCATTTCCATTGCCATGGAACTTGCCCTGGACCATGAAAATGATTTGCAAATGTTTCGCAAACTGTATCTGCACTTGCCTTGTGTTTATTGCCCTTCAATCGTGGAGGTAATGGTTCAAGTAATGTGCCAGTGTTGTTGTTTCTCCATCTACCATCTATAATTTTCTCTCCAACAATCTCATCAGCAAATCCTGTGGGAGTGTATGACTCTCGTGACCTTCATCGTAGCATGTTGTGCAACACCAATGCTGTATTTACAATTTTAACTGCTTTGTCTGGATGCAGATTTATTTTTGTCCCAAATATCCTGAAAATCGCCGTCATAATGCCAAATGCATTCTCTGACACTCAACGAAGGCGCGAAAGCCTGTAGTTAAATACCCTGTTCCTGTCAGTGCATCCTTTTTCGGGGTATGGCTTCATACAGTGCCTGGTTAAAGGAAATGCATTATCAGCAACAAATACAAATGACACTGCTTCCTCTGTTTCATGATGTGCCCAGGTCTGATCTCCATTCTGGGGCAACGGTCTGTCTTCTGGCAAATTCAAGATTAGCAAGCTTGCGTGCAAACGAAGAATTTCTATACACCCCACCATCGCTAATTCTTCCCTGACATCCGACATCAGCATATAAAAATTTATAATCATAATCTATAAATGCTGATAATACAACGCTATAAAACCCTTTATAATTATAATACGTCCCACCCAAATTGCAAGAATTAAAAATACCAATGTGCTTATCATCAGCTGCTGCAAATGCATTCGGAAATTGCCATTTTTTCTCAGTAGTATTTGCAAGCTCTTGCCATTCTTCTACTGTTGTGTGAACTGAAAAATAGTCGGGCTGAAGAACATTGTCTATAGCCTCACAAACCTTCGGGATGAATAGGCTGATGGTGCTGTCATGGATTCTAAATTGAAATTTCAGACTCTGGTACGATTCTCCAGTGACTAAGAAACGCAAAGTGACTGCAATTTTTTCTTCGGCACTTATTGGCTGTCGCATGTTTGTTGACTGTCCCTCAATGAAAGGGCAAACCTTTTCAAGTAGTTCCTGAGAGAAAATAACGATAAGTGTGTTCACAAGTACAGTAGCTCAGCTCATTTATATGTCCTAATGTGAGTTGCATGCAAATATTTATACGGTTGTAAGATAATTTATTTGCTTCTTCACATGCCTCAAATGCATCTGTGTTCATTCGCATAATACGTCTGTAATCACATCTGTCTGCAAGTCTCAATTCATTAACAAGACTGTTGTACAGACCAGAACTTTCTCTGTTCTTTAGCCATTTTTTGCACCAAACACTTCTTCTTCTTGCCTTTTTCTTCTGTCCTTTATTTTCAATGTACATGCAATTATTATGGCACAAACAGCGTTGTCTCTATTTTCCATCGTTATATCAGGTCAAGAGTGAAAGAATTGAAGAAACCATTCCTTTTAATATTTTCCTAGGAGTTCCTCTTCTAGTTTCTAATTTCCCCTCATTACTTCCCTTCCCAGACTGTTGTGTTCCTCGTCCAGTTTCGTTTTCTTGCGTTTTGCACAGTTTCGTGGAAGTTTCAGTTCCTTTTTTGGCGTATTTGTAAAACTCACACTTTATTTTCCATCATCAAATTCATCAAATCAGTTTCAATTCCTTTTTGGATGTCCTCTTTCGTGTTCCGGGCAAATTGTATATAATGAAGCAGCGCAAGTCTTATTTTAAACCAGTTCTATGATACTCTTTCAACTAACAACCAGACTACAAAGACATTTCAGCATCATGGCAAGTTACTCGGCATTGGACTTTGAAGAATTTCTGCGCCAGAGAAGAACCAATAGAACGTAAGCTCCAACTACTTATTTTTTCATTTTTATTTTAGTTTTATTTATTTTGTCAATTTAATTTTGTCAATTATTCTGAGGTTATGTCTCAGAATAATTTATTTACAAATTTTAATTCTAATGTTGTTATATTATGCTGTAGCGCTGAATATATAGAAGACGAGGAAGAAAGTGAAACAGATATTGAAGTTCAAGCACAGCCTACACCTGTCGTTTCTGCCAAAAAGAAAAAGGCCACCAAAGGAACAGCATCGAAGAAGAAAAACGCAACCCCAAAGTTTGAATGGCCAGATCCTCTTGTCGAAGCACTCATAAACGAATGGCAGCAGCAAGACATCCTATATGACGTGTCCCATCTTCAGTACCATATAAAGGACAAGAGAAGAATTGCCATCCAGAGAATTATAACCGTATTGGAAATTCAAGAAGTGTCTCCTTTGCCATCGTACGAGGAAATAAACAAGAAGATGAACTCGTTCAGAACCTACTTTGTAGCTGAGAAAAATAAAGCAAATCAGTCTCGAGTCAGTGGAGCTGGAGCAAATGAAGTTTACAGAAGTCGTTGGCAATTTTACGAGTCATTGCAATTCCTGGCAGATAACGTATCACCAACACGGACAGACTCGAATCTCACGAAACGCAATGCCGATACACCAAATGAAGAAGAAGAGAACGAGATTTATGCATATCCTTTCAGCAACAAACCATCGGCAAATTCAGCAAAAAAGACAGAGGCTCTCAAAACTGACCAACTGCCAGAAACAGCCATAACAGCTCTAAGACAGCCAACGGTGAAACCATCCGATAATTCGGAGAGAACTGCAGACAAAATATTTGGAGAGATGGTGTGGAAAATGTTGCAAGAAATTCCAGATTGTTATGCCAAAGACATCGTCCAAATAGATATTCAATGCCTGTTGATCCAAGCAAAACATTCCAGGCAACCTACAGTGCAGCCAACTGTGCAGCAGCAGCATTTTCCCAACAGTCAGCAAATAGCTGATTTCGATTTTCGAGCTACACCTCCTTTGCAGGGTAATCAAAGGGGTGACATGAATGTGAGGCGAAATTTTAGTTTTCTTCGGAATTAAATTGCGACAACATTGAGCAATCGTAACTCAATTAAATCTTTTGCTGATTTTTTTTAATTTGATCGGTCTTTATATATGTGATATTTGTTGTTTAGTTTTGTGTCGATGTTTATAATTAATTGCTGGTATATTACAGATTGTCCTAAATTCTTTCATAAATCTGAAATATTATGTTGACGCACGTGAAATTGATTTTTATCCGTTAATTACAACATTTTCCTGCAAAAATTGAGTTTTCCTTCAGAACATTTGCAATCCCGAATCAAAACAAACCTTACATGAAGTAGCGATTTCTGGCGTCTTTGAAAAAATGGTGTGAACTGAAAAACTTTTTGACATCGAGTCAGAAATTTTTCGACTGTGATGGAGGATTAACGTCAATCAAAACAACAGGCGTGAACAGAATTTTAGGGCATTTACATGATACAAGTTCAAGTTTGCAGTCCAATATCGAAAAAACTTGTAGCCAACTTGTACCGTGTAAATCCGCCTTTAAACTCTACCTAATTTCATAAGTGATAGAATATCAAAACAAGAACCAAAACAAGGTTAAAGTTCCATGTGTTCTGTATTTTTGTCCAATTGCTTACATCGTTTTCAAGCCTTAAACTTTCTGGCCCCAGCCCTGGTTACTTATTTGAAAAAGGTGTGCTGTGCTAATTTTTGTATATTAGCACTAAAAACTTGCAGTTTTGCAAGACTGTTTTCAGTTTTACTTATACCCATGTGATGGATTTGTGATGAAATCTTGGTATCATTTTATGCTCAATCTTTACTAGCTTTCAAGATCGTGTTTACATAAATGATCCGCAAACAAGAAAATTATTTCGTAGTTTTACAAAATCAAGAGAAACTGGTAAAGATCAGCGTGAGAAATTGGATCGAATTCTTCGGGAAGATTTCACTATCATTTTTAGAGTATTGTCAGAACGTGAGGAGCTCTACAATGGCATTGTTCACATACGCCAAAGTGTTTGGGTACTGTTTCGATTTTATCATCCGTTTTGCCCGTCGTGTCATATTATATCGTCCGCTTTCTGATGCCTTGGATGAAATTGTGAGTGGTCTGTCGAATGGGTTCGTTATTCAAAAAGATCCCCGACACTTTCTCCAATAGCACGCATGTGCTCCAATCATATATGGCGCTCTTGAAGGCCTTCCATCTACTTTTTTATCCCAGAATTGGCTCAATCTCTTTTGTGCATTAAGGGTGAAATCACAGGCATGATTTTCTGTAGGGCAAAACAATCTTGGGCCACCGAGAGAGGGCAATGATGATCATTCAAGTATGTCCTCTTTGCCTGCCAGGCCTGCCTTATGTGAGAGAGAAAATTACGAAAAGGATACGAGCAAGACAGATGCAAGAGACAACTGTAATAAAGTTGATACTGGTCACACAAATCTTACGTCTGGGATATTTACTGTTTACTGCGAGCACGGTAAAGCTTTTTAGCCATGCATTCCTACTTTTTGGTTGCAAGGTTTCGTTTTTTATGTAAAATTCTGCTGTAAAGTGCAAGCAATCAATTTTCCACGAAATAATTGGAAAATAGTATCATTTGTTTGCAGAAATTTGTTATGGCTTTGAAGTAATGGAGTGTCCAGAATCCGTTAATGTTCCGTTCACTGTTCTTTGCACCCGATTCCCGACAGGTAAGATGTTTTGGGTTAGCTACAACTCTCGGACAGTCAAACTTTCCGACAAAAATTGGTCGAAAGCTTAGTTCTCCAAAAGCCTATAAACTTCTTCAAAAGGTGTTGGAACATTTTATGAAACAAAATGTTCAATATTCTTTTGTCAAGAATACGTTTGCTGAAAGCATACTTTTAAGTTAAAATTGAAGAACATTTGGGTGAATATAATCTTTTTTACAATGTGAAAGTTCTCTTTACTTGCAAAAAAATGAAATTAAAAGCTCTACAAAAAGGGTCCAAATATTTTTTGTCCAAATTTATTGGTTCAAAATTTTTCACTTGTTTTCATACTTTACAAACAAATATGATTTTTCAAAGAGTTTGTTCTTACATGGTGTTGTTTTAAAATAAGGAGCAGATCTTTTATTTACAGCACCAGAATTGATAGTCTATGACAACTGTTGTCATCTGCACCAGTACTGCTTGAACAGAGACCCAACATATTTCAAGTCTTGCCTTTTTTAGTGGACAGATTTCAGTGGAAAAATCACATTTGTTTGTTTTCATAATTTGTTCTCCTTAATTTGTTGCTAATAAGGTGGTCCAGTTATGTCCAAGATTCTGGCAGTCATGCTTGCAATATAAAAATCTCATTCCACAAGTTACTCTTTCCAATTGTTGCTGAGATTAATTTTAAATTAATCACAGCTACAATAACGAAGAAAAATTTGGACGGCATTAATGTGATGATTGTATTAGAAAGCAGTTGTATGATATCATGGTGAAACTTCAATCTTTGTTAATTTTGCAGGCTGTGCCGGAAGCTGTAATGTGTCGTATTATCCTAAATATGCAAAATTAAACACAGAAGTGAATGAGCAGCAAAATTCTACGTTAAGAGTTTTGCGAAATCAATTATCATATATGACACCTGACAACTTCAGACGTCACTGCGCACTTTTAATGTTGCACAGAAACAAAAAGAAGAGTCTGAACTTCTGAATTTTAAATATTGTGAGAACAGGTATTACTGCGTTGGTAAATTGGTGTGCCAAATTGCAATCACATACCACTCTTTGAGCATTCATGTATACTAAAGGACCAAATTTAGGCGCCTGAGTATCCAATTGTGTAGTACTAAAACATAAGTGCAAGATTTTATGTACAAAATTTTTTTGAAGGATACTAAAGGACCAGATTTAGGCACCTGAGTATCCAATTGTATAGTAGTAATACAAAAGTGTAGCATTATATATACTTTTTGAAAGATTTGTTTGAAGGATACTAAAGGACAAAATTTTGGCACCTGAGTATCCAATTGTATAGTACTAATAAAAAAGTATAGCATTTTATGTACTTTTTGAAAGATTTTTTTGAAGGATACTAAAGGACCAAATTTTGGCACCTGAGTATCCAATTGTATGGCACTAATACATAAGTGTAGCATTTTATTTGGAGGATACTATCTCTGGGGGATTGTAAAGATGTTTGAATTACAAGAAGTTCGATTTAGACGAGTTTTTCAGAAAAAACAAAGATTTTGCCTCAAGTACGGTAAATGATCAATTAAGCCCCCACTCTCGAATTAGCCCCATGGGGGGTTATTCAAATTTCCCCCGAATTTTCATTTTGGCTGCAGGGATGAGAGAAAAAGCACTAAACTTCGTTTAATTGATATTAATAAATTTTTTCATATTTTACGTGAGTTGCGATATTTTTCACAATAGCTGTAAGAATCTCAAATTCTAAATTTGTATGTTGCGTTTTTGAAAGAAATTGGTTAAAATGCTTGGCTTCTTTCCGCTTGATAGTTCTTTCTCTAGTTCTTTCTAATTTCAATAACACAGTTTTAAGAAAATTTAATGAAAAGGAGTACTAATATCACCTGCCTATTTCCTAAACTTCGCAGAAAGTTCGAACTAGAAAGGCTTTTTTCCCAAAGGACCGACAAAGTTGGTCAGAATTACGAAAAGTTTGAACTACACACAGAAGTTTAATAATGGCCCTTTCAATTAGGTTTTTTGTATGGCTTTGTTAGCAGATTTTCAATTTTCATGGGACCTGAAAATTTTGTTCGAATTAGCAAATCTATGAAAAATGTAGGGCTAGAGCTTTATCAAAATGCGAAAAAGGTGTTAACACCCATTCAGGTGCAAGAAGGGCGATAACGCTATTTGGTTTTGGGTGGGTGGTGTCTGAAACACCTTTTTGGGAAAAAGAAAAGACTAACTGGTTTTTCAGCAAAGACACAAAACGGTATAACGCCAAGGATTAGTTAGTCGATTTAAAACAAATACAGTTAAATTAATCACAGTTATAAGCCGCATGCCTATACTCATTAGCAAATTCAACATTTCGGAAAATGATACATAATAATGAAGTGAAATATACCTGTAAATAAGCTTATTTTTAATGGTGGTCTCTCCCATAGTATATCAAATGCCATGTCAGCAAAATCGTTAATTTTTCAGGTTAGCAAAACTAATGCTCTCCTGGTTAGCATAAACAGGCCTAATCTGAGAGCTCTTCGTGAAAAACTGAACGCTTGATTTCAATTGAACGCCTGATTTCAAATAATTTATTTTACATAATAATAACAATCCAATTACATTGTTCAAAAGTTAGAATAACAATAATGTTATTATGCAACAAACATTAACCTCACCAAAGCGCAAAAGCAATAGAAACTCTAATGCCTTTTTTTCTAAGTAGATGTTTTCTATAACGGTTTCTTTTGGCAAAAGGTACAGTTTTCACCTTATCAAATCGCCCAACAGTCGCTTTCAAAAAACCTACTCAGGTGCAAAAAATATGTTTTTGTTCTGATTCGGTATTCTTAAAACGTTGCTTTTGATTTTCTCTGGAAGAAACTAAAGAAACTAAAGAAACTAAGGCAAGAAATGTAGAAAAGATGCTTCACTTAACTTTCTCCCTTCTAAAAAGGGCTCTTGGTTAAACTACGCCTGCAAAATATTAAAGGCAGTTTATCTTCTTGCTGAATTATAAATGCAATGATCTGAAAGAAATAAAATGTGAAACATTGGTAACTGTTACAGACAGGTTTATTAAAAACTAGATGTAACAGCAAAGGCTTAAATTCAGAAAATAAATGTTAGCTAAATGAACTTGACTTACCTCGGGTAAGAGTATGTTTAAGTTCAGCGTAATGTGCTGTGTCAAATCAATCTTGCCATACTTTCTGATACGGCCACTGCGCGTTATCACGTAATTTGAAAGTTCTTCATCCTGAAAAATCAAGATGTTAACTATGATCATCTTATTTTGATTGGAAGTTTCCATATAGATTGCCGATAAACCTAAGTAAATATATTATTCAGTAAATGTGGCGACCATAGAAGCAAACATACAAATAGAAAACAAAACACGTTGCAGACGTGCTGTATCGTGTCCAAGAAGCCAAATCAATTGAGCCATCTCACGCAATGCGGAATAGGCTTTTGCGTCAAAGAGCTTAATTAGTGGAGAGCATATTCTTCCACTCACAACATCAGATATGTACTTCTACAATGAAAATATGTATTTGAAAATGCATTGGAATGAAAGTGCACGAAGAGAACTTTTCAAAAAATAAACTGACGAGCAAAACTGTTGGCTTGATCTTGACTTTGCAATAGGCCACGAATCAGAGGTCTTGATTTAAATGCTGGCAAGCTGAAAAACAATCCTTATGGTTCATAAAGTAAGGATCGGACTGACTTGGGTGTTGTAAATGAAGCGTATGTCAAAAGCATGTTATTATTTCCTAACAAATTGATTTCAGAATCATTCATCAATTTACAGTTGCAAAGTTTAAAAACCTTGTGATGATAGCTGCTTTCTTGTGGTAAAAACATGTCCACGCTTCTCCTTCACCCTTCAATTCCACACAATAACGTGATACTGATGTAGACAGTATCTGCATCGGACAACGTTGTGCTCTTTCATGTCTTCAAAGCAACGACAACGCAAATCTGTGAGGGCGCAAAATTCGTTTTGGGGATCGTTTGCACCCTCTGTTGGCACCAAAAGGGGCACAACGTCATCCAGAATGCCACCTGGTGATGAAGGTACCCACAGAATATCAACATAATTAGAGAAGTCTTTGGTAGTGATTTTCTTGGTCAAGTCTCCTTCAGTGCAAATGGAATTTATGTTGAAATCCAATGCCAATGCCACAGAAACCAAATGTAATAGTGCTAAAAAAGTATCAGAACATGTCTTCCAGAATCGATCATTAAGGAATGAAATCTTAAATTCATGCACGTTCAATTAATTACATACTTGTGTATCTGTAACATGCAAAACTTTCCACTATTTCTCCTCGTACAGCATATGTTAATCTCTTCTGCTCGCCCCTAAAGACCATTACTTACTACATCATTTGTTGTCACAAGCATTGTCAGACATGGAATGTTGTCAACTGTGTCTGTGAGCTAAAAACAAATCTTTATCATATTTACAGATACCCAGTGTGCAAATGTTGTTGAACATAAATATGTAATTAGATTTATAGTTATACCTTCCACAAAACTTTATCCTCATTTAGAATGCCATAGCAAAGACCAGCTAGTTTTATAAAGGGCCACATTTTTGCACTCCCAAAAATGGCAACAGATATTGATCTGTACAAACAGGTGCCATTTGCCTTAACTGATATAGGCTCCTTTCCTTCCTCAGTGAGATGCTGTGGCACCAAATAACGATACCGAATTAAAAGGATAAAAAGAATTTTTAAAATTGACACCATTTTGTTCAGTTAGTTATAAATTTCTTGACAGGAATTAGAATTAGAAAATATACTACACCCTTCCACCCGAGTGACAATGAATGCCAACAGCATTGTGGGATTTAAACCCACATTTCATTACCACTCTGAAAAAATGTGTGTTTCATTACACTAAATGCTGGTTTTAGATGGCTCATCTAAAACCAGATGATTCACCACTGCATTGTTTTTTGGTGTACAAAATACGATGAAAGTATGCAAATTCATATGTCATGATTCATTAGATGCTTCCCAGCCATTATCAAACCAAGAGCAAATTTGAACAAGTACTGGACAAGCTGGAAAAATGTTTCTTAGACAATCTTTAAAATGAACAACAAATCCCACCGAGGCCAGCTTTGCTTTAAACTGTAACACAGTTTTTGCACTCTCATTGATTGCAAAACAATGTCCATTTGAATTGATACACTTTCTGTATTTTTCAGGGTTGGTAGATGACTGCGCATGCTTGAAGCCAAACAATATCAGAAAAAAAGGCAAAAAAAGCCAAACTATTTAGAATGAAAAAAGCCAGAAAAACAGGCAAATTTCCAAAATTTTGTCAGAAAACGCCAAAAAAATGCCAAATCAATGCAATATTTAAATTTACTTTTCAAACATTGTCCAAACATAGAAATCAGAATTCATTGGCACTGTCCGAATCAAAAGAATTTTTCAGTATTTTCACATCAGTGTTACTGCATGTGGCTTCATGAAAAATTGCTGGGGCTGGGGCTTCATAAAAAAGTGTGTACTATCTGTCACACTACCAATTCTGTGACACTACAATAGCAAAACAATGGCAAGAGGCTGCATTGGTAAAAAAAGCCAAAAGTAAGCCAAAAAGCCAAGAAATATTTTTGAAGCCAAATAGTCAGGGCGCTATGGTGATGCACACTGGAAAAAATTGCGGGCATTTTATTTTCAATTTTAAAAGATACCTTGTGTGTTATTCTTAGTAATTCAAGAGGTTGGATTGCTCCAAGTTTCTTAAAATACATGTCCAACTCATTTTGTTTTCATCTGATTTAGGCCGTCTATTTCCATGCAGCGCCATTTTAGAAAGTGAGGGCGCTGTCAACTGTCCCGCATCTCGCGGGAATTTCACGCTTTAACAATGGAAGGGATTAGTAAGAACAATAGGAATCCCGCATTTTTATATTTTTATTTCTTTAGCATTTTTTTATAGCACATTTTGACTGTCAGGCAGACCGAAAATCCGAGAAGTGAAAAATACACGTATTTTTTATAAGAAACTCGTTTGCAAGAAACTCAGTAGTGGGATTTCTCATAAAGAACAATAGACTCTTTTTTTTATTGTTTTTTAACAATAGAAAACAATAGAAAATTTAAGAAACTTTTAGTACTGGGACTTGAGCCAAGTCAAGTTTCTTATGAAAAATACATGTGACACAATTGATCAAAACGTTTTGGCAAAATGAGTTTATATTGGAACAAAACAAAGACTTCCACATGATTTTAGGCAAAAATAAGAGAGTCTGATTCTAACCAAGAGTACAAAGATTGTTGATTCGATATATCTTAATCTTCAGGTCCTTCAGAGCTTTCACAGTCCTCATCATTATGCTCTTCGGCTGCATCGTCCTCGCTATCAGATACATCATCATCTTCTTCCTCAAGGTCGTTGTTGCAATTTGTGCACCCACACATGTCTGTGCACTTAAGGCCGTGGCTGACGCAAACACAGTTTTGCGTAGCACATTTAGCTTTTTTACAGTTACATGAAACTAACTCAAGTATTGAATCTGGTGCTGGGCTTTTGGTCATCCACTCGATTTCCAAGGCATCACTGTTTATTTTCCATCCAAAACCATGCAGAGATGGAACTTCTGGATTCGGCTCGAAAGCCCGTTTAACGATACCCGCAACGTACGAAACTCGTTTACAATGCTGTAAAAGCTCGTCACTGGTAGGTGGAAGTTGTTGCGGTTCCGGGATTTTCCGCTTACTGGAACAAAACTTTTTGTACCTGGCTTCATTCACGTCAGAAAGTGACTTCAGGCCATACAAAGTACAGACGAACTCTTGAATGATCTCGAAAAGGTCTCCATCGAACTCGAAATCATCACCAATAACCCCAAAGACATATTGGAAGCGTTCATCTTTCTTAAGGACTTTCAAGGCTTTAACTTTCCCGATTCCACGAAACGCACTCGTGTAGTCACACCCAGTAAAAGCATGTAACGCTGGAAGAGAAGATGCAACAGATGGTCCATTGTTGTCATAGATCGCCTTGATATCAAGGACGCGTGTCGAATTTTTTGAGCCAATTCTGATATAAAGATTACTTTTGAATTGGTCGGCAAAATAAATTGTGTAAATTGCAATGTCACTATCCACCGTTACAATGCATATGTTTCCATGTCCCAATAATTCAGCGTGTTTGCAGCAAAGAAAGGTCTTCGTGTCGGCTTCTTCCTGATTGGAAAATAGCTCCTCAGCTTCGGTACAGCGGACTTCTTCTTCTTCGACGTATATTGCATAACATTTATCTTCGACGGTGACATAAATACAGCGATTTCCGATCTTGGATTTAAACCTATCGGAATTGCTCCAATCAGCTATCAAGAATTTTACTAGCTGTATTTTGTTGCATGGATCGCTCAAATATTTCTTAAATTGCTTCGGCCGCTTCTGTTCTCTCCTGTTGAGCGTAAATTTAATGGCACCGCCCGCTGTGCGCCGATTTCGCTCCATTTCTTTGACGGAGTTTGGCAGGTACTGATCTGTAACCAAGAAAATGCTTTTTGATTGACTTTTGCTTACCCTGTTGAATAAAAAGTCTGAAATATCCCCAAACGTATCTAGATGAATGGCATCGAGCTGTTGGAGAAGAACCATTCCATCGTAGACATAGACAGTATCATCCGGTAACATTTCGAGACTTGGCACATCTGATTCGAGAGCACTCAAAAGCTTTGACTTCACTGTCTTTACAAGACCTCAATCTGGTAAAGCAAGAGACCAAGGAATGGGTCCCAATGAAAATGAAAGATCTCTCATGCTGGTTGTTTCCCGTTTTTCACATATAACCAGTAAATTTGCAAAGATTCCTCTTTCTGCGTTTATGGTGATCGACTTTTCTTTTAACTTACACAATTTCTTGACTTTGAGTGCAGCAAATGATTTCAAATTGCATCTTGAGATGGCATCATAAAAGGGCTTTTCACCTGAGTTGACTCTCTCTTTAAAAAAACTCTGTAGTGCTGCTTCACCACAGCTACCTGCATTTAGCAAATCTCTACTTACATCTGGAGATGCCACCAAGCCAGAGGCGATATTGAACAAACTTTCATTGAATTCAAATGGGTTTCCCCATGTTGAAAATATATCATACACTCGGCAGACTGCGGCTTCATCAAATGCCACCCTTGACGCACCAAGATCTTTTGTTGTTGAAGGAGAATCGTTAATATATACCATGCTTTCTAGCTTGCCCAAAGCCTTAGCAGCGCAATGACTGGTGAGAACCCATCTTTGCACCGTCCCGCTTGTGGTACTGTAGCCGGTTATTCCTCCTTGACACTTTTGTTCACGATTTATCGTTTGCTCTATGACTTGATCTGAAGCAATAGCGTTGAAAAAACCTGGCTGTCGGCGTGTTGAGAAGTTCCCATTTCTGCAAAAATAATATAATTATTATATTAATTATCAATAATTATTAATAATTATTATAAAAACAAGATAATTAAAATTAGTCAATTAATAGAAATTTTTGGCTGCATTGTTTTATATTTTACATGAAGGTTTCAAAACTTTGATCTTGGGGAAGGGGAAGATATTTAAATTTTCAATGGTTCAAGGGGGGGCACTTTTTCAAGGGTGGGCGCATTTTAGAGGAAATACGGTATACCCTGACAGTTACGTCAGATAACGTAAAATCCTGTACAACTCACCTAAATTCCTCGTAAATTGAAGGATGCTTCTCTGGCAGTTTTTGCATTTCTGCCCAGTAGTAGGTAAGATGGCGAGAATAGTTGGGACGATCATATGCAAACATCCAAGGTAGCATTTTCCGAGTTGACTCCAAGTGAAGATGCCAATCACCGATTCTCAACGAACGGATGAAGCAGAATAAAATGTTAATCATCTCAAGGAAGGACTGCCAAAATGTAGCCATTGGTCCCGCAGCAGTATGGTCAGATAGATGATTTTCGTATCTATTAAAGAGTTCAAGAATGTTGTCATGTTTCATCAACAATTCGTGGAAGTTCTTACTACTGATGTCGTCAATGAAGTGTTCAAGCTCGTTAGATGAGGCAAAAAGTTGCAACGATTGAAATTCCTCTTCTTTTGCCATCCAGTCCTCAAAGCGGTCAATTTTTAGTCGAGTTAATGCATCGAACAGGTACTTATAAATTCGCATACAGTTATTGTAGTGCTTTCCATTCAGAAACTTGTTGACTGATGCTTCGCCTAAAAACAAAACTTAAAATTAGTATTCTTCTTCCCTTTTGACACTGTAGTCATTGAAATGTATTAAATTTGACATTATTGAAAAGTGACCTGAAACGAAAAGGTTATGTTCACAATATAATCGCCAATTCAAACTTTGAAAAACGCCACTTTGCGTTATTGGTAATCTTGACTGATAGCGTCATTTTATTTGCAAGCTTACAAGGAAACTGAGCAGAGGTTGGCAATTCAATTGAGCACTTAACATAAGTTTCCAAAAGCAAAAAGAGTAGTCCAACTTCTGGAAAAAATAATTCGATAGAGTGGAGGTTTAAACTACCTTACCTAATAAATTTGCTTCAATGACGATATCGTGTAGTCCTGCATCCCCAAATCTTTTCCCGATTACTGCCAGAAAGATACACGAAGTGTGGAATGCGCCCATGCGTAGAACGATGAAATTTCGCAATTCTAGGTGTTGGGGCATCATTAAAATTTCGACAGCTTTAGCGTAAATAGCCAGATCCAAGACTACGTCGGTTTCCTGCAGCCCAAGTTTCTCTGCTTTCAACTTCGACTGCAACAGAAGCTCTTTCACGGTTTCTAGCTTTGTAGGAGATTGATTAATTGCAGGTAAGTAAGCTATCTGGTGCCAGGAAGTGTTTTCTCGTGAAATCAAGCAATTAAAACCTGTCCAGTTCGGAACTGTATATTCATTACCTCGACGAGCTGCTTGGTGTTTTAGCAGAACCCACATGAAATCCGTATTCTTTGATGCTTGTTCACCTTCACTGTTGCGTGCTGGTTGACGCTCTATGTTTATTGTATCCGGGCATTCTCTTCTCTTGGATAGCAGCAGATCAATTGCATTGAACATCGCCTTGAATGACCTTTTCCTTACAGTGGGGCTGGGCGTAGGGTTTTGTGGTATGATCCAATCGTTGTTGCGATGTGATTCTGCAGCTAGTTGTATGAGGATGCCATTGGTACAGTGCATGCTTATACCCGTCAATGTCTCCGGATTGATATCATTGTTGTCCCACACAAAGGTCACGAATCTGGATGGTTTAATAATGGCAGGAACAAAGCTTTTGTGAATCTGTTGCTTTGCCTGTTGGTTGGCAAGACTTGTTTCCAGGTAGGAAACTTCATCGTAGGAGATGGAATGCCCAAATTTATTAAGCCAGCGCACAAGCTGTTTCGATCCAGTTTTTCTTTTTGTGCACAGAGAAAGCAGTACCTTCATTGTACGATCCTTTCCGTTCTTCACTGAATAGATGATGTCTTGGGCAATGGAAGAAATTCTTAGTTTTTTCCTTTTCGAAAGCTCTTTTCGTTTACTGAGCAAAGCCATTAAAAACGCATTCAGCAAGTTTGGAATCACAGTGTTTACATTTAATAGCTCATCTTCAGTCGGAGGCCAGGTTGAGAATGTATCGGAACTGGCAAGGATTTCTTGCCTAATGGCAAAAGCAGCTTCTTTAACCTTTTCCTCATTGGACATATTTTTAACGCCAGTAACTTTCTCTTGCATGCGCTGCACAACTTCAATAACCTGACCTGTAGGAATTTCTTTACTAAAAATAAATGCAGAGCCAGAGCGAGGACTCCAAAAGTCAATCTTTTCCTCAAAATGCTCCTTTAACCAGGATTTCATTGTCTTTATATGAGGTGCTTGTTCAGTAGTGAAACTTTGATATACAGCTAATACGTCCGTCATGCTTTTTACTTTCCCTCCAGATATAACTTGCGTCTGGATGTATTCTACTAGTCTTTCGAAGGGTGTTTTATCCAGCGCTTTCTTGCGTCTTGTCTCTACTCTTGTGTAATCCCGTTTGCAAGAGCGGTGGTAATAAAACTCTTTCGCAACAATGACTTGAACATCAATACCCGACATTTCTGCCATCAAATGAGGATTGTCATTTCTTTCAAGGGCCGCTTTCTGAAGACTTTGGGCTCCACTTTCTGTTTCGCATTTTTCTAATACCTCCCAACCACTGCCTGTTTTCTTTGTCTTTCGCTTTCCACATATGCAGCACTCTTTGTCAGCTAGTACTTTTCCTAAAAACAACAAATCGAACTGCTTGTATTGCAAGAATTATTGACAATTATCATACATTTACTACCAACATTAAAGTGGCCAGACCTGACCGAAATTTCGCAAAACCAAATCAATTAAGACGAAAGGTATACTTACCGAGACGAAATTTTTTTCTTGATGAGAGTCTTTTCACATTTTGCTGATTTTTTGTTTTCTCTTGCCGTTTTAAAATTGCGAGAGACTTTTTGTGAGTGAAGAGGGCGTAGCATTTGGGATGGTAACCAAAATTCTCACCCGGTAGTTCTGGAGAGTTCAGCAAAAGTTGCGTAACATCATCCTTTTGTCGTACATTGCTGAAATGACACAAAAAATTTTACTAAATGAAGGTACTTCCGGGACAGAAACTTATAAACTCATATATAAGTTAATTCAAGATTATTATTATTATTATTACTTTATTAATATTATTATTATTTTATTGAATTTCAGGTATAAATGCAATAAAATAATTGAAATTTATCAATTTTTGTAGATTATTTCAAATTTTGTCATATATTAGGATAACTTAATAAATGAAAGAATACTCACTTTGCAGCTTTCACTTGTCCCCACGAGTTTTCTGTAAATTTTCGAATGGTGGTTTCCTTATCATAGTTGCTCGAATGAATAACACACGTGGGTGCATCTTTCTCCTCTTCTAATTCTTCTGGAAAATCTTTTCTGGGACGCTTTGGTGGGGTCAACAACAGCTTAAAATCCATTTGATGAATGATTCTACCCTGGATTCTTCATTGTGTTCGTAACTTTTGACTAAATTATTATCTATTTCATTATCATTTCGAATTCAGAATCTATTTCAGTGGTGAAAGAAAAACAGTTTGACAAATTATTTGTATCAATTGTATTATAGTTTGAGTCAGGGGGTAAGCAGGATGATGGGAAAATGTTTATTTCCCAGAAAAAAGCCAAAATATATTGCACAAAACATTTTAATAGTTAAATTTAATAGCTTAATCAATAAATTTTTTTCTGGAAAACATTTGATGCTTAATATTTTCAATTTATTATTCGAAGTAATTTGTTATTTTACACCCGTCGCAAACACTTCGCAATTGTGAAATACCATGTAACCTCTACCTCATTTGGAGGTTTTGATTGTTTCCTGAGCGAAAAGATGGCGCCAAATTAGGAAGTGGAGGCATATCAAATAGCAAAACAAAATGTCGTTGGAAAGCTGTTTTTAAGTGTGTTGGAGCGTCCAACCTGTAAGTTTTTAATGTTTAGCTATCAGTGTTTAATTTTGCCCATCTTTCAAAATGCCCGCAAAAATTTCCAGTGTGCACATGTATTTTGTCCCCTGGCGCCCTGACTAAAAGGAGGAGCTCTGAAAAAGCCAGATTTCTCAAATTTGGCTTTTAAAAAACCAAGTTACCAACCCTGGTATTTTTCCATCACCTTTGTATTGATTGAAATCATTTAAAGAAGCATGGCTTAATATTGTTTGCATTTTCAAAATGTTTTGCACACTAAAACAAACAGTGCATGATTGAATCCTCAGGTTTGGGTAAGTTATCGATTTTTAGCTTCAACAGCTATAACTCAGCAATTGGATGACCGATTTTCACGGGATTTGTTCTCATATTTAAGTTAGGATGTACTCTTTATCAACCTGTCAAATTCAGGCTATTTTGCTCAGCCTTTGGCACTGAAAGATCGAAACAAACGCCGAAACTTTTTTTGGGACACGGGTGGGACACCCAGTAGATTTAATGTCATAAATTGTTATAACAGTTTATCCATGTTATAAATGTTCTAATTTTGTGACAGTTTAGAGAATTATGCCAAAGAAGCTTGGAAGAAGAGCCAATGGATGGTGGTGATGTGGATCTCCTTTAAATTCTGGTTTCCAGATGGAAAATTTTGTGAGAGGCGCTTTCAGACTTTATCTGACATTGGGTAGGGGTTATAGACTACAAAGACTACATTACATTAAGACTACAAAAAAAATTTTTTTAATCATGATCATAAGTGATGGAGAAAATCAAATTTTGATCATTAATCCATAATATTGTTTATTTCCACCAGGTTTTTTTCTTCTGTGTGGTATTATGTGATCTCAACAGGTGGCTCAGTTATTTTTTTTACTTTGCAATACATAGCTCATTATTTCTTATTGGAGAGACTTTTGTAAAAGATTAGTGTTAGTTAGGAAAGGAGAGGGTTATACCATAGAGGTTTTCCATGTTCTTTGTTTTCCTGGAAAATTCTCTTTTTACAGGTAGTAATCAGTTTTGTTGGAAGCATGGAAAGTTCCACCCCAAAATTTCACATGCAGAGCCCCCAATTTCTATCATCGAATCTAGGTCCAAAAGAAAGTCCCTGACTGATTGTGGTCTTGTCTCCCCATGTACTTTCAATGTTATCTCGGAAGTTGAAGAAGTAAGTTTTTATACAACCATCAATCATATCATATTTTGTACTACCGGGTGTCCCAGAAAAAGTTCCCATCGTTTGCAGGGCTATTCCTCCAAACCCAAAGTGCCCCAAATTTTAAATTTGTTTTCACCCGACGTCTGATGGGCAAGCTTGACTTTAGGAATACCTTCCAGTTACTTATGCCACATTTAAATTTTTGAAAATCGAACTTAGATCTGCCCTTGTCTCGAAGATTTTAATGGTGCATCCATTTTGCCCTGATTTGGCAAGTAAATATTTTGACTTGAGAATGACCTGCTGATTTCGAGGTTCAATTGGGAATTCACAATTTGAAAAAGGTTGTGGATGTGTACTTAAAATTATAAAGTGCTAACTTTTTCTTGTCACACGCAGTATTAAAATTTCAGATTCATCTTTAAATAAAACAACTGCAATAAACTCACTATTTCAATGAAATTAGTAGTTCTCGCATGTTCATGCATGCAAGTTATATGCTTCCCTGTTTATCAATGTTGCACCATCATAATAATTCACTAATTTCATGCTAAAAGAAATTTATATTCATTTGCAATACAGGTTGCTGCAGAATCTCAGGAGGCACATGTCTTGCAGCCTCTGTTACAACAAGTCAGTGATAATTTGGAACATCATTCAGGCATGTTGGTATTTTTACAATATTTTAAATAGGTGTCATGTTAGTACCTTAAATTTGGCACGTCTGCACATGTGATGTTTCTGGTAACATAATGTTTTTGACATCATAAATCATCTAATTCTTTTTTAGCACCATGGAAAGGCAAGTAAGACGATCATTTCTGTTGCAAGACATGATAGCAATATTTAAAAACCCTGCTGTATTGCAAAAAAGGTCGTTTTAAAGCCAGTAAACAACAGAGGGGAAGAAGAAGAGGCCGAGGACGATGGGGGTGTTTTCAGAGATTTAATGTCATCGTTTTGGCCCAAGTTTTTTTAGAGGCTTTACAACAGGAGAGGCTGAAATGTTGCCTTGTATTCGACATGACTGCCATAGAGAAGACTGGAAAGCGGTTTGCAGAGTTTTTATTAAGGGATACAACATTGCACGATATTTTGCCATATGTCTCAGAAAATTATTTGCAACAGTTGCTCTATTTGGCGAAAAATCAGTCAGTTCATCTTTGATAAGAGAGAGTTTTTTTAGGTTTATACCATCAGCTGATTGTGAAATTCTAAAGTCATGTTTATCAAAGGAGAATTTGGATTTGTCAGGTGAGGACGAAGAGGTAGTGGATGTATTATCAAACTTCTCTTTGAGGCGATTGCCTGCAACTGGACAGGAGCTCGAGAAGCTTGAATTGGAGATAGCCCATAGATTAATTGTGCAACGTCCTTGCTACATTAAAGATGCCTGGGAAGAGGTATTTAGAGAATGCACATTAGTTTCTAACGTGGAAGATTTGCATATTTGCAAACTCTATTCCTACTGCACGTAGAATCCGACAGTGGCTGATGGCAGATCCACAAAACCAACGCGAAAAGGAAAGCTTCGAAACCTGCAAGAATTTGTGCGAACTCTCAGGAAAGATGACATTCCGTTATTTATGAGATATGTCACTGGGCAGACACCATGTGTGTCGACCAAATTCCTATCCTGTTCAATGCTACAAGCGGTCTATAAAGGAGAATAATTGCTCACACTTGCGGACCTACATTGGAAGTCCCTACCACATATGAATCGTTCCCAGAATTCAAGGAGGAACTGCCAAATATTCTAAAGAGCGGTTATTGGAATACGGATTTTGCTTGATTTACATAACAGTGACTACAAAACACAGGCAACAAACTTTTGTTATCGATTTATCTGTTGAAAATTGTTCTGTTTTTTAAATCAAGCTACAAGTTATGTTACTACAGTATATATTAATGGTTATGGAGGGGAGCTGGAAGTTGACGTAGCTGATGTAGTTCTGCAGTAATCTTTAGCAACTGTTGAATTTTAGAGGTACATTACTTATTACATTGACTAATTTCTCATTAAAGACTGAATTTTATGTAATGTGTTTTCAAACAAATCAATTCCAAGGCAATTACTTCTCGCAGTTGTGTTGATAGATCTCCTTAATTTCTCTGAATCAGTTTCCTGAAATGGGCATGCAATATCATCTATAACTATTCCAGTTTCATTTGCATCACCAGCTGGTCCATCCCAGTCAATGTCATAATCTTCTTCAGCTTCTTCATGTATGAATTGAAAAAATGTATATGTAGTTCATATCAGTAAAGAAAAATACTTTTGAATTCTCTTTGAATATTTAATTTCTTCAAACTTCATGCATATAAAAATTTGGATTTTATTTGTGATTGTGGCTCCCATATCTCGTTACAAATTCTGGAGTTGCTACCAAACATATCATGTTGCCCTTTTATCCAAAGCTCATTGGGGGTATAGCTTTTTTCTGTTCGCAACTTGTGGCAATTCCAAGCAGCAACGAAGTCGTGAAGGTGCTTGTTGATTGTTGGTATGAATATATAATGTAGTGCATACATTGACACATCGTCTTCAATGCTGAGAATTTTTCTTTGTTCCAGATGAGCAAAACGAGCATAATACATGTAAATAACACCTAAATATACATGAACCCATAAACGTTCAATTTGCTGGTTATGCACGCACTGTCTCCCCTGAATGTCATCTCTGCACTGTGAGATCAATTAAATGGCTATTTTTGTACTTTTGCTAATTCAAGTACAGGCAGGCTTTCATTTTCATCAATCATGTTATGCATGACAACAGTACTGGACTGGAACATCAGATGAAGCTGGGATCAATAAAGATTGGGGTAGGGATTGGGGGTTTGCCGGGGCATGATTGATGAAGACTTATTTGAAGCTCTTTGATTTAAAGACATTGATTCAAGGTTCATTGATTACAGATACTAGATACATGTTCCCTAATTATTGAGACTTATTGAATGCATTCATTTCTTTATTCATCGATTTAAAATGCCATGAATTCACGATCTCTGTTTTGTCATCCTCTGTTTTGATTATTTACGAACTGAACCTCTGAGTCTCTTTCTGGATAATGGTTCCCAATTTCTCTGTTTCCTTCCTTTCTTATTGTTTCTACCAGTGACAATTATCTTATTCATTACAGCAACGGTTGTTTACATTAGTAAATTGTTGTTGTCAAATTTTTATATATCGATTACATACATAATTTCTAGCTTACTGTATACAAAAATACAAAGTAAACTAATCTAAATCGATGAAATGACAAAGAAACAGCCCAGTCTCCCAATTAAGGAAACCACCTCGTGTAACATTATCTTCACTCTTATAGGTTACTATTAATCTCACTGGAAAATGTTTGCAGGAATACTTTTGCTAGCTTTGACAGCATCTCATTTGTATGTCGATGTATCTGCGCAGGTGTTGTGCGCCAATCATTTTGCGTGCGGGGAGTTGTGCAATCTGAAGTCCAGGCAATGCATTGACTTGGCGAGCACAGGTGGAGTCGGATCAATGCAGATACATGATTGTGACAGCTATGCGGATCAACACTTCATTCTTTGTGGAGATGGTACAATTCGCAACCAGAAGGTGAATTACTGCATTACACCACAAGGTCTGGGAGGCAAATGGAATCGTCTGGTTTCGGCCCCATGCAGACTCTACCCTGGAATTCCAAAGAGTCAGAAGTGGCGACTTGGAAGATCCAAGACATTTTATGATGCTGGTGGAATAAAACAAACCGCAAGAGAAATCATCAATTTTGCATCTGAGAAATGTGTTGACATTGTCAAACGTGGTGGACATGGTGCCATTGGGTTATTTCCTTGTGAGAACCAGAATGATCAATATTTCTATTTCCGTTCCCGAGGAAAACAAGTGGCACGTGGAAGGCTGAGGAACGAAAAGTCCTGTCAATGCCTGGATGTCCATGGGGTTGATGGTCGGTTGCAACCAGAATGGCAAGGTATCGCAGACGATATCAAATACTGTCCAGTACTACTCAACAATCACAACCTAAGTATCTGTGTCAGTTTCGCATACAATTGAAGCAAACTTTTTGTTTGGAAAGGCCTCAGCTTCTACAACAGTCTCTACATCGTTGTCCAGTGCGTGGACAAGCAGTCAGTTGGGTACAACAGGCATTGCTTTCACGTGCGAAACCTACGACAGGCAGGAAGTGTTTACAAATTCAGGCTATTTTGCTCAGCCTTTGGCACTGAAAGATCGAAACAAACGCCGAAACTTTTTTTGGGACACGGGTGGGACACCCAGTAGATTTAATGTCATAAATTGTTATAACAGTTTATCCATGTTATAAATGTTCTAATTTTGTGACAGTTTAGTTGTTGGTCATACAGATTGTTCACGTGATCTTTTTTCACCAATTTGATTGGTCAGATCAGCCCCTGTCTGAAGTCTGAAAACACAACATGTTTGATGTGGGGCAAGGTGGAAAAAAATAATGGCGGCGAAGCTGTGGTTTCCCAATCGACAGAAAGGCTCACAATTTTATCGAAACCCGGGAAGAAATGACAAAGTATCGACCCTGTAATTAAAAGCTTGCATTGATACATGGAAATGAAAATGAAATGCTTGGGGCCATTAGTATCTACTCCAGTGCTGCACTGAAGCCTGGGCCTGCTGCTGACAGAAGAAGAAGAGTTGTTGTTCACAAATTCGAGTGTTTTGTTTGTGGTGCAGGCTCGTCTGGTCGCTAAAAGGAAATGCTGCTGAAGAAGAGAATAGGTAAGCATAATTTATAATAGTATAATAAGCAGACAGAAATGCCCTTTTATTAGAATCTCTGTCTACATGTCCATCTGTTATTCAAGAGGGCTGTGCTGCTGTACAGCTGTGCTGGCTGCCCAGTCTCCACTCCAGTTTCCACATCCAGTCAATTAAACTTAGGTACCTGGCCTTACCAACTTTGGAATTAGGCCTGGCCTAGGCTAGTCTACTATAATAGTAGAAGCTTTAAAGTTTAGGCTTGGTTAAGCCTGGGCTTGGTTGGTTGGCCTAAGCAAATTAGTTTGCATGATTTTTATCGAAGCCAGCTCTCCAGTTTTGAGTGAGTCATGATACATAAAGGAATTATGTCCTCAAATTGTTCAGCAGCAAGTTTTGTCTACCAATATTTCTGCCTGCTGTGAAGACTTTTGCCCCAGCTAATGGAATCACGAAATTAGGATTCGTCAAGTATCTGTATCAATCTTGAAGTCCATAAATTTTGTGTTATAGTTACAGAGTACATTATTTGATGTATCTTTTGAAATAACAATAGTCTTATTCAATATCTACTTCATCACCATCTTTAATAGCTGATTCCATAACTGTATAAAAGGTAGCACCTTCTTCAAAATCTTGATTAAGGGTTGGGGTAAGTACCCCCTCTCCAATTTCACTGAAACCGAATTCAGTTGGGTCAGGATACTCAGGAATGCTCTCAAATATTTGATCATATTCCATGATCTGGTACATGACACGCTTGAACGCTGCACTCAACACACCTGGCATCGGAACATACATATATGCTTTTCCTTTGAATTTACGCATTCCAACTTCTCTCAATAATTGGAGGTTAACAGAATCTTCTGTTGCAAACGACTCCCAATCGAGACCAAGTGATCGAATTTCAACCCTGTAAAGCCTGAAGTACATTGCAGCAACAAACTTGTGATACATTAATTGGGACTCTGAATTGTTTCTAAACTGTGCACTTTCACCCACAAGATCTTTCATATTACCATCTTTTACAAATTCTTTGTATGTTATGATTGCATGTTTCTTAGTGCATGATCTGAATCCTGGATTTTTGTCATTTCCAGTAATCACACTTATCAGTCCAACGGCTTCAGCAGGATGATTGATTTCTTTGAAAACTTCGTCTTCATTTAAGGTTGAGCCAAGTTCTCTAAAATCTATATAAAAGTCTTCATTGTGAACTGACTTCTCTTCAATAGTGCTGCGTTTCTTTTTTGTCTTTGCATTTTTTCCGGAGGCATCAACTTTCCTACTATGCATCTTCAAGTACAGATCAACTTCCTTCTCATCAAGTAGACTTTTGATTTTATGATACTGTATGAGGGATATTGTGAGGCAGTCGGTTTCTGGACAGTCAATCACGAAAGATTCTCTGGTAGTTGTAGTTGCTCTTCGGTACTGTTGGAGAATGGAGTAAAGTGCAAAAAATACACCAGTGTCTGCTTCAGGATGCTTGCATTTGAAGTTTTCTGCATTAATATAGGTCACTTCATTCCTCTCAACATGGTAGCCAATAACCATATCCTCCTCACCACCAATCACAATATGACACACATTGCTGGGGAGATCAAGGCTTTTAACATTTGATTTATCCTCCAGCCATCTTACATAGGTATTTATAATTTTTTTCCTTCCAAATCCTCTATCTCTGAATGTTTCTGCATAATTTGTCAATTTCTCTTTAAAATCGACATTATATGATCTTGAATACTGAAACGGCCCAGTTTGAATGGTTCCTCGTTTCCCTTCAGTGGCTCCCTTTGTAGGGTCAGCACGCCTGTCAAAAACCTGAACAACAAACTTTTTGTTGCCAGTGTTCGTTTGGCTATCTGATAATCCGACCATTTTCTTTGTTATAGGTTTTACAGTCTGCATTGCTTTGGTCTTACACATTTTACCATATGTGACTCCTTTTGATGCCATCAATGTCCTGAAAGTAAACATCATGTCACTTATCCAGGCAACGATGTTAGCTCCATTATCAGTTCTCCTCATCAATTCACTATCAGAAATGTAAATCCCAGCATGATTCTCCTGAAAATATTTCATTAAGTCAGCTTTCGGATTAAAATATATGTTACCATCATTAGTCAACAGCTGAAGGGGGATTGCATTTTCAGATGTTTCTGGAGTTATCCCCATATTTACCAAAAACGAAGTCAGTTCATTCAGTCGACGTTGTTGATGCCTCATCATTGCATTCTTTTGCCTAGCTGTTGGTGGGGGCTTAATGGTTTGAATTTCTTTTGCAGTTGGCTTGTCGAATTGCCATCCATTGACCTGCAGCTCCTTCACACTTAAATATTGACCCATAGACTTTTTACCTTCCTCTCGATCTGAAAGAACTTCTTGATTCAGGGTGATGTTGTGATCGTGTAAGGCTTTAATGCAATTTTCGTGCTCTTCATCTCCTTCTACCCCAACTTTATCAAATTTAAACTGTGACAAAGCTTTTCTCCAAGCACCTCTCAATCGCATGAGATGTGAAGGACTGAGCTTTGTTCTTAGTGCTGATTGTTTCTTATCGTTTGTTTTGCCTGCCAACTCAGATTTTAAAGTTTTATGCGACTGTTGTCGTGTTTGGCATCTGGAAGCCCTTTTGACAATATTTTTAACAGTTCCAATTTGAAAATCGTTTTTCATATCTCTATTAAAATTAGCTTCTAGAGCTTGATCTTGTGGAATTCGGTGACCTGGCTTCTTTTGACTGTTATATGTGAAGAGCTCCTTTTGGATGTCTGTAGACGACTTTGAGCTGCTCAGGATATTTCTTATATGTCCAGTTGTGTCTGGTCCATAATGCGTTCCACGAGTTGTAAAATTTATTGGGCAAATCTCCTTTGTCAATGCCAAGTTCAGATCATAATTTCCATATTTTTGTGCTTCCAAGAGGCCAATGAGGCATGGACCATAAAGCAGTAAATACTGTTTGACAAGTTTGATTTCCGGAAAATTGGTTTCATGTACTTCACAAAATGATACCAGATCACTGTATGTGAGGTCAGAAACTTCTTGTGAAGTGAAATCGCTGCAAATTGACATTAATTCGCTGATCCCTGCAACTATGTCGGTTAGGTAGAAATCATTAGAATCATCATAGTCATCAAACTTGAAGAATCTCTGCAACTTTGCAGGCGTTGGGTCATTGAGATACGCGCATACATGCTTATCTAGATGAAATTTCACAAAGCGTTTTGCTATTCTTTGGTGTAGATTACTTAGCTTATGGAATTCTTCAAGCCAAGTGTTAAACCATTGGTATTTGAAAGGGAATTCTATTTTTAAGCGTTCCAAGTGTTCCCAAACCTGACTGTCTGCACCAAATGTGACAAAATGATTGAGCGGGTGAAAGTCAATCCAAGAAAATGGGTAATCAACAATTTGAAACATCAACAGTTGGCGGGATTGGCTGTTTGTTATGGAACTAAGATCTTCATTAAATAAATTGTTGATGCTCTCATACAGGAATGCTATTCCATATTGTTCTGTCAGACGTAGCTTCTCGAACATACATCTGGCTTTTTGTACCAGACTGTCCACTTCTTCTCTTGACTGTGTCTTTGATAAAGCAAATGCTTTCATTAATAGGGTTAAGCCATGGAAATAACTGTAGGATCCGAGATTTGTGTTTACCAACTCTTGTGCTTTCTGAATAAGATTCAATGCAATATCCGAATTTCCATTCAAAAGTTCTAGAATGGACAAATTCATCAAATAAACTGCGTGTTTTGTGTGGTTGCCACTCGTAACTAAGGGTGGCAGAAGTTCCTTATATTGATGAAAAACTGCGTGAGCCATGTCATATTTGCCCTTCCGTATATAGCAGGCTGCTAATAGATTCAGAATTGGAAACACATCTAATACTTTGTGTTGTCTTTGTTCATTAATGAGTTGTCTACAGGCTGCAATTGACTGTTCAAAGTCTTGCAAATAAAACAGTACTATTGCAGCATTTAATCTAAATTTGATAATGATGTACTCGGGAAAAACATTTTTCTGTTCTTTGTACATTTCACGCTCTTGCTCTATGTGTTCTGCGATCTTTTTTGCTTGTGTCCAGAGTTGTAACTTTCTGAACACTTCAAACAGAGCCAGTTTAGACTCTAAAGCTTGTTGAAGGTTCAACGTGTTTTTGGCAATTTTTGTCAGACTTCCGATGCATGTTATAAGGCCTTTCTTTTTGGTCAGATTTTCAATACATTCCCTATATGAACAAAGCTCTTGTGATTGCTGTGAATCATACACACCTGGACATTCAGTAGTTAATATGCTATCTACTATTTCTTGTGCTTTTTCATCTGTAAGCTGGTGATGTTCTAGTCCATATATATTTCTATAGTATTGGAAATCTGTCAAATTTTGATTGGATATTGGACCATGAGATTCGATAAAGAGGAATGGTGTCATAGGATGATACTCAGACTGTTCAATGTAACCTAACTTAAATAGCTGATATTCATCCATTGTCTTTTCCACCAATGTTTTAATGTCAAACATATTGGTTGAGCTCAGTGCATCTATTCGGTAATAAAGCTTTTCAGAGGTGTGATTGTGATCACCTGATAGGTTTCCTTGAAAATGCTCATCTAAAACCCTTTTTCTTGGCATTTTACTAATTTCAATTTTAGGCTCAGTGGCTTTATCACTCTGAGTTTCATTTGCAGATAAAGCATTGATAAATTCTTCAACGCCGTCTTTCTCCTGTAGTATCTGTGGTGTATTTTTGACATATTGTACACGTTTTTTAGAAAACTTGTTTATCAATCCCGTCTCAACTTCTTCACAAGCAAATGATTTTTCTTCTAGAAGAAATGATGGCTGACTTTGGAAAAAGTCTATGTTAGGAACAAAATTGTCAATATAGACAACTTGCTGTGTCACAAAGTGTAGCAGCTTTTCATTTGTGCTTAACATCAGGACGTAATGCATGTGGGTTTCAAGGTTGTCAATTTGGTGGAGGTGACAGTTAGATGGTATATTTAGAAGGATTGAGGATCGCTCTTTATCAAGCTTTTCTTTGCATTTTTCATGTGTCTTTTCATCTTCACTGTAAGAATAAGTTATTCCTGACTTGTTCATTACATAAAATAAGTCACTGCTCTGAAAGTTTGAAATTTCATCCGTCATCATTTCCTTTAATGGTGACCACGAATACCTTGAAAACAAGGACTGCCTGATGTTGTTAATCTGGAGAAATTTAAAAGCCTCTTCACGGCTGGAAATAGCATTTCCTCCTAAAAGTGTAATATCAAACAGAGTAATGGGTGTTGGGAGTGAATTACATTCTTCGAGGATTTTAAACTCATCTACCTTGAAACACTGTCGCTTTGCTGTTTTATCGTCACAGTAATCTACAAAAGTAGGACTAAGTATTTTGCTAATGCAAATGAGATCAACTCGAGTGCGTTAGGCTCCCTACTTTCTCCTGTTTTCCCAGAATTTATGATGGATTTGACTGTCAAAATGTTTTTTGGCAGGCATGCCTCGTCAATTTGGGTCTTCACTACTTCGCAAATACGACTTCTTATGCTTTCTACATTCTTTTGATTCACTGTTGCCACTTTAGTGATCTCAGCAGATGCACTACCATTAACCTGTGATTTGCCCTCATCACTTTGTACAATAGAAGCCTCGATGTCCTTCAAGTAGTAATCAAAATAATTGAAAAATATTTTCTTATCCTTCTTACAAATGGAAATATTATCCAATTTTTTTTATTTTATTCTGTAAAATGAAAGCAATGATAATAACTTTATTAGGTTCATTTTGCTACTACTTCCTTTTTCAAGTATTTGTAATTTAGAAACATTATCGACTGTTCCACAGACCACACATTGCTCAATAGTATTGTTGGCTTTACTTTCATCCTCCAAAGCTGTGATTCCAATATCATCATTTGATGTTTCTGCCTCTGGTTCATTTCCAGTGTGAAACAAAGTCCTCCTGCGTGTAGCATTATTATTATCAGCCCAATCATCTATTTCGAATTCTGAATTACTAGTGTCAGCATGCTTATCTCTATGTACTCTTGCAGTTGGGCTATCAACAGCTGTTGAAGCACATATTAAATAAGGGGTCTTGCTTTGAACAGGAGTATTTGGTTTTGCCTTCTTTGTAGTAACATGTTGTGGGGATAGATGATGTTTGTATTTGGTTTTCGACGTATCAATTGGTAAGTTGCTAGTTGTAGGTATACTATCATTCCCAGTAGCGAAACTCTCAATGTTCTCTTTACGATTATTTTGTAAATGTTTGTATTGACGGTCATATCCCTGTGAAAAGAAAAAAGGTGATCCTGAGCATTCTTATGACTGCTGTGTGTGTTTCGAATACACGCCCCTCCACAAGGGGGCGTCTATTAGAGGGGGCGTTTATTTACAAAAATTATAAAGTAAAGGGGGCCTTTATTCGAGGGGGGGGCGTTTTAAAGAAATGGGTGTTTAATGAAAGCATTATGGTATTTGAGGTGTTGTTGTTGGGACCATAGAATATTAATTCTAAAACTAAATCTTTCATATCAACCTATCATACAGAAGAGCGTTGATGTTTGTAAGGAGAACGTAACAGGTGGATAGAATAAACTTTTTTATATCTCAACTGGTTTGATGCAACAAGAATTGAACTGTAATGCAATAAGATTGATTTGTTCTTACCTTTTTTACAGGGCACACCCAGTGAAGACAAATATTGCAGTGAACATGCGGAATTTTGCAGATGCAATCTCCTGAATGACTGTCGCTTTTGAATGCTGTGAAATACTTTTTACATGTGTGTTTAATATCATCAGTAACCTTTGCTGGAAGCTTGTGACTTGAAATGTGTTTTTGGAAACGATCAGTTTTGTGTGTACTATATTTATAATATTTACAATGGTAATGTTTTTTTCCAGTCAAGTGACAATCTGAAGAACAAGGATTGTATTTGCTAACAACTATGAAATCTTCATCTGATGAATCTGTGTAAGAGATAAAGTAAACATTATTCATTTACTCCCCCAGCCCTCTTTGAAGAAAAGTTTATGAATACCGTATTTCCTCAAAAGAGAGCCCCCTCGAAAGAGCACCCCCTCAAATGAGCGCATCCCACAAAGAAAATAAAGTACTCAGCACCCCCTCCTTTGAGCTTCTAGCTACGTCCCTGGCCTATGGCGTTTGGGCTATTCCAGAAAAAAACATACAGGGGGATTGAAGTGCAATTTCCAGAGGGGTCTTGGAAATAATTTTCCAAGAGGGCTTTAATAAAGTCTTTCCAAGGGGGTGACTTTCCAAGGTTGGCACCAGAAATTATTAGCCATTTCCAGGGAGCTTTTTAAAAAACCTGCAATATTTTCCTAGTAGGGGTGTAGATTTCCCCAAAATCTTTCTTCCATTCCCCTGTATGGAACTTTTCTAGAATAGCCAACCCAACCCCCGGGTCGGAAAACATGTTATTTTTCGCCGACGCGTCGTAGCGAGCAACATCATCAAAACAATAGTAAAACAATAGAAAAGGTGCGACAAAACAACTCAAAGCAATAGAAAATGTGCAAGCATCGTTGCGAGCGAGAGCAAGTTTTCCACCCGGGCCAACCCCCAACCTCTAAATGTCAAACTTCGATATTCAGGCCCAAACAAACAACTTTATCATTTTCATTGTCATTCACTTGTTTAATTCCTAAAATAACAAAATAAGCTTTATTTAAAGCTTTATTTAAAGCTTTAGGAGTTATTTAAGCTGTACTGTTAAGCTACTTCTGTAAATATTTAACGATATTAACTTTTGTAAATAATCTGCTGAATATTTAATGAATTTGGATTTTAGTTCTATTAGGCCTATAGGCATACGGGCGAACGTTGGAGGTAATTTGTATGAAATTAAAACACATGTAAATTTACTTACATTTGTTGGAATCCTGCTCTGTTATTCTGTGGGAATCCATTTTCCATATCTTTCCGCTACTCGGCTCCTCTCCCAGAGAAACACCAGCTTCCATCGTGGGGCTTCCGCCATTTGGTTTTGCAGAATTTCTGGAAATAACAGATGAGCGCAATCCGAGGGAACGTGCACGGGTAGTTTTCCACCTTGCCCCATGGAAATTTGTTTAATTTCAGACAGGCGCAACACGTGATCAATCTGTATGACCAACAATTAGAGAATTATGCCAAAGAAGCTTGGAAGAAGAGCCAATGGATGGTAGTGATGTGGATCTCCTTTAAATTCTGATTTCCAGATGGAAAATTTTGTGAGAGGCGCTTTCAGACTTTATCTGACATTGGGGTAAGACTACAAAAAAATTTTTTTAATCATGATCATAAGTGATGGAGAAAATCAAATTTTGATTATTAATCCATAATATTGTTTATTTCCACCAGGTTTTTTTCTTCTGTTTGGTATTATGTGATCTCAACATGTGGCTCAGTTATTTTTTTTACTTTGCAATACATAGCTCATTATTTCTTATTGGAGAGACTTTTGTAAAAGATTAGTGTTAGTTAGGAAAGGAGAGGGTTATACCATAGAGGTTTTCCATGTTCTTTGTTTTCCTGGAAAATTCTCTTTTTACAGGTAGCAATCAGTTTTGTTGGAAGCATGGAAAGTTCCACCCCAAAATTTCACATGCAGAGCCCCCAATTGCCTATCATCGAATCTAGGTCCAAAAGAAAGTCCCTGACTGATTGTGGTCTTGTCTCCCCATGTACTTTCAATGTTATCTCGGAAGTTGAAGAAGTAAGTTTTTATACAACCATCAATCATATCATATTTTGTACTACCGGGTGTCCCAGAAAAAGTTCCCATCGTTTGCAGGGCTATTCCTCCAAACCCAAAGTGCCCCAAATTTTAAATTTGTTTTCACCCGACGTCTGATGGGCAAGCTTGACTTTAGGAATACCTTCCAGTTACTTATGACCACATTTAAATTTTTGAAAATCGAACTTAGATCTGCCCTTGTCTCGAAGATTTTAATGGTGCATCCATTTTGCCCTGATTTGGCTAGTAAATATTTTGCCTTGAGAATGACCTGCTGATTTCAAGGTTCAATTGGGAATTCACAATTTGAAAAAGGTTGTGGATGTGTACTTAAAATTATAAAGTGGTAACTTTTTCTTGTCACACGCAGTATTAAAATTTCAGATTCATCTTTAAATAAAACAACTGAAATAAACTCACTATTTCAATGAAATTAGTAGTTCTCGCATGTTCATGCATGCAAGTTATATGCTTCCCTGTTTATCAATGTTGCACCATCATAATAATTCACTAATTTCATGCTAAAAGAAATTTATATTCATTTGCAATACAGGTTGCTGCAGAATCTCAGGAGGCACATGTCTTGCAGCCTCTGTTACAGCAAGTCAGTGATAATTTGGAACATCATTCAGGCATGTTGGTATTTTTACAATATTTTAAATAGGTGTCATGTTAGTACCTTAAATTTGGCACGTCTGCACATGTGATGTTTCTGGTAACATAATGTTTTTGACATCATAAATCATCTAATTCTTTTTTAGCACCATGGAAAGGCAAGTAAGACGATCATTTCTGTTGCAAGACATGATAGCAATATTTAAAAACCCTGCTGTATTGCAAAAAAGGTCGTTTTAAAGCCAGTAAACAACAGAGGGGAAGAAGAAGAGGCCGAGGACGTTGAGGGTGTTTTCAGAGATTTAATGTCATCGGTTTGGCCCAAGTTTTTTTAGAGGCTTTACAACAGGAGAGGCTGAAATGTTGCCTTGTATTCGACATGACTGCCATAGAGAAGACTGAAAAGCGGTTTGCAGAGTTTTTATTAAGGGATACAACATTGCACGATATTTTCCCATATGTCTCAGAAAATTATTTGCAACAGTTGCTCTATTTGGCGAAAAATCAGTCAGTTCATCTTTGATAAGAGAGAGTTTTTTTAGGTTTATACCATCAGCTGATTGTGAAATTCTACAGTCATGTTTATCAAAGGAGAATTTGGATTTGTCAGGTGAGGACGAAGAGGTAGTGGATGTATTATCAAACTTCTCTTTGAGGCGATTGCCTGCAACTGGACAGGAGCTCGAGAAGCTTGAATTGGAGATAGCCCATTGATTAATTGTGCAACGTCCTTGCTACATTAAAGATGCCTGGGAAGAGGTATTTAGAGGATGCACATTAGTTTCTAATGTGGAAGATTTGCATATTTGCAAACTCTATTCCTACTGCACGTAGAATCCGACAGTGGCTGATGGCAGATCCACAAAACCAACGCGAAAAGGAAAGTTTCGAAACCTGCAAGAATTTGTGCGAACTCTCAGGAAAGATGACATTCCGTTATTTATGAGATATGTCACTGGGCAGACACCATGTGTGTCGACCAAATTCCTATCCTGTTCAATGCTACAAGCGGTCTATAAAGGAGAATAATTGCTCACACTTGCGGACCTACATTGGAAGTCCCTACCACATATGAATCGTTCCCAGAATTCAAGGAGGAACTGCCAAATATTCTAAAGAGCGGTTATTGGAATACAGATTTTGCTTGATTTACATAACAGTGACTACAAAACACAGGCAACAAACTTTTGTTATCGATTTATCTGTTGAAAATTGTTCTGTTTTTTAAATCAAGCTACAAGTTATGTTACTACAGTATATATTAATTGTTATGGAGGGGAGCTGGAAGTTGACGTAGCTGATGTAGTTCTGCAGTAATCTTTAGCAACTGTTGAATTCTAGAGGTACATTACTTATTACATTGACTAATTTCTCATTAAAGACTGAATTTTATGTAATGTGTTTTCAAACAAATCAATTCCAAGGCAATTACTTCTCGCAGTTGTGTTGATAGATCTCCTTAATTTCTCTGAATCAGTTTCCTGAAATGGGCATGGAATATCATCTATAACTATTCCAGTTTCATTTGCATCACCAGCTGGTCCATCCCAGTCAATGTCATAATCTTCTTCAGCTTCTTCATGTATGAATTGAAAAAATGTATATGTAGTTCATATCAGTAAAGAAAAATACTTTTGAATTCTCTTTGAATATTTAATTTCTTCAAACTTCATGCATATAAAAATTTGGATTTTATTTGTGATTGTGGCTCCCATATCTCGTTACAAATTCTGGAGTTGCTACCAAACATATCATGTTGCCCTTTTATCCAAAGCTCATTGGGGGTATAGCTTTTTTCTGTTCGCAACTTGTGGCAATTCCAAGCAGCAATGAAGTTGTGAAGGTGCTTGTTGATTGTTGGTATGAATATATAATGTAGTGCATACATTGACACATCGTCTTCAATGCTGAGAATTTTTCTTTGTTCCAGATGAGCAAAACGAGCATAATACATGTAAATAACACCTAAATATACATGAACCCATAAACGTTCAATTTGCTGGTTATGCACGCACTGTCTCCCCTGAATGTCATCTCTGCACTGTGAGATCAATTAAATGGCTATTTTTGTACTTTTGTTAATTCAAGTACAGGCAGGCTTTCATTTTCATCAATCATGTTATGCATGACAACAGTACTGGACTGGAACATCAGATGAAGCTGGGATCAATAAAGATTGGGGTACATCTACATCTACATGTTAATCAGTAAAACCAATAAAGTATCACACTGATGGAGATCTTCGCACTTCCCATACACTCCCATCATCATCATAAAACCAGTGAGAAGATTGGAACTCTATGGGAAGTTGGCCAGGGATGGGTATGCATGAGGAGTGAGAAGATCACAAGAAAAATAAATAATTAAATAAATAATTAATTACAGAAAAGTGTTTAAAAAACCATTGCGCATCTATCTTTAAATACATTAATATTTTTAATTCTTCTAACTTCAGGCGGAAGCGAGTTCCATTCTACGATTGTCCTTGGATAAAAAGAGTACTTATAAATATCCCTTGTTGTTGAAATTTGAATGAATTTGGGCGCGCTTATATCGGAACCCCTGCTATTACGCTTTTGCGGGGTGACGTAGTGTGGGAGTTCGATGTCAACGTGTTTATTCAAAATTTTATAAAAAAAGGTTAGTCTGGTTACAGTTCTTCGGGCCTCAAGTGTCGGCCATTCGAGATCTCTGAGCAGTTTAGTCATAGTACCTTCTTCTCGTGAATGTTCATTGGCTACGAATCTAGCTGCTTTCCTTTGAACTCGCTCAATTGATTCCTTTTGAGTTTTCAGGTGGGGATCCCAAGCCGCGGAAGCATATTCTAGCTGTGGCCTGACCAGGGTGTAATAGGCGGCACGTTTAATCTCCTTTGGGCACATGGAGAGGTTCCTCTTAATAAAGCCGAGGGATCTATTTGCTTTGTTGACAACTTTTTCAACATGACTTCCCCACTTAAGATCTTTGTCGAACTTGACTCCTAGATATGGGTGATGCTGGACATTCTCTAAGACTTCATTATTTAAACTGTATAGGTAAGGACAACTGGCTTTCTTCCCCGAGATTTGCAGTCTGTAGCACTTTTCAACGTTGAATTTCATTTGCCATTCTTTTGCCCATTTGTCAACAGCATCCAAATCGTTTTGTAGCTTTTCATATTCATTTTCATTATTTACTTCACGAAAGAGTAGACAATCATCTGCAAATAAACGGATACGTGAGTGTTCGACTTTATTGGCAATATCGTTGATGAACAGGAGGAACATTAATGGACCCAGAACAGTTCCTTGTGGGACCCCTGACTCGACTCTGACTGCTGATGAGCTTTCACCGTCCAACTTTACACTCTGACTCCTATCATTGAGCCAAGAGGATATCCACTTGCCAATACTTGTATCTGGCCCAATGCCGTATATATCTAATTTCAGAAGAAGCTTTTTGTGTGGTACCGTATCAAATGCTTTACTAAAATCCAGTATCAACAGATCGATTACATTTCCAAAGTTCCTGCTTCTTGTAATGTCCTCTATGGTTTCTATCAATTGAGTTTCACATGATCGCTTTGCTCGAAATCCATGTTGGTTATCAAGTATAATGTTGTGTTGCTCGCAGTGATCCATTATATGCTTGTAAATTACATGCTCTAGTATCTTGCATGGTACAGAAGTCAGTGAAATTGGCCTATAATTAGCTGCATGGTCTTTTCTTCCCTTCCCCTTATACACAGCAACAATGTTACCTTTCCTCCAGGAAGACGGCACAATCCCAGTTGAGATAGACTTATTGAAAATTTCTGTGAGAATAGGGGCAATTTCCATGGCTACTTCTTTTAATACTCGAGTAGGAATCTTGTCTGGACCACAGGCCTTTGATGGGTCTAATGTTTCTAGGAGCTTTTCGACACCTTTACACTGGATGGTGAGATCTTGGATATTTGGGATTACTTTTTCATTTTCCCTCATCGGTACCTCAGTTTCTACTTCTTGCGTGAATACTGATTTATACTGGCTACTCAGGATTTCTGCCTTGCTTTTTGCATGAGTATATTCAATGCCGTTGTCTCGTAAATTTGGTATACCTGCAGCATCTCTCCTCTTTGCCCTGATAAATGACCAAAATTTTTTTGATGTTGAGTATTTTGAAGGACCATCCTCGTTGCACTTTGATACATCCAGTAGATCAATTACATAATCATTGTGTGATGCAATGAGCTGTTTCTTTATCATCCGCCTCATATCTTTGAATGCCTTCCAGTCTTGCTCTCTTTTTGTTTGTCTGGCCTTATTATATAGTCTTTGCTTTTTTCTTATCATTCTCCTTATTTTACTAGTGATCCAAGGTAGGTTCCATCTATCGGAGATGTTCTTCTGGGGTATGTTTTTATTGATAGACTCTTTGAGGTTGTTGGAGAAAGCCTCCCACATTCCTTCTGCAGACAATTCATCAGTATTTGGATAAATTACTTCAGCATAGAAAGTTTTCATTTCATTTTTGATAGCTGACATGTTTCCCAACTTATATATGTACACCTTCCTTGGCCTTTTTTTTCTTAGCTTCATTTTCATGTTAACCTCTGTAATTATAATGTCATGATCACTCATTCCAGGCTCTACCCTAACATCACTAACCAAGTCTGGGTTTGTTGTAAAAACCAAGTCTAACATTGCATTTAATCTTGTAGGACTCTTGTTCACTTGGGTCAGATCATGCTCATTCATAATATCCACTAAACACTAGTGTTAATGGATATCCATATTCAGGATTTGGTTGTATTGACACATCTTCCCATTCTATGTTAGGAGCATTAAAGTCACCAGTTAACAGCACATTTGGCAGACTGTTGTTATATTTTGGTAAAGCATTTAGAGATTTTTCAAGTTCCAATAGTGGGTCAACATTGCTGCTTGGCTGCCTATAAAAACATCCTATAAAGATGGGCTTGGAGCCACTCAAAGCTATTTTGATCCACTTACTCTCACACTGGGTGTCAAGAGAAGATTCTTCTGTGGATAAGATTCTCTGATGTGTTGCAACAAATACTCCTCCACCCCCTTCAACTCTGTCCTTTCTTGCTATACTATAGTTTTCAGGAAACACCTCAGCAGAGGTGTATTTGTTGTCAAGGTGGGATTCTGTGCCACAAATCACATCTGGATTGTGCTCTGCTATCAGTTCCAGCAATTGATTTTGTTTTTGTGTTGACCTAATACTTCTGCAATTTACTGTCATAATTTTTATGCTACTCTTTTTTACAGGTGCTTTTTTCCCATTTGAAGCCGAGGGCTTCGGAGACGAGTGAGCTCTGGGTATATCGGGTACTGGTGTAGATGTTTCATTTTCATCAAAGCCTGGATAACACTGCGATGGGGAAAGATTTTCAAACCCATTTGAGGACTCCGGTATTGCTTCATTAAATAGTGTGGAAGAAAAATTGGGCAAACCACAGTTGCAACAAATCCACTCCACGCTGGTGTTTGCTAGTGCCTCGTAAACTTCAGTTGACATTATCAAGCATTTGACGTGATACCATTTCATACAATTATCACATGAGATACCTCTTTGCTTCCAATGCACTGCTTTCTCGCATATAGGGCAGGGATATTTCACTTGTCTTGGGCCTGGATTTAGGTTGACATCTCCACTAAGTAATATCATGAACAGCAAAAATTTTCGACGAGCAGAGGCATTGGCCTTAGGCCCAAAGATGGCGTCTTGTTTGCCTGTTCTCATAATGTGAAAGAATGCCACTTCTGCCTTCACTTGTTCGCTGTCTGTGAAGCTGATGTTGTATCTATTTTCTCTGATCACATCCTCATAATTGTGAAGCTTTTTATTGTGTAAGCTGTGCAAAAGTAAGGCTGTACTAGCTAGAAATAATGGAGCAATAAATTGCATGACCGCTATCTTCATTCTATATATTCCTAGGGTAGGGATTGGGGGTTTGCCGGGGCATGATTGATGAAGACTTATTTGAAGCTCTTTGATTTAAAGACATTGATTCAAGGTTCATTGATTACAGATGCTAGATACATGTTCCCTAATTATTGAGACTTATTGAATGCATTCATTTCTTTATTCATCGATTTAAAATGCCATGAATTCACGATCTCTGTTTTGTCATCCTCTGTTTTGATTATTTTCGAACTACTGAACCTCTAAGTCTCTTTCTGGATAATTGTTCCCAATTTCTCTGTTGCCTTCCTTTCTTATTGTTTCTACCAGTGACAATTATCTTATTCATTACAGCAACTGTTGTTTACATTAGTAAATTGTTGTTGTCAAATTTTTATATATCGATTACATACATAATTTCTAGCTTACTGTATACAAAAATACAAAGTAAACTAATCTAAATCGATGAAATGACAAAGAAACAGCCCAGTCTTCCAATTAAGGAAACCACCTCGTGTGACATTATCTTCACTCTTATAGGTTACTATTAATCTCACTGGAAAATGTTTGCAGGAATACTTTTCCTAGCTTTGACAGCATCTCATTTGTATGTCGATGTATCTGCGCAGGCGTTGTGCGCCAATCATTTTGCGTTCGGGGAGTTGTGCAATCTGAAGTCCAGGCAATGCATTGACTTGGCGAACACAGGTGGAGTCGGATCAATGCAGATACATGATTGTGACAGCTATGCGGATCAACACTTCTTTCTTTGTGGAGAGGGTACAATTTCCAACCAGAAGGTGAATTACTGCATTACACCACAAGGTCTGGGAGGCAAGTGGAATCGTCTGGCCTCAGCCCCATGCAGACTCTACCCAGGAATACCAAAGAGTCACAAATGGCGACTTGGAAGATTCAAGACATTTTATGATGCTCGTGGAATAAAACAAACCGCAAGAGAAATCATCAATTTTGCATCTGGGAAATGTGTTGACATTGTCAAACGTGGTGGACATGGTGCCATTGGGTTATTTCCTTGTGAGAACCAGAATGATCAATATTTCTATTTCCGTTCCCGAGGAAAACAAGTGGCACGTGGAAGGCTGAGGAACGAAAAGCCCTGTCAATGACTGGATGTCCATGGGGTTGATGGTCGGTTGCAACCAGAATGGCAAGGTATCGCAGACGATATCAAATACTGTCCAGTACTCCTCAATAATTGCAACCTAATTATCTGTGTCAGTTTCGCATACGATTGAAGCAAACTTTTTGTTTGGAAAGGCCTCAGCTTCTACAACAGTCTCTACATCGTTGTCCAGTGCGTGGACAAGCAGTCAGTTGGGTACAACAGGCATTGCTTTCAGGTGCGAAACCTACGACAGGCAGGAAGTGTTTACAAAAGTTGCATGTGGCAGCTACAGGTATTTATGTCATTCCCAATCTGCAGGGTCCAAATGATTAGCAAAACAATTATCATCTGTCTTGCAACACTTATTTTAGATCTTCAATATATGAAACCGTACAAAGAACATTTAGAAACCAAACTCCAAAATTGTCATGTCAAATTGGGAAACTCTTAGTTATAAAATGCTTATGTTGTTTCACCACTGCACAAGGCATTAATCTAATTATGAAACTGCAGTATTTGTTCAAACATTGTTATCATCAGGCTTACTGCGGCCTTCAACTAAATTTGGATCATTTTAGATTTGATTACAAGAGAATGAATGGACTTTTATTGACAAAGAAAATAAGGAAATCTAAATCTGAAAAGAAAATTAGAGAATCAATGCACAGAGTTGACCCAGAAGGTATACTTTTAAGTGCGTTGCAAATAAACACCTTAAACCGTAGGTAGTAGCAGGAATGCTTGCACTATGGCACATTGACGGTCACCATAAATTAATAAGGTAATTTGGTATTCAATATTTTGTATTTATTTGTTTGTATTACATGTATTCATCAATCTATCCTACTTTTGTATATGTTTATGTCAATGGTAGGCTATTTAAATTTTCGTATGCCTGAATTACTGATAGGTTAATGTAAAGTTGAATTAGTGGTCCCTTAATATTTTTACTTGTATACAGTTTATTTCCGCAGGTGGAAACTTGCTATTCATGGGTGTATCGATGGTCACAGCCGTAAAATTATGTATCTCGCATGTAACAGTAACAACAAGTGAGAAACTGTTCTGGATCTATTTTTGGAAGCTATTAACATCCATGGTCTTCCTTCCAGAGTCAGAGGAGTCATGGGTGTTGAAAACGTGCAAGTGGCACGCTTTATGTTTCACCATTTACAAAGGGGGCCAGACAGAGGAAGCTATATTGCAGGGAAGAGTGTCCACAACCAGGGAATAGAGCGTTTGTGGGTTGATGTGTATCTTGGAGTAACATATTTGTACTATAATCTATTCTGTCAAATGGAGTTGGCAAATTTGTTAAGGGTAAAAGACGATGTTCATTTGTTTGTTCTTCATTACATTTTTCAAGAGAGGATAAATCATCATGTACAAAAGTTCTCAGAAAGTTGGAATCAACATAAACTTTCTTCAATCCAAAGCTTTACCCCCAATTAACTTTGGATTATGGGACTACATGAAATGGCTAATGGCAGAGCATCTCGAATTCAAGAAGAAATATGGGAGCCTCAAAATCAGGTATTGGGTAATGCTTTGTACACAGAAGCCAGAACAAACAGAAATGGTAGCTTAACATAACTGGCATTTTTTGAAATTTGCCACAGTAATTGTAAATTTTAGCTCCAAGAATAGGTTAGCCTCAGTTGTACGAGACTATTCCCCCAATGGAAACAAATGCTGAAAATAGTCCCACCGAGAAAATAGTTTCGAGTTGCCAGGCTATTTTCTGCATATATAGAGGGCCTAAGTATAAAATGCACATATCGGAATAGTTTAAATATCCAAAAATTTCAGGTTTGAAACCTTGTGTTAATCATACAATTGCTTGATTATAAATAATCTTTCAAATTATTTTTATAACATGTTTGCATTACTTTATAATGAAGGCAATTATTGCGTTTTAGGAAGACTCATAACTTGTCAACAAAAGTTGTCATAACTTGTTGGCGACTCAAGCAATGGACCACAAGTGCGAACTATTGGACAACAAGTAAAAACCACATCAGAAAGAGAATGAAATGAAATGAAAACCTAACGAACAATTATACCCAGAAGGTATCGAAATTGGCCTCTTGTGGGTATAATTGTTTGTTAGGTTTTCATTTTCGTTCTCTTTCTGACGTACTACTCTGATGAGTGTCAGACGAAAAGCTTTAGTATTTATCATGTTTTGCTATGTTTCCGATTTTCAAAGCAATTTCGAAGTTCTGTACCGATCAAAGGCTGCTTTACTTCAATTTGTTTCACAGAGATGATATCTGACCCTGTGAAATATCGCAAAAACTTTTCAAGTTAGGCAGGTTCTAATCCACGAATATACCTTTCAAGAAGTTTTAGAGATTCCCTTTCCTGGTCTGTTTGCGGTTTGCCTTCAAAAGGTTGATGACTTTTTTCGAAGTTGGCAAAGCACCTTTGTAAAATTCCCAAACGTTGTTTGCAGGCAAAAAAGCTCTATACTGGATTAGTTGCTTAAGATATGGCCTCATTCCACAAGCCATGATGTGGGGCTTCTGGATAAGCTCTTGTTTAGCAATTTCAACCAATACATCCTTGATATTTGCGGCTCTAACCACCTTGCGACCCTTGTATCTTGAAACGTATTTATGAAAGCAATGCAGCTAAATCTCGCCACTCACGTTTTCGAACAGCAAATAGCAGAGAAAAGCAGAAGAAAGGTAAATTGGAAAATAGTGGCAGTTTTTGTATCCCTGAACAACAATTCTGCCAATTGCTTCCCCCTCTGCCTTAAACAGATCATAACGTACGAAGGGGAAACGATGCCCTTCTTCAATCATGAGTGAATCAGCAGCATCGTTCCAAAAAGCTGTATATGTATATCTTATATATATATATATCTATATATACTTTCTTCACCAAGGAATACTTCTGTCGAAATAAGTTAAACAATGATTTCTAATAGCTTCAAAATTATTTTCTTCACTATCTTCCAAAACAATGTTAGTGTCAGCAGTCATAATGAAAGTTTGAAATGAAATCTAAAGCAAGAAAAATATGTGCTTAATTTATTAGACCCTGTGTGCAAAATTGAATTTGTTCTCATTTTATACCAACAAAAGTGCAAGAGTAAACTGCTGATGTGTTAAATATTTCAAATTTAGATGTATTAATTAACCTTTAACCTTGGTTATATACACAAAACGCTAAATCATGTACAAGAAAAAAATTAAGAGTGCCTTTTTGATAAGGATGCTTCTGTCATGCGGCACAAATGAACTTGAATTGTGAAGAATGTTTTAGAACAAATATTTAAAGAAAGGAAGATAACGTATGTGTTAATTATCTGAGACAAAAACCGGTTAGTGATAGATATCACCAGGCAAACCGACGTTCTCCCTCTGTGAGGCTCTTGCCACGCAGAAGTATTTTTCGTTCGTCCGTCGCGGGTCGCGAGCATTATATATTTTCGGAATCGACAGATCGCATCGTTCGTTGTCGAGAAGTGATAACACTCGTAACATTACTGCTGCAACAACTAACAATCATGGCCTCGGCTCATCATTGAAAGACTCTGATGGTTGTGACTTTTTAAGATCACCATTACAGATCTGCACACAGTCAATAAAGAGTAAATAAACAAATAAACATAACGGAAATTACATAAGTAGAAGTGAAAACGGGGAGAAGGACACATACAAGAAACAATACATGGAAATGTTCTAAAGATGATCGACATCTTTCCGACATGCTTCGCAGAGCCAAACAAACTTCTTCATCTTGAAAACTTCGTCAGGGATACGTTGACACATCTGATGGTACAATTCACCACACTGACTACACTCTGCCATTTTTCTGTAAAGAAAGCACAAATATTGATCATAACTGACGTCTGCAATCATTAGTGAGTGGTGAGCAGAATGTAGTATATATTATTAAAATATAACGTACTTGCAAGGGTGCTTTAAATCACCCTTTGCTCAAATTTGACGACAAATGCAATATATGTCAATTTCAATTATTTTTCCAGCACACCTTGACTTTGCTTGCTTAGCTTCTGGGAAGGCTGTCAGTTTGTCATTCAAGATGGCATGAAGAATATGGGACCTCATATGTGTCTGATCCAAAGATAGTGAAGTGACACATTGTTTTCCTGAAAGTATGTTTTGAATGAAAGCAATAGCAAATAGTCCACAGTCCTTTGAATTCTGCTGCTGCTGGACTGAAGCAACTTTGATCTTTATTTTGGGCAAGCTAAAATTCAGTATGGAGCATATTTGCTCTATTATGTGCCTTGGAATAATGCCAGTAAAAACTGTCCATGTAAATGACTTCACCTTGCTGACACCCATAGGTGCTTATTGCTACCCAGTGGTACTTTCCATCATGCAGAATTTGTACAAATTCGCCAGATGGAATGCTTTTGAATTTCATTTTCTGTGCAAGAACAGTGTCTTGGAGACCAATTTGCAATTTGAAATCTCGTGCCATGATTTTTTGGAACACGTTAATGACATTGTCTATCAGCATTTTCTTTTGGGAAATTGATCTCAAATCTCTGAATGTTAGGCTCGATCTTATGGAGTCCCATGGGAATGGTTTCTCTGTCATTGTTAATTCTGCGTCACTATTATTTGTTAGATCAACAGTGTTATTCTGATCTGATGCTGCCTTGAGAAAACTGTTCATATTAAACTTGTTTTTGCTATTTTCTGTGTCTGATGTGTCAGAAATTTCTCTTTCTGATGTATTAGGTATCACAACTGGGACAGCAAATTCTGTCATATTTGCATGTTCCATATTCATATCAACAATTTCTTTTTCCTGTTTGATTGATTCAAATTTCAACCTTTCTACATTTACACTTATGTTTCGTCTCTTCTCGTATCGTTCTCTTTCTTCTCCAATGCGGTTTGAATATGGATTTTATCTTTTTCGCATGGGAAGATTTTTTAAATGCATTTTTTTATTTATGTTCGTATTTACAGCTCTATGTTCTCTTGGGAGGAGAGGTAAGCCTTTCTCTTTTTCACAAGCAGCATGCAAACTGTCTTTAACTTCTTCCAGTTTTTGTGCAATTTCTGAAAGTAATGCTGGCTGTTCAACAATATAAGTTAAATTTCGAATTTCATTGACAATCAATCGACATCGTACTCCAAAGTCTATCTTTTATGTTATTTCTTCTTCGCCAGGCTTGGTGCTATCAATCACTTCACTAGTGAAATCAACTATGGCCTCGTCGGTATAAAGAGTCCTATCATCGAGCAGATCACTTTTGTCTACAACTTCATCATCATGTTGTTGTATGGAACTAGCTTCTGTGGGCATGTCAATTGTATTTACGATGACTTCATCCAATCTCAAGAATGGAGATTCAATGTAGAGAGGTGAAAGGGCATACCAATTCCACACAGGAAACTTCTTGAAAATAGCAAAGAAGTGCTTGCATGGATATATAGAGCACCTCCATTCAGGACTGTTCTAACCTGCCTGCTTGCCGAGTATGTGTAGAGACACGATCAAGAAAAGACACGTCGGTTCGTACTCTAACAAAACATATAACTAACTAAGTTGGTTACACAACTACAACAAACTACAACAACAATCCGGGGGTTGATACCGGTAGTGACGTAATCACTACATCACTCCCCTTTTTAGAAAAAGTAAAGTTATTAATTAATGTTCAAAGTGATAGGCTGTCCATAAAACTGAGTCTGGTTTCTCAACCGAGTTGACTTGCGGAAAGGTCTCTGAACAGCTTGTTCATCCGGTATTGTTTCCTTTGGGAATGCGTAATCATCATCATCGGAATCGCTTGTGGATTGTGCCACTATCTTTTTGAAAAACGATGCATTTCTAACGATTTCATGTCCATCACGTTCTGCTGTGATTCTAGTTCCTGTAATATCCGTAATCTTATATGGCGAAGGATCAAAGTTTGTGCTTAGCTTGTTTGCTTTGGGCTTCTTCACCAATACTGTGTCTCCGACATGAAGGTTAGATTGTTTAGCATGTCGACGTTGATTTGCATATTTTCTGCTCTTTTCCTTGTTAGCTTCTTGATTGTTTCTCGCTTCTTGATGACGATCCACGATTTGGTGACGATTCTGAAGGACAGGCAACCTTCCTCTTATCTGACGGTTGAAAAGCATCTCCGCAGGTGGTACTTTGGTCGTCGAATGAGGAGAGGAACGATAATTGAGTAGGAATTTAGCCAACTCTTGTTGCCATGGTCGTCCTTCTATGTGAGCTGCTCTGATGGCCTTCTCAAGTGGTTTGTTAAACGACTCAACTTCCGCGTATCCTTGGGGCCACAGCGGAGTGCTTGGATTATACTTGATTCCGAGTTCTGTCATGTACGTTTTGAACTCTTTGCCATTGAAAGGAGGTCCATTATCCGTTGTGACTTTTTCTGGGATGCCGTGCCTAGCGAAGATAATATCAAGTTTTGGAATCACTCTCTGTGCTGCAGTTGACTTTAGAAGCTCTATCTCCGGGTATCGTGAGTAAACATCAATAACTACAAGGATGTAGTGTCCTGTCGGGAACGGTCCACAGAAGTCGATTTTCACTTCGTTCCACGCGTGTGAAGGCATTGGCGCTGAATTTAACGGTTCAGGAGGATTGGGTTGTGATGAGGCTTGGCATGCAATGCACTTGTCCACTTCGTCCTTTACGAGTTTTCCCAGACCTGGAAACCATACACATTCGCGAAGGAGGGCAGTTGTTTTTGATTGACCTGGATGTCCCTCATGAGCAAGTTTAACCGCACGGGCACGAAGGGATGTTGGTAAAATAATTCTTGATCCTCGTAGGAGAATGTTGTTATCGCTATCCATTGTGATTTCATTTTTGATATTCTTGTATTCCCGTACACTGTCGGTATCCCAATGTCCGGTCCGAAAAGCGGCTCTTACTGCACGGATTGTGGTATCCTTTTGTGTTTCATTTGATACTTCTTCCAAAGTCATGCTTTGCGGAACAGCTGCGTAAGCCAGAAATTTTACATATTCTTCGGCTTCGTTTCGAGTTTTCTGGTTGATATCTGGAGGATGACGGGAAAGGAAATCGGCTGGGTTCTCAGCACCACTCTTGTAGACAACTTGAAAATCATACTGCTGTAATCTCAACATCCAACGTTCGATACGCGCTGGTGGCTTGGACATAGGATTTGAGTATATCAGTTCGAGTGGTTTGTGATCGGTGTATAATATGAACGGAGCACCGTATAGGTATAGATGAAAATGCTCTATTCCCCAGACAATGGCTAATGCCTCTTTCTCGGCTTGCGAGTATCGTTGTTCTGTAGCTGTGAATGATCTGCTGGCGTAGGCGATGATTTTCGATTCATTTGATCCGTGTTTTCGTTGAGAGAGGATCGCAGACAGTCCTACTGGACTTGCATCCACTAAAACGACAGTTTCTTTACTGATATCGAAGTAACTCATGACAGGACTGCTGAGTAGTGCAGTTTTCAGCTTCTGGTAGGCTTCCTCTTGTTCTGTTCCCCAAATGAATTTTTCGTCTTTATGGGTTAGTCTTCGCAGTGGTTCTGTTACTGTAGCGTAATCATGGATGTATTGAGAGCTGTAATTGGACATGCCCAGAAGGCTGCGTAGTTCACTGACATTGGTAGGTCTGGGGCGGTTGACAAATACATCGACCTTCTTAGGGTCTGGTTTTGTGCCGTCCTTTGTAAAATGAAAACCAAAGAATTCCAAATTGCGTTTTAGGAATTTGCATTTGCTTAAATTTAATGTTAGGCCATTTTCTTGTAGCCTCTGGAGGCATGCTTCAAGAGCTTTGTTGTGTTCCTCGTATGAAGGAGCAAAAACTAACATATCGTCTGCCAAATTGCAAACACCTGGTATTCCTTGTAAAACCTGTTGTAGGGTGTGCTGAAATACCTCTGCTGCCGAATTGGTGCCGTAATTGAGACGCTTGTATCTGTATAGACCCATGTGAGTAGCAAATGTTGTGATGTGTCTGCTCTTTGCATGTAGTGGCAGCTGATGATATGCTTGTGACATATCTAATTTAGTGAAATACTGTGATCGATTGAGTGCCAGGGAGATATCTTTTACTGTTGGGATTGGATGCCTGATTCTTTTGACAGCTGTGTTGGCGGCTCTCATATCAACACAAAGACGTATTTTTCCTTCCTTTTTGGGTACGACAACTATTGGAGAGACCCAATCAGTTTGTTCATTTTCTGGAACTTTCTCAATGATATCCTGCAACTCCAATTTCTTAAGTTCTAGTTCAACTTTTCCTCTGAGGTGGAAAGGTATTCTGCGTTGCTGTTGTGCCACAGGCTGAACTTCATCGTCAATGCACAATTCTATCTCTTTATTCTTCAGTTTACCGAGTCCTTGAAAAATCGTTTGGTTTTTGTTTAAAATTTTGATGATTTTGGGGTCCTGAAAGTCTTTAAGGTCTTTTAGTCCTTGGTCCGCAGATTCCTTGGTCTGTGTTTCACCTGGAGTGACGACGTTCAAATGCAGACTGATGAGTCGTATAGTTGCATAAAGAGTCTGAAAGGTTGCATAGTCTATTACATTGATAGATGACCCAGTGTCTATCAGAAAACGCAAAGTAAATCCATTGACCAGAATGTTTGCTTTTGGGTGTTTCTTCGTCTCTGTTCCAACCGCATAGCAATACCCTAAATTGCTTTCTGAATCGCTGCTATTGTTCACATGGAGGGGCTTCACGTAACTTCCTCTAGGTTTGGGCTTTTTGTTTGATCGACATTGGTTTGCAAAGTGGTTTGATTTGCCACAAGCTCGGCAAGTTTTTCCTTTTGCAGGGCAGGCTGCGTTTGTGTGGGGCCATTCTCCTCCACAGTTTCTGCAGGTTTGAGGGGTTTTCTTGGGGGGTTTTGTCTCTTGTTTACCCTTCTTTCGCATAAAGTTTACGGTGGAGTTGGAATCTTGTGTTTTGTTTTCAATGTTTGAAGCTTGAAATTTGCTCATTTCCTCTTGGCGGCCAGCTAATAAAAGGTCACTTAACTTGATTTTCGGGTCTTTTAAAGCTTGCTTTCGAAGATGGCTTGATGTTCCGTGTAAAGCTATTTGCAGAATAAGTTCAAATTCCACATCCGAAAATTCACAAGTTTCTGCAAGGCCACGTAAACGTGTGTGGTACTGATCAATTGTTTCGCTTGGGTCTTGAAAGGCCTGACGAAATTTGTATACTTCGTATAAACGGTTTCGTTGAGGTTCAAAGTAATCGTTCAACTTTGTCAATGCTCTATCAAAATCATCGTCCGCCCCTGTATCGGACAGATGTCGAAAAATCTCTCTTACACGAGGTCCAGCGAGGTATAACAATAAGGCGCGTTTACGTTTCTTGTTGTCTATGGCGTTTGTGACCAAGTATGTATTGAAATCGAAAATCCACGTTTTCCATCATGGGGCAAGACTAGCACCAATCGTCGCATCTGGATCAAAAGGTGGAAGCTGTGTGATGATACTACTAGCCATTCTCGTCGCCAGTGTTCTAACCTGCCTGCTTGCCGAGTATGTGTAGAGACACGATCAAGAAAAGACACGTCAGTTCGTACTCTAACAAAACATATAACTAACTAAATTGGTTACACAACTACAACAAACTACAACAACAATCCGGGGGTTGATACCGGTAGTGACGTAGTCACTACAAGGGCAAGTGCAGCTTGGCATTTTGTGATCATAACCAAATTCTAATACATATGGCTCTACAATCGGGTTTCTGGAAAAACTGTGGACTTTGAACATACCATTTCCAAGTTGAATGACATGGGAATCATCAATGCCTTCAGAAAGATCAATTTTTTCATGCAGTATTCAACCATATCCCTTGGACGATTTTTTAGAAATTCCGGTATGTCCTTTGAATACAATCTATACTGACTGCTTAGTTTAAGATTACCAGCACAGTACCTGAAATGACAAGATTTATCGACTAAGCAAGAATACTACTGTCAACAATTGTTTAATGCTGGCTTAATCAACATAACAATAGCAACTTATTGAAAGATAAATAATATGAAAGTTGAATGCCTTCCTTTTTGAGATTTATGACTAATGTACTTACTTTTTGTATTTGTCGACAAAGAACTCTTCCGTTAACAATGTGAGCATCCCTGTTAAAGATGTCCGGCTGTGTTTCTTCAGGTACTGATATTTGAATGATTCGCTTTGGCGTTCTGTACGGTTATTTGTGTTGCAGTTGATCAGTAATCTATCCTGCCTGTAAGCTTGAACCCATCTCTGCAAAAAAATTGCAATTAATCATTGGTATATAATTTCACTATGAGTCGTTTTTTCCTTTTGAGATTTTTTAATTGATGTTGTCGTTACTGCGTTACAAAATAATGTGGGCTATGTCATACTTATTTTATGCTTAACCAGCACGTTTCTACATATTGTTTTAGCTTTTGGAATGCTGGATTTTTCCATATTGGGGAGTCTTTCATTTCGGATACAGCTTGCTTAGCCTCCTCGGTGGTTTGAGATCTTGCAATGCGTCTCAACATTCTAAGGGCATCTGCCTTTATTGTTGTACAGCCATTACTTGTTTTTCGAAGCCATCTCCCCCACGCCTGCTCTCTGTGAAAATCGCAGATTAATGTTTTGCATCCTGAAATGAAATTTTGAATGGGTAATGGTTTAAAGTGCTAATGCAACGAAATTTGACATATCGATTTTTTTATTTTAAATGAAAACCAAAGATGTACTGATCAGTTTGATGCAATTTTGACGTGCATCTGACAAGTATAAGTTACTTTAATTTCACCTTGAATCAGGCCACCTTTTGCGAAAAATATTGCAACGCTGTGACGTCACAGTGATGACCCATATTATTTCTCGCAATGGAAGTCAATGGGTTTTTTCGAACGTCGTTTGGTTTTTTTTAATAGCTCCACTCAGGGTGGGGATATTTGAGCTCCGGCTGAACCAACATAAGGGCGAATCTTTTAGCCGTCGTTTTGAAAAAAATTGGTGTCATTTTGTTTCACGTTAGAGACACAATTTAAGTTTGAAAATGGATACCTCCAAAAAATGTGACGTCATCCCGCGTCGCCAATGTTGCTTCGAGTTGCTGTGGAGCGACACGTAGCCCTGGTTTGGCTTATCCCAGGTCTTATTTTTTGTAATAACTTATTTTAGCTCAAAATTGCAGACATTGAATTATTTTTAGAAACTTCGGAAATTAAAATTCCTTCGATATCACCCCAAAAAGCTAAATCTTTTGACATTTGTTTTGGTTGGCTCGGGCCTAACCACTCCGGGCGAGGAGTGCTTAGGCCCGAGTAAAGCTGAGAGTCACACGGGTTGGTTTACGAGCTTGTTTACTGCATCTATTGCAGGAATAGCTTTGATTTTAGCTTTAATCTCATCTTTAATTCTTTCCCAATCTCTCTCTTTACTTCAAAGCAAAAATGAGCGCTATAATGAATAAAATCCTGCTCTCCTAGTCGGTGGGTGCGAATGATGTCTGTCTCCTGAACTCCTTAAAAAGACCTTGTTCTGTTTGATTGGTTTTGAAATACTATCAGCAACATTATGAAACGATACTTTTTCGCAACACTGAGTAATCGTACAATTGTCTCCGTTATGACGACATGTAAATAGTTTTATGATTTATTTGCCCCGAGACGAGATCCCTGTCATGTGTGTGCTCGCTCACAGCTCGCCATGTCGAATTTCAATAAAAGCAAGCCTGCTTGACGTTGCAGACGCGACGTTTGATGACATCACAGTGATGTTCAGTTTTCGCACGAAAAAGGTCAAAATTGCCTACTTTGAAGGTTAATAGCGAAAAAAGTATACATAATTTGCAAATTTTATTTGCGCCACGTTAATCAGTGCATTGAAATCTATAGATTTTTGAAATAAAAACACTATGTAAAAATTCGTTACATTAGCACTTTAACAGTGCTGATAATGTCATTTCAGCAGTTTTTGATGGACAGGGGCAACTTTATGAACATAAGATGGAAGAAACCTGTGGGAAACCTCAACCAGAATTGCATGAATGTAGTATACCTTTAAACACATTTTCTGTTGCAGCCATTTCTTCGTTAAAATAGTCCGTCATGAAGTTTTTGGGACGAAATTCTGGATTCCATTGCTTCAGAATGTTGAGAGCTTCTTCTATGGATTCGGTTGATTCACTTTCGCAAACAAAAGTGGCTGCAATTTGGTAATCAATATTTGTCTTAACCACCATGAAGAAAAGAGGTATGACATATCTTGTTGTTTGATATGTTGCATCAAGAAGAACCAAGTCATTCCCATATCTAGACAGCAATCTCTGTTGCCACGTTGATTTGTATACGAAAAGAAGAGTTTCGGAATTATAATCTGTTACTCTTATCTCTTCTTCATCCTCCACCTCTTCGCCATCATCATATCCATTGCGATCTTCTTCCTTATCATCACCATGAACAGTTGCAGCTTTTGGACGAACAAATATTTTTAACGTGGGATCAGTTGTTCTCCATTCCTCGATTTTCGCATTAAGGCAATCTTGGTCGATCATAGAATGCCGCAGTTTCTTCTTCGAATGAACCATGTGATTTCGAATACTTTTTGGTGTTGGGAAATATCTCGCATTTGTTCCATCTGGTATGTTTTGACCATCAAATAATTGATTCTTTACAAAGATCTTTAAATGGCGCCTCATTTCATTGACGTCTGCTACCCCCTTCCTTCACGAACTCATCAATCTTTTCAACTAATCTGGAATCTATTTGTTGTGAAATTCCTGCATTCTAGGATGAGAAAATATAAAGATGTCTCCACAAAGCGTGATTTCACTGTTAAAGCAGAATTATTGAAAATCTATATTGTATTTGCAGCTTACTGTTCCAACCATATGAAATTGATGCTGCGAAATATGAGGAATTATTACTATGAACTTTTTTGTCGCTGAAAGCTTGTCGTTTTTTTTCTATCGCAGCTTTTAGTTTCTTTCCTGCATCTCGCCTTCTTCTTTCAGTATCTTGTGAAATCTTAAAGTTGGATAATTTTATCAATTACGTTTATTGCAGCGAATCTATTTAATGTATTACGGAAGTGTACATAGTTGAGAGTACACACTTTCCTGTGCAGAGTTTCAGCAACAATTTATTGTGATCCTGGCTATTTACCTTGAAGTCTGGAAAGTCTGTAATTTCTAGAATCTTAATCTGGGCTGGACAGCCAAACTTTTTCGTTTTTTGAAACATTGTGTAATTTCTTTGATAAACATGATCTTGACCCTACAGTGAAGGAGGAAACATTAGTGCACTCCCTTGTTAGCAAAATATCTATGCAATTTATTACCCCTTTTAATAATAGACTAACCATTATAAATGCAGTACATTTTAGATTGTTTTTTTAAATATGCTCTAATGCTCATATTGTGCTAATATGTGTTTTAGCATGTTTATCTCAAGGATAATTATAAAGCATAGGACTAACCGTTCGTTCTCTTCGTCTAGATTTTCGATTATCCTTTGCCGTAGCTTGTTTATCTTGCCCATGCTGACAGTCCAGTTTTTTGTAGCCATTCAAGAAGAATGGTGTACCATCAAAAGGTCGTCTCTCGTTGTTCCACTGTACTTTATGATTCGTTTCTTTTTTCTCTGCAATAATTTTCAATGATGGTAGTTATTTAGACCTATATGATTACATTAACAGTAGTGGGCTGGCTTTGCGGACCATGCTAGACCTCTTCAAATCACCCAAAGGGCGGCATTCCAACGGAAGAAGATTTCATTTGTAAAATGTAAGGTACATACATAATAATTTTATTTAAATTCAGAGCTGCTTAGACACTGTACACCAATCTTTCATGGTAATTTTTTTTCTCAACAGGAGATATTTATTAAGCATTGCATAGAATTAATCTAGAAATCCGTATAATTGTACCTGATTTCCTGAAATCTTTTGGGCTCCAGTTCATGGTGTTACGCAGAGTGTACATCAGCTCATGACTCTGAATAATTGCCAGTGCCTCCTGCATGGACGTGGCTTCATATCTCTCATACTGACCTGAAAACGTTCATGAATATATGTGACTTATAATTCTTTTATCACTACCACAAAGAGATGGGGAAATATGATTTAAAATTGGGGGGGGGGCAGATAAAAAAAAGGCATTCCCTGGTTTCCAATGATATCAGCATCACATAAATACGACCCCCGCTAATTAATTTTTTCCTTCCTCCCCGACAATTTGGCACCAGAAAATTATTAAAATTTTTAACCTTATCTCTTTATACGCTTATTTACTTATAAAAAATAGCCTGTACTTACCAACGGTCTGCTCCATTCTTGCTGATCATAAATGTGATACCATGAGAAACAAAACCTTGTTTTTTACTTCACAAAAATAACAAAGACGAGACGAGACTGAACAAAGAAATAATCTGCCAAATTTACTTTTAAAAAGGCGCCAACAACAATACCTTGATAGAAGTGAATGTTACAAAAACGAACTGTTACTGACAAACTCTTGTCGTGTCGTTTTACCAGGGACGTCACTATTGGGGCGGTTTGGAGGGGGGGGGGTAGTTAACCCCCCAATCCTGAAAAACGGCAGTTCGCAGGGCAAAACTGAAATAAATATTATAGTCTCGCAGGGCAAAAAATATTAGTTAGAACTCAAGTTTGACAAACTTTTTAGTTTCTATTTCCTTCATTGTCATGTTCAATACACATCTTTTTATGAATGTAAATTCCTCAGCCCGAGCCCTTTATTCCATTCCATTTTCCGTAAATTACTATGTTTTCCGTATTTCTATGTCTTCCTTCACGTGGTGTATTCTGACGTAGGATACTGTAAATCCTCAAATAAGCCCCCGGGGGCTTATTTGCGAAAACGAAATTTTAGCTGGATAATTGTTCAATATTAAGCAAAATAAAAGCTATACGATGCAGCCAATCAATAAAGTTATTGGTTTAAACTTTCTGCTATTTGCAATACATTCATTAAAGAACTTCAGTGTCTGGAAACTTGGCTTCAATATCCTTGCAAATGATTATCAGGATGGGGGCTTGTTCAAGGGGAGAGCTTATTCGGAGGTGGGGGCTTTTTCGAGGATTTACGGTATTTTGATTAAGATTTCCGCGCGATTTCCGATTTAAAATTCCAAAAGGTGCTTGCAGATTTTGAAAATAATCATTGGTCATCAGAGCAAAGACAAAGTTTACGTTTATGAAAATGTGTTGTGAAAGGTTATTTTCAGAGGCAAACTGAACCTTTAGCAAACTTAAAATTGTTAAAAACTTGCTGCGATATAAAATGAAAGATAAACGATTAAATGATCTAATTCTGATAGCTTGTGAAAAAGACTTAACAGACACTATCCTGCTTGATAGAGTGTTGAAAACATGGCAAGAAAAAAAGTGACAAGACTTTCAATCAAATAAATTAGTGTAAAATTAGTCTTTATGTTGACTTTTATTTACAAAATATTGATTGTTTGTTTGCTTTGGTTTTTAAAACTATTACGTAACCCAGTGTATCTACTCGTTTTACGAGGAAAACTTTCGCAGGGCAAAACTGTTTACACCCCCCCCCCAAAAAAATTATGAAGTGACGTCCCTGCGTTTTACGACGACCTTATTTTCGTACATGGTACGAAATAAGCCCCTGCATGGCAAGAACTTCACAGAAGGAGAACGTCGGTTTGCCTGGTGATATCTATCATCAACCACAAAAACATCATTCTTCACAAAAATGGCATAAAGGGAACAAACATTTTATAATTCAAAATTCTTTAAAAATTTAATGTAGTGATATATCACGCATTTACTCATTTTAATTTAAAATATTTCAGCAAATTACCTCAGATGTCTGAGGCTGATCTTGCTCCTCAACATTGATAACAGCTCTTTCTGCTCTTCTAAAAGACAATATAATGTATGTGAATATACTGTAATAATATGTTTATTCTGTAAGACAACTTATTAGCAACTTTAAGATCCCATTTGCCAAATATTATAACTCACTACGGGTCATCACTTGCTCCGCTCGTTCGCCCCAGCCCGTGAAGTAAAAAAAATTTAACCTGGTTTGCACGCTTCGCGCACTGCATTCGCTCACGCTCATGCTTAAGCATACATACATGCCTACATACATACCTACATACATACATACATACATACATACATACACACCTGGGCGCACTTTGTGGGCTGCATTCGCTTCCGCTCATGCCTCTTTCAACCCAACCTACAATAGGTTAGCTCGCTGAGCTCGCCTGTCTATCTATTATCAAAGACATTGACTGGTAGGGCCCACTTCGCGCGCTGCATTGGCTTACGCTCATGCCTCTTAGAACCCCACGTACAATAGGTTAGCTCGCTGCGCTCGCCTGTCTATCTACTATCAAGAAACTTTGACTGATAGGGCGCTCTTCGTGCGCTGCATTCGCTTACGCTCACGCCCCTGTGAACCCCACGTACAATGGGTTACCTTGCTACGCTCGCCTGTGGTGGGCGCACTTCGTGCGCTGCATTTGCTGACGCTCATGCCCATACCTACATACATACATACATACCGACATACATACATACCTACTATAAACCTACTATACATACCTACTATAAACCTACTATAAACCTACTATAAAAACATACTATACCTATTATACAAACATACTATACCTACTATAAAAACATACTATACCTACTATGCCTACTATACAAACATACTATACATACTATAAAAACATACTATACATACTATACCTACTATAAAAACATACTATACTTACTATAAAAACATACTATACATACTAAACCTACTATAAAAACACTATACAAACATACCATACCCACTATACCTACATACTATACAAACATACAGACACTTGTAGAGAGCTTAAATGAGGAAAATCATGCAAATAGCGCCAGAAAAATTCATAACTTTGACTTTGTTTTCATTGGGCCTAAGCGTTGCAAGGATGCCGAAGCAAACCCTACTATAAAAACCACAACTATTTAAACTTAAAATACAAAACAAAGCTATCACTTGTGTTCTCAATTGTCTCCTGCAACTCTCCAGGGGTCTTTAAAACAAATAGCAGCTTTTTGCAAAGATAATTCAGGTCGTAAAACACCTTGAAACAGTGCAAACAGTGATGTATTCTGGAAAACCTTACGAAAGCTCTATAGAGACACGCATTCGTATATATGAAAATTTGAAAACAAAATCATCTGGAGCAGTTCCAGCGGGCCCAAAATCACTTGAAGAAGAAATGCATCGTTTCAACCCAACGAGATTTGTTTGGTTATGTTGTTTGGATGCAGCTGTTTTAAGACCAGATCCAAGAGCCCATGGTTGGAAATACGACAAAACAGTTAAGTGTTTAACGCCTCAATGGTTTACAGGAAAGCAACTCCCTCCATCCCTTACAAAGCCGGAAAAATCCTGTAAACGCAAAGAGAAACTTTTCTGTCAAGCAAATGAAAGTGAAGCTGATGCCGAAGACGAAAAAAATGATGAAGAAAACCTTGCACCTTTAGCCAAGCGTTCAAGACAGGCAACACGACGACATCATCTTGAACAGCCCCCAGAAGCTGGATACTCTGCGGACTCAGAGGCCCAGTCAAATGCAGGTGTGGAAAGCATTTTGTCAGCATCAGAATGGGAAGAAGACTTCGCAACTTCTGATGAAGAAATGAGCGACTCCTCAGATAGTGACTACCTTCCTTAATCTGTGATGCTCGCATATCGCCGCAGTAACACTGTTTTACCTTACCTCTTGGACTTTTGATGCTCGCGTATGGCAAACACGGTTCGTCGGTTTGCATAATTCATGTGCTCTATAAAGTATATAACTGATGTAGAAACCTATAGAATATACGATTGTACGGTTTGTTTAAGCTATGAAAATAACGAATACTTGAATATTGTTGAAAAATTATTGCAGTGAGGTTCCGTTTACATCTGAAATGGCAATACATTTCCTTGTAAAGTTTTGATGACGTATCACAAAAATGCTGATGTCAGCAAATAGCGTTAAAATATACACCAAAAGAAAGCTTGTCTTACAGTGAGCCTGAATATGTAATTTTCATTTCAAAATATTGCGCCAATCAAAAGATACAGAACATTTTGTACCGTTTTTGACCATTAAATGACGTCATCGATCACGTGAGTTCTAAGCATTTTCAAAAAAGTCACCTGGCAGATTCTGAAAGCCCGAACCTTCCTCTACAAGAATCCGTTAAGAAAACAAACATTAAGCGAAATGTCAGATTGTACGGCTATATGCCCTGTCTATGTGTAAAAGCTGCTTTTTTATGTTCAAGTTTCGACGGACTTGCTGCATCAAGGGCGTCGGCAATTATTCCCTACTTTTCATTGGTAATCTGCCCATTAAATTCATTGATTGCAGATCAGTCACGTAGATTGAGGGAATTGGGGTGTAGAGTGCTTTCTTTAGTGGATGAAAAAGATGGAAAAACCAAAATCAGACAAGGAAAGTATCACTTCCTCTTCACATCACCAGAATCAATTCTCGGGAAATATAGAGATGAATTGAGACATCTTGATTTTCAAAGGAGAGTTGCATGTATAGCTGTTGATGAATGTCACTGTGTAGTGAAATGGTATGTATTGTTTTATTATTTGCAACAATTTAAGGCCCTGCTGACGATTTTTATAAGAACAAACTTGATAAAGAACACGGAGAGGCTTGATATGCCTAAAATAAGAACATGTAGCTAGAACATTCTCAGCCTCAGATAAAAAAACAAAAAGAAACCAACAATGTACTTTTTGAAATTTCATGTTAACAGAATTGTGCAATTTGCACAATTTTACAATTGCAAAAAACTTACTCTTAAAATAACCACAATTTTAAGAACAGTTCAGCCTAAAATTATCAAAAAGTTAAGAACATCAAGATGACTAAAATTATCTGGTTCTTATATCAAAAGGGTTACCTTCACTGACTCATTTCCCATTTTCATTGCAGGGGGTCTGAGAGTAAAAAGACAAAACACTTTCGACATCTGTACAATGATATTGCCCAGTTAAGGTCCCTGTGGTTATTGGAAAACCCAATTCCTATTGTTGCACTGACTGCCACAGCAAACTATTAGACAGATTGCTAAAAACTTGGAACTCAAGCCTCCAATAAGAATCATTGAGTCGCCACACCAATCAAATATCCGTTACACTGTCATAAATGTCATGACTGATACGCCAAGGGTAGTTTTTTCATCACTGATAGGTGAACTCAAAAGCAAAGGCAGAGATATGAGACGCATTTTAGTGTTTTGCCAATGATTAAATCATGCCAGGTCTCTCTACAGATGCACTGACAGCCAAATGGGGACCTTTAATCAGAAAGAGGTCAATGATCTTCAGCTGTATGAAAAGTATCAAGGCAATGCAGATGAGGAAAAAAAAGAGTTAATAACTACTTCACTAGCAACACAAAATGGTGCTGTACGTCTTCTTATAGCAACAGTGGCTTTTGGAATGGGCGTGGACTGTAAAGATCTGGATTTAATTATACACTATGGCCCCCCAAGTGACATTGACAATTACTGTCAAGAGACTGGTAGGGCTGGAAGAGATGGACAACAGAGTCATGCTATTCTGGTACTTTATCCAAAAGCTTTATCAAGAACAACAAGCCCTGAAATGAAAGCATATTGTATAAATAAAGAATCCTGTAGGAGAAAAATCCTTTTTAATAACTTCGAAGGGACTTATGATAAAATTAGTCCACAACACAATTGTTGTGACATATGTGCAAGTGTATGTGTGATGAAACAAACAAAGTGTGCCTTTTAACGTAAGAGAAATCATTCCAATCCAAGTTTGAACAAGATCTTTATGCTGGTCCTATGCAGGAAAATGAAAAGGACAAAGACGCAAGTATGCTGACATCATGTGTGAAATTGAATGATGAAGGCATTGCTGTTCTTACTTCAAAATTACTTGAATACAGAAATAGCTTGGTTGAAAATGTGGGTCTGCAACAAATATACACAGGTTTTGATATTGCCACTGGTTTTCCAGCAGAGGCAATTCCTGAATTTAGGGGCTGTTCATATGGGGCGGGCTAGCCCGGCAAAACGGGCCAGCCTGGTTTGGCAAGATAATTTTTGTGCATCTTCATATGGAGGCGGGCCAGCCCATTTGGGTGATTACAATCTGGCTGGAAATTGAAATTTGGCGAGAAAGTGAAATATGGCGGGTTTACGCGAAATTGCAAGTTTAGTTACTACAACTTCTTTGGCTCTTTTGTCGTTGATGTTACAATTACATGGCTTAGTTTTACTTTGGAAAATACATCGAAGCAGACAAGCTCAGCTTATCAGCTCATATATGGCAAGAAAAAGAAACTTTTTTATTCAGAAGCTCAAGATGGCAAAGAGGAGACGTATGCTCAGAAAGAAGAGGAGTTGTTGGTTTAAGCCTGGCAGAACAGACCAATGGTGGCAGAATATGATTGGAGGCCAGCTACCAGATGAAAACTGGAAAAAGAACTTTCGTATGCAAAGAGATGACTTCTTCAAGCTCTGTGAGGAACTTAAACCTTACATTTCTCCACAACCATCACCAAACTTCAGGGCACTGTCAGCAGAGAAAAAGCTTGCACTTACCTTATATTATTTAAAGGACACAGGCTCCTTGGGCATGACAGCAAACACATTTGGGCTTGCATTAAACACAGTGTCAACAATAATCATAGAGGTGTGTAGTGCAATTACAAAATTTTTAGGCCCCAAGTATATTCATCTTCCAATAGATAAAGAGCAGATGAGAGAAAAAGTAGCAGAATTTGAGGCTAAATTTGGTATGGCACAAGCTTTTGGGTGCATTGACGGCACCCATGTACCTATTCTTTGTCCTAAAGAAAATTCTCAAGATTACTTTTGTTACAAGCAGTATTACTCTATTAATACCCAAGCTGTATGTGATTACAAAGGGTTGTTTATGGATGTTGAGTGCATGTGGCCAGGCAGTGTGCACGATGCCAAAGTGTTTGCTAATTCATCCTTAAATTTAAAGCTTCAAGAGGGAACCTGTAATAATACTTTCAAATCAGTTCTGCCAGGGTGTCAATGAATACCTAGCTACGTGATTGGCGATCCTGCATATCCACTAACCCCTTTTTGTTTGAAAGAATACCCGACTTGCACAAGCAACGAACAAGTTGTTTTCAATCAAATGCTGAGAGCTGCCAGAAATCCCATAGAGTGTGCCTTTGGGAGGTTAAAGGCCAGATGGTCAATATTAACAAAAAGAATTGACTTAAAATTGGAATCAATACCAACAGTTATTTACTCATGCTTTGTTCTCCACAACATTTGTGAACAAAATCAGTCATATGTTGATAACGATTTGGTATATCAACAAGTTGAAATGAACAAACAAAACGAGGCTGAATTTCAAAATTTGCTTGACCCTGTCTATTCATCTAACACCGATGAAGGAGAGGTTATTAGAGCCACACTCTTTTCTTATCTTCCATTGTGTCTTCCAGATTTTTAAACAAAAGAATATATTGTAATGTAATATAATGTAATACAATAAGCAATTAAAAAAAAAAATTACAAAAAATGCCGAAAAGTCAAAATGTTTCATGATATATGTTATCCCTTGCTTGTGGGGATGTTGGATTTTGCCCCATGGCCTGCACAATGGACTGTGGATAAGGATTTTGATGAAACACATTCTGCTGAAATGGTTGTTGATGATGATAACCATTATTAGCAAGCATTGCCTGAGCAATACTGTCCATGGATCGACATATTCCTGCTCCAATTTGTGAGATGGAATTGCACATATTCTCAACAGCTCTTGCAACAGTCTCATTGGACTCGCGCATGCTGGCAGATAATTCTTTTCTGAATTTTGTATCCTCTCTAGCTTCACTTATAAGAAATTGATCCCTTTGGGAGGCAGATAGCTGTTTCTCTAAATGTTTACGTTTGTTGTCCACAAACTTTGGAATAACATTTCCTCCAATTGATGAATAATTTCTCTTACTGGCATTGCTATCGGTGGAGCTGCAAGGGGTACTGCTAGCTGCAGAGTGTACTGCTGAACTGGAAGTTGGTTCTGTGGTAAAATCTTGAAATGAGTTGTCATCAGATTCATTATGAGGTTCTCCTTCGCCTAATGTATGTGTGCTAATGCCTGTAGAAAGCTTTTCAGTAGTTGCAGAGCTGCCCCGAATCCTCATTAGCAAATCATAGTTCTCAAATACTATTTTGCCACTACCGCTCCTAGTGCCAGAAACAACAGCTTTACTGAAATTTTGTCTGATTTCTTTTACTTTTTCCACGACACGATTATATCCTTTGCTTATTAACTTGTTTTCCTTTTGTTGAATCTTTCGAAGATTTTCCCGCTGTTCTTTTGTAAGCTGTCCAGGATCATTGTTTGAACTTTGTCTTGACTCAACAGGACCAAACAGGCAAGGATTGCTTTCTTCATAACACTTCGCCACCTCAACTCTTAAATACTTGTATTGAGCAGGTTTATCTGCATTGAAATCGCAATTTTTATATTCCATAATGCCTTTGTAAGCATTGAGATGATCCAATAGCTGTTTGACCATCTCTGCAGACCAACGAAACTGTTTTTTTCTTTTCATCTGAAGCTTTCCCTTCGCCTCCGCTTTTAGTTGCCATCTTTGCTTTTTGATTCATGGATCATCGTGTGACTGTAGGGAGCACGCGCAGAACAAGCAATTTTACCCCGGCTAACCGGGATGGCCTGGTAGAAACTGTTCACATGGGAAAATTTCATCTCGTTTTGCCGGGATCCCGGCAGCTTCAAGCGGGATCTCGGCAAAGCGAGCTGGCCCGGTGACCATATGAACACAATTCTAAAATTTAATAGGTTTGACTAGAACTCCGAGATCTCGGAGCATAGCCCGCTCCATATGAACAGGCCCTTATTAGCAAAATTGGTGTTATTAAACAGCTTTCTGATGTCATCAACAAATCTTGTATATTCAACAATGATCACTGTGAGCCAATTTTCAATATAATTTTGTCTGTTGTCCATAACATTGACTTTTCAATGGTTGATATAAACTTAGGTATGGAATCATTGAATTGTGGTTCTAATCTCTTATCTGCACAAGAGACAGACCAGTCCAGCTGTGAGAACTCAACAAGTGACTCAGAATCATTTGCATTTCAGAAACTTAGATATAAAGTAAAACCCTTGCTGGAAAGTACTGATTCTTCATTGTGCAATGAAGAAAGTTCTTGAATGGATTTCTTTTTAGTTATACAGTATATTATTTCAAATTCATTTAAGTAAATCTACATATGTACTGCATTGTATGTTTACACTGTAAAAAAGAAACCTTAAGATGAAAACTTGGCAGAAACATGTTTTTGATAAACTCTGAATGAACAAAAAGACGTACAAAAAGTATAAAGAAGTATGACCTGAAGTGTATTTGAAAGAAGGCATTCTTCAAAAGCAGGGATGAGTTGCATTGAATTTTGGTAAGACCTATTTTGTATGATATTAACCACTGTGCAAAATTTGAACCAAATTTAAGACGGTGATGTCAGATTGTTGCACTTGTCATACTATGCCTGTATTACAATTTTATCCCCACAGCTCATATCATATGTTCTTAATTCTTTTATAAATGCTGAGCTCTTTAACACTTTTTATCTTCTCTTTAATCCAGTCTGCCAATTGAGCTGTATCAAGTTGTTCCAGAATGTTTCTTTTAAAACCAGGAAATGCTTCATGGTACCTTCCACTTTCTTTGCAAAAGATTCTGTGGGTTGAAAACTGTTTTGCAAGCTCTTTTACATCTTCTTGGTTGTTTCTCCTTGTATGCTTTCCTGAAACACTTTTCAAATGCACTGCCATGTTATGCTTTCTCATTAGTTTTTCCATACCTGTATAAGAGCAACTTGCTCGTTTTATACTGCCTGAAGTGACTTTCCCCTGAAATTCCTTGCAGTTGCTCTTGAAAGACTTCACGTGGTGCTCACAAGTTCTGTCATTTTCAACGTTACCCTGCATCTTATCACTGGTATTATTTGTTCGATTCCATACTAAGTCATGTGCTAAGAATGAAGGTAACAAGTGGTAGGCTTGAGCAAGTGTGTACAAAGTATACTAGGAATACTTGGTTCTTGATTCCAGTTTGAAAAAAGGGAAAAAAAACTTGTATAGCCAAATTATTCTTTTTCCATCTCCCTCTTTTCTAGCAGCATTGAAATCCTTTGCCAACAAACTCAATGCTAGTGCATTGCAGGAATAGTTAAAGATACAATCTTCATTTCTATTGTTAGGCATGTTAGGCTCTTTATCCAGTGTTTCACTGTTCTTTTCAGATATATGTTTCCGAAGAGTTACACTCTTCTTGTACATCTTTTTGCAGTGAAAACATGTGTAACCTTTTTCATCTGGTGGTATCTCTGGCATTTTAGGAATTGCAAATTCATCAACTATGGTATTTAGTATTGTGTCACACACCTGCTTTTGCTCAGCTGCAAGGCCAGAAGTTGTGCCAACCCTTCCCTTCACAGTCTCATAGCAAGCAAGAACAAGAGCATCTGTGTAGTCGCTAAGCAAATTAAATGATGCATCTGGGTCCTTCATAGGATCATTTGGAGCATTTACCGCATTCAAAAAATGCCTTGCCTGCAATAATGTTCCTTTGTTGTTGGAACTATTTTTGTCCATCAGCAGCCACCATATAACCTGCAAGTTAATTAATGAGCAAAATTAGTTATGGTAAATTGCAGAATGTTAATGGTTTATGTGTTAATGTACTTATCATCATGGTATAGTACAGTCTGTAATGTTTTACTGCATTTTAGTAGAATTGAAAAATTATCTTACAGCAAGAAAGTTGCCAAATGTGTGAAAATCTTCCAAACAAGGTATTAGCCCACGCAGTTGTTTTTTAGAAGAGATAGAATTTGATCTGTCTTCGATCCCATTCAGCTCCCTCTCCACGGTCAGTAAATCTCCACCAAACAAAGTTAGAATCGGCTCTTCCGTATCAGCCAAAGGTACAAACTGTTGTGCATGCTCAAGGATGTCAATAATTTCTGATGAATCATTTTCATTCTTTTCTATCACACCTAACGAAACCTAACAATGCAGAGAAGGATTTTCCCATGTATACTGTATTATCAGGAAATAAGCAAAATAAAAGCATTACAATGGGTCACAGTCTGAAGGTCATTTCCATTCATACAATGCACACCATTCAGAAAAAATCAAAGATTAGGTATAGTTGTTTTTCCAATAAATAGTAAATATGATCAACTTACTATTTCTGAGGCTGTTTTGGTGATGCCTGAGTACTCGTCGGTGATATTTGTTGGTACGAATTTCCTCATCCATTGAAGGTCCTCGTTGTGTTCTATCAGAATGTTTCCCACCATTTGTTTGAATTCCATTTGTAACAACCTGTTGTCATTAATGTTTGGCAAAAAAGTTGCTGGGCAAACACTCTGCTCTTTGTGATAACCAAATTCTGAATTGCTTTTCCCAGACACTCTGTTTGCAATAGCAAGCATAATAAACAGATGCAAATCTTTCCCAGCCTGAGTTCTACTTGTGGTTCGTGTCTTTACTCTCATGTCACAGTGATCACCAATTAACCTGTATGATGTTAAATTTGCTCTTTCTCCATTGGGGTTACATTCTTGTCTCAAACTTTCAAAAATGGCATCCTTTCTCCGAGTGTCAGGTTTGGGCCCTGTGTCAACGCTTTGCTTAGAAATTAATTGACAACCTGAACTTGAGTCATCAATCCATTTATGTAGTGGTTTGGCATAATCTTTGCCAATTTGTGATTGTCTGTTTAAGATTTCTCCATACGAAATAGTCAAAGAACGAGCATGAAATCGTGCAACAGCAGATTTCTTTGTGCCTCCATTTCTGAGAATTAATCCATTTAAAAGAGGAAGTGTGTTCATAGTTTGGCTTCTTGAATGTAAAACAATTCCAGCTGCTGTTACAAGCTTTGAAACTATGGCTTCCCTATTTTTTATCTTATTTTTAGACAGCTGCCGGTCATTGCATCCTGCTGCATATAAAATTCTGGACAAGATAGGGCATTTTCTTTTTAGCTCACTGTCAAGTTCACGAAAATCAATTTTTTCATACATTTCCTCCATTTTATTTGTTTTAAATAGTGTTTCTTTTCTGGGACAAATAGCCTTGCACTCAAGTTCAACTTCCTGGGATACAATGTTTAGAACATGTTCTTGCAAAATTTTATGAGACCATACACATCTTGCAGTGCCAACCCAATTTTGTGAAACAACTGTGTGTATTAAAGGGACAAACTGCTGAGGGACTGACACCTGGCATTCTGTTTCATGTGACTTGAACAAAATCTAGAATGGAAGAGTGAAAAAGTGTTAATGGGTGAAACCAAACAAAAACAGTATATAATCAACCCAATTGAGTAGACCAATAGCAAGCCTGGTTTCACATCCACCTGTGCAAAAGGCAAAACCTAGCAACAGCACCAGCCCGTTTGCCAACAAAATTTGTGTGTTGGCAATGATATCTCTGGCAGAGGCATGAATTCCACACAGGTGCTACAATCCTGGTAAAAATGCATGTGAGAGTGCTATTTTGTGGGAAGAAAGTGATAGAAAACTCCCCTTTTCCCCTCATTCTGTGCTAAGCAAGTTTTTCAAAGAAATAAATGCATCTTTTATATCACAATTATTACCGTGAAGTCACAGGTATTTTTTACCAAGATTGTAGTCTACCTAGCTGGCTTTGATTTGTGTAACAAAACTTACTTTTTGTTCATTCTTGGGATCACCTGTGCATACTGAAGGCAAATGAGACAGATCCGTCTTCCTGATATTAACTTCAGGATCAACATTCTCATCAGCAAAGTCTAGTCTTTGACGTTTGGATGTCTTGTGCTGCTGCTGCTGGTTTTCTGTTGAAGGGGAAGAAGGTAACGGAACACTGACAATCGGACTTTCTTTGCAACATCTTTTTATTCTTGATTCTGCTTATATCTCAATTGCTTCTTCTCTGCCGGCCTTTAGCATTCGGCACCTTTCCATTCTTTCGTTCTCTATCCTATTCACGCTCCTGTGACAGTTCTTACAGATCATATGGTCTGTTGATGATTGCAGTTGCTCACCAAGGTATTTTTCAACATCATACCGGCATGTGTTTTCTTGTGGCCGAGGGCAGTGTTATCCCATAGTCGTATTTTCATTTCCTTAGGGTTCTTATATAAAAGATTGACATTTCTGTGACAAATCAAACATATATCTTCTCTTCTCTTCGTTGTAGCAATCGGGTAAACCTTCGTTGGCGTCTTCACAGCAAATCCACGGATGCAGGCCGCTATTGTGAGATGCCGCCACGCACAAAAATACCTTTCGAATTTACCCCCGTTGTGAAAGTCAACCAAAAACCTCATTTCCGATAAATGTGTCTGACCAGTCTCAATCTCCTTTTCTTCTTTGATATTGATCACTGATATTGATAAGTATTGATATTGATTGATCGATTGAAGAAAGATTAAGACTTGGAGCAAGTCCACTTAGAACCCATCTCAGTGGTTTGCAGAAAATAGCACAGCAAAATTTAGCTTGTAGCAGACATGACCAGCAAAGCTGGGGCCCTTCTCATGGTAATTGGACATCTCTTTCTCTGGGCCAATCAGTCTGGTTACGGCGTCCTAAATCATGGAAATTTGGTGGAAGATGGGTCGGCCCATATGAGATCATCTCAAAACAAGGGGTTAACTATAAGATACGCTCTAGTGACGGAAAGGATATGACAGTCCACCATGACAACGTGAAACCGTGTGCTTTCCCATTTAAGCTCGGAGAACCATTTTGTCCTGTTCCTGAAACTGGTGAGATAACTATATCCCCCAGGAATGTCAACACTCAAGGAGCGTTAGGGCAAGCACGAAACCTTCTACCCCAACAATACCCTTATCGATTGAGGCAAAATATAAGACCCCTGTAAGGTTTGGAGAATATATAACACATTGATTGCTTTAATTCTAAGGAGGGGGGTGGTGCAACGAATCGATCTATTATTAGTGTTATTAAAGTTATTATTATTACTATTATTGTGAAATTGTGTAAAACTTGAGAGTCATGTGCATCTGACAATGAGTCAGATGCATGTGACTCTAACACATATGTATGTTATATTTGTAAAGGAGATTCAGATTTGTGATTTTGAGATACAAGCAAAGTTGTTGTATTTATCTCTTCGGCTCCGTTCTGCCAAACCTGAACACGTTACAAATGCGCATTTGAGCGTGAGCACAAAACATTTCCAGCCTTGCCTGGACTTCATGAGAGCTGCACCTCGTGGCTCATGGCATCTTTGCATCAACGTGGCATTGGAGGTGCATTGACAATGAATGTGTGATGAGATGCTGAAATGGAAAACCAAACCCATAACACAATCAACAAAGTTGTGATAAATTGCTCTTGTTTGTTTTACAAGTTTGGATCAAGTGGCAGCAACTACATTGAAAAGTAGAGGTTTCGTGGAAAGGTTCCAAGAAATGTAAACCTTGCAAAACTGAGGCACACTGTTTGGTGAGTCTTGGTATTATATACACATCGAGTTCATTTAGTGAAGTTATGGTTAAGACCCTCAATCACGTCATGGTGAGGACAGCCGTGACGAAAGTACAGGGTAGCTGCTAGTTGTGCTTTCTCTTTTTATGCACCAATCTATAAAGTATGCATGCAGCTTTATTCATGTAATTTGCATTTCCATTATTCCGAATATTTTATTGATTTTCTTCCCAACGTAACAACACTAAACTTTTTTAAATTTCATTCCTAGTTCATTTGATGGTAACTTTGAGATAGCCAAGAAGATAGGGCTTGGGAGCAATTTAGATGTCAGACTGCTCAGAAAAGAGAACGCAAATTGTGGACCAAAGTTGTTTGCTATTAACACAAATTCATAATTAGAAATTGAGTTGCAAACAATACGAGAGGGAAGAGATATGCTTGAAGGTATGGATATGCTTCAGCACTTGAACCCAGTTGCTACAAGTTCCTTCTTTGAGTTAGACCCACCTAGATTGGAGGAATATTTTGCTATCTAATGTTGTTCGTTATCACAGCAGTTGAAAATATGACCAAATATTCTGATTTGTTTTTATCTAGCTATATGTTCATTTTGCTAATAGCTGAAGCTAACATTAATCTTATTCTACATGTTCATTTATCTTTTGCTGTTTTCAAAACTTCCAACAGTTGTCCCAAAATCACTGTGTTTTGTTGTTGCATCTGCATCATGAATTGCTGCTGCTGTTGCATCTGCATATTTGCCATAAATTCCTGCTGCTGCTGAAGCATGTTTTGTTGATCTTGTTTTGCCCGCTGCCTTTCCTACAGCTCTTCCTCTCTCAACCTCACTTAACCTCACTTCTATCTGAGCTTGCTCACGCTTGATTTTCATTCCATCCTGTATCATTGCAAATGCCTGACTTGACTTTCTCTTTCTTTTTGGCGTCTCGTCCCCCTCTTCATCCCCCTCTTCATTGCCTTTTTTCTCATGTCAAGGGCCTTTTCTTTTTCGTCTTCGTCACTTCGTCACTCATATGAACCCTATCTTCGTGCTGGCCTCTAAATCGTGGAAATAATTACAACCTTCGCACGATAAGTGCTAGTTTAGTTGGTTAATTATCTGTTACCATATAATTCCCATCATTTCTACATAATATGGAATGGTATTTCCGCAAGGGTTAAGATATATGTACATGCATGTGGATTTTATTACTCCACCTGTTTAAAAATCCCTACTTAGGTGTTTGCTTCTTTAAAAGTTATGAACCCTAAAATTTTCGGAAATTGCTAAAAAATCATAACTTTTTTACTTTCCTAGGAATACCTGAAGGTGAGTTTTTTTAAGTTCATGATTAGCTTTTGACACATTTTTTGTTCAGCTTCGACATCTGGTAGCAGAACAGAATATCCTGTGTGATGGTTAAACGTTTATATTAGAATTGAATGTTCATCTGCTGAATAAGTGCCTTTTTCTGATTAGATATTCTCTTGAATATTTATCAAGTGACTATCCCCAGTCCTCGGACATGTGCGATTATGATAGCGAAACAGAACAAGATTTTAGTGATAAAGACCAGGTCATCAAGTTTTTTTATTCTGACACTGACTTGAAACGTGTCAGCTGACTTCTGTAAATAAACGATGGTGACTTTTGTGTGCTGGCTTGGAAAAAGCAGATCTGGTATTGGTAAAGCTAGATTAACTAATTGCAAATTGAAAAATTTGTTTTTACAAGATCTTATTATTTACAAGTATCTGCAAGATATAGTCGAAACATTTTACGATCCAAAGAACGTTTATGACCCAGAGGTGGTTTTTCTCGACCATAGAAAATCTTGGTGGAAGAAGAAACTTCAATTTTGTTCATGGTTCGATGTTTTAAGGTAAAGAGAAAGGGTTTAGATCCGAAGATGACATGCATCTTATTAACATGAATTTAGGTGGGCCCTCTTTATCAGTTTGCAAGAGGAATGATCCTGAATCAACATCAAGGTCAGGTGTTCAACATTTAAACTTGAAACATTTGGAACTAATTTCGTCAGATAGCAAAAAAGCAGCTCAGCCAATTATTTAAAATGAAATTGTCAAAGTTTTTGCCTGTGCCTACAGCAGTGATGAAACAGCAGTGATGGAACAGCATTAAAACCAGCTGTAGAATACGACCAAGCTGCAAAAACAAATGTCGGATTGACAGTAAGAGTCAATAAAGAATTGGTAAAGAAGAACACTCCACCCGATCCTCAAGTCCTTAAGATCTGATAGTCACAGAGGCTGTGGCTGGCTGCATAACTACTTTAGACAACAAAATTCATCTTCCTGTCTCAGTAGAATATGTGCCAAAAGCTGGAAAAACTGGAGAAAATCTAAAAAAGAGCTGCCAGGATGATATAAAAACTTGTGAGATACAAATGTGTGAGATACGAATGTGTGAGCACTGTACAAATCGCACCCCTTCTGTTGACCTTATTATAAGCCATGGTAAGTGTGATTCGTTTGGCCAAAACTGCTATTTAACTCGAGAAGTTTGTGAAGAACGTTCATCATTCAGTCGGTCCAGTATTCACCCTTCTTTGGGAGCTTGTAAAAAAATGTTTATCCAAAAAGAAGCAATATCTAAGAAGGGTGATTTTGATACTCACTACCGACTGTGAAGAAGGAAAGAAGAAGATTGTTATTGCTTTAAAAAGCCAAAAAGAAAGAGAAACAGTAGACCTGTCCTTTTCTTTGCTGTTACCATTGCCAGATTGCCCACATTTGGGCAAAAGCTTAAAGCTTCATTTAGCAATTGGTTCCTTAAACTAGGAAACGAGAGAGGTAATTTAGCTTTTCTCCACACTCTTCGCAATAAATCAGAGAGGGAGGAGATGAAAACAAAGAGAGGTTTCTTGCCAAAGAACAATTACGTTCGCAATAAAGATCGCCAGGATCCCATTTCAGTACTCAAATTGTCCCAAAAACCATTGGTTCAGCACTTGAACCCAGTTGACTTTGACCATAACACAATTATTCCTGAAACAGCCAAATTTACTGAACTAAAGAATATTGGAATGTATCCTTACTCACAAATGTAAAACAAAATTTTTCGGTTGCCCAGAACTGCCACTACCAGCATGCAACGCTTTCTTTCCATTTGAAGTGATTCCCCGATTTCTTGTCTTCTTTGAATTAAACATGGCCGACAACAGATTTCCAAAATGGGTAGATCATCAAAGGATAGTGGAACAAATGAAAAAATACACAAAGGAAGGTCTGAAAAGAAATGAAATGCTCCAATTTTTGAAAGACTTCACAATTTCCACAATATCTGTGGAGTATTTGTTCCTTGGATAAGCGGTTGAGATTTTTTAATATATATTACAACAAACCTGAAACCAGGGTGGAAGATGTAAAAGTCGCAGTGGTGACAGAGCTGGAAGGTCCAGGGAAACTTCTTGGCTACAGACTGATGCATAAGAAAATCAGGCAAAAATACGATCTTTTTGTTACTCGAGATCAAGTGCACAATATGATATGCGACATAGATCCAGAGGCGCTGGCTGCTTCTGGAAACATTGGATGGAAAAGGAACAAGAAGAAGGGGGATTTTACATCCTTCAATATTGGGTGCATTCCTTAGATGGCCATGATAAGTTAATGGGATATCAAAATTCCACTTTTCCAATAGCTGTCTATGGTTGTCTTGACACAGCCAGCAGGAAGTCTTTATGGATACATGTGTGGATGAACATTTCAGATCCTCAGTTAGTTGGCCGGTGGTACATGGAATATCTCCTCAACACGAGAACAATGGCTGCAATGTCGAGGCTTGACAGAGGGATGGAAACTGGTACAATGGCCACCATGCATGCCTTCCTTTGAAGGCACCATAATGATGAAATTGCACCTGAAGACTCCATAATCTATGGCCCGTCAACATCCAACCAGGTGAGTTGATCTCATAATAAGGCATGAGAAGGGGGCTCACTAAAGACTAATTTTATGTGAGGAATATACATGGTCGAAGTATTTTTTAGCAATTCCAGGTTTACTTTCATACTGTAGATCGAACGTTGCTGGAGAGAGCTTCAAGAGAAACTTGAAAAATATTTCAAATCTCAACTCAACTGGTTAAGAGACCAAGGTCATTACAATCATCATGATAATTTAGACAGGTTTGTTGAACTTTTTCCTAAAAAGACGTGTGTATCCTTTATTTACATTTTTAAATATGGGAAGAAGCATTCCTCCCATCCCTTGTGTTTATGCTTCATAACCAAACAAGTGACGTTTCACCTTTCGAGCATTTCTTGAAAGTTTTACCAAAGAATAATGAGTTTGTAATTCATACAAATTTGTTAATTTATTGTCACAGAATGCTCCCGGCCTTCATAATGGTACCAATTGTCCAAAAAGAAGTTAACACATTTAAGGATACTATATGGAATGTGCATAGAATAAGACCACAAAGGGATACTACACTGCCAGATGGGATTCCAAACCATATCCATTGCTTCCCTGAAAAGTATGGTATGGAAGAGTGTGCTAAGAAAGAATTGTAACTACTTAAAACATTCATTCATTGGAATGGTGTTAATTAATGAGCAGAAAATCAAACTATAATTTCACCTCTCAAAGAATTAGCTTCTATATGTACATTAGCTTTTCTGAGCTTATATACAGTCTCACCACATCACCAACATATATTATAATGTTAATGTGAACAAACATGATAGAGCATATAACTTAACTTAATTATATATTAACTTAACCAAATATATATTCCTTCAAAAGTTACTAAATTCTAATAATATTGTTTTGGATTTTTTGCTTGCTAATAAGCATGAAAATGAAAATAATGGTGCATTATTTTTAACAGGTTTGCCATTGACAGAGAAACAGTTGGCAGAAGTTGCTGTCCAGTCAGAATTCCTTGATGTTCCTGGTGACTATCTTCCAGTGAAAGTGAGGACTGAATGTGGAATAATTATTGATTTACAAGAGTTAAAGTCTTCTCACTGCAAAAATGATTTTTGTATCTGAAACAACATTTTGATTTGTTTTTACGATATTGACATGAAAAAATTATTATATTGAAATTGTATTAAATTGTTACAATATTAACATGGAATAATGCCAGTTTCTGATCCTCAAATTATCTGGCCAATTCAAATGACTAAAAGACTTAAAAGTTAACAGATTTTCCTTGAATGGCTACCGAAGAAAACAAAACTTTATATCCAAAGCAACATTCCTTCTTTTAAACTCAAAGCCATAACATTAAAGTCAAATGAGTCCTCGAAGGTTACAAAACATGTTGCATCTATGTCCACTAATAAAGTTTTCAATGGCTAAATTTGAAAGATTGCCTTCACAATATAAATAATTAGATTCTTCATCTTGCAATTATGATGAACCAATTTCCGGGTCGAACAGATTAAAACCATTTCCCTGTATGTCCATAAGCATCAACTTCTTTTTGGATTTGTGGTAAAAGTAATGAACCAAACGTTCTGCCTTTTGGCATATTGCATCATTTGGATCGCCGCATACCATTCCTGTATTGTTAATATACTTTGTAAACACTCCTGGAATGAATTTCTTAATTGTGACAAGCTCTTCTTGGTCAGTTTCCCCATAAAATATTTGTCTGTATTTTGGAAACTCGCCAAACAATGCTAAAACCCAATTTTTATCTACTTCTGATTCAAGTTGCTGTGCAAAGTTTCTTGCAAGTGAATGAATTTGAACAGTTTTCTTGGTGTGTTCTGCAAGTGTCTGTCCTGTTGATGTAATGCAATCAATAGCTGCAGGAAGGTATCTTTTAATCACCCAATCGGTTCCTATAAAATGTATCTTCGATAAATTCCACAGTCACTGGGACCTTGGACCACGCAACTCTTTCTATATCAAATCAACATATATTCACAACAGTCGCAGTGGTCCCTTTGGTAATCCTTCCGAGTTTCATCATATCTGAAATTGATAAACTCAGAGGGTGGCACTTTGTTGCAGCATCAGCAGTGGTGGGTTTCTTTATTTTGGTAGAGTTTGGCTCCCAGCTGGGGCTTGACTTACTTGAATAGTGGGGTTCTTCTATGTTTCTTTTCTGGTGCAGATGCTCCATACTACCATGCACGGATGGTGGCTTAGACAACATTGTTGCCCTTGCCGCTGATTGTGGAAATGAACTTAGGCCTATCGAAAAAGGGGTTGAAGCATTACTTGGAATAAATCTCACATGTATTACCTTCAAGTCAGGAATTTGTCCGATAGATTTACACGATGGTCCTTGGTCGCATCACAAACATAACCATTTCCAATTTTAGGCCTCGATGGTGAAATCGTTTTCTTCTGGGAATGGCACAAATTCGCGTGGACCAACACAGCCATATTTTTGTGCTTTTCCTGTTACATGTGCAAAAACGTGTTGCACTATGAGCTTCTCCTCCTTTGGAGTAGTCTGAGGAAGTACCGTCCTTGTTCTCTTTGCTTTGCATTTCTCTTTTAACTTTTTCCAAGCGTTCAGTCATGACAAAATAATTCTGGAATCTCGGACTCTGCTCAACTTGACATTTGCTCAACATTCGGTCATACACACCACGTGAGTATAGATGCATTCCAAGAATGTGGGGAATCATCTCAAATGGAAGGAAAGCGTTGCATGCTTTTAGTGGCAGTTCTGAGCAACAAAAAATTGTGTTTTACATTTGATTTCATTTTTGATTTCTGATTAACTTTTCTTCATATTAATTTGTTTTTCATTTTAATTTGTTATCAATAAATTCCGTTTTGCTTTCATTTTGTTTTGCAAATTGATTTCATATATTTATATTTTCTTATAAATTAAAATTTGTGTTTTTGTGCTATTTTATTTCTATTGCTACTTTTATTTCCATTTTTTGTGTCAATTTTTATTACTTTATTGGCGCAGATTGCTATCATAATTTTGCTATTGGGGAAGTAAATAAAGTAAATATGGGTCCTTTAGCCATAAATAGTGAGCTTGGGTTGCTACTTTTGGGACCTGTTTGTCACGACAATTATGAAATTTCATGTACTAACATTGTATCCAATCTCGTTCTAGACATTGTGTCTTGCAGAGAAGAGGTATTGGATGAAAATTGCGAAATTCCCGAATTTCTTGACAGATTTTGGAAACACGAGTCCATGGGTATTGAGCATAGAGAAAAACCTGAGGAAAGAACGCCCGACATCCAAATGAAGTTTGTTGATAAAGATCAACGATATGAAGTAGGCCTTCTCTGGAAGGAAAATATTTCAGAAAAATTACTATCGGATTATGATATGTGCAGAAATTGTCTTAACACTCTTTATAAGAACTTGTGAGAAAATCCCGAACTTCTCAAGCAATACGATGAGGTTTTCCAAAAAAAACATGCATCAGGCATTATAGAGAAGGTAACCCTTGAAAAAGAGGATGAAAATAACACATATTTTTTATGTCATTTTGGGGTGGTCAGAAACGAAAGACAAACCACCAAATTATGTGTCGTCTTCGATGGATTGGCAAAGAGTAATCAGAATTGTTTGTCTCCCAAAGACAGGTTAGAGATAGGAAACAATCACTTGCCACTGTTATTTGATACATTCGTAAGATTTCGTGTCCATCCAACTGCACTCACGGCTGACATTGTGAAAGCGTTTTGCAAGTGCAAATATAAGAAGTAGACAGGGACATCCTAAGGTTTTTGTGGTTTGACGATATTACCAAAGATAATCCATCTGTCGTGCAATACCTTTACTGCAGATTAGTGTTTGGTTTCAACTGTAGCCCTGCCGTCTTAGGAGAAACAATTAAGCATGACGTATCTCAATTTCAAGACAAATTTTCAGAGGTTGTCAAGGTTTTGACCAGGCTCTATTGCGACGATATCTCGTTTCTGTAGAATAATGCAAATGATGCATTTGAAATTTACGCAAAGTCCAAAGAGATCATGTTAGCCGGGGGGTTCAATCTCAGGAAATGGAACTCGAACGATAAAATCCTCCTCAACCAGATGGAAGTGCATGAAAACGAAGTCTGACAGAGAAACAAGGTGTCTCAAAAGTCAGTTGAGACAGCAGAGGATGATCACTCGTACTCGAAGCATGTTATTGGTAACCCTAGTTCGGGGAGGGAATTAAGGTCATGGGGGTTAACTGGAAAACCGATCTTGATACATTAGAACTGGAATTAGCATCTGTTGCAGAATTTGCAAAATCGTTAAACCCTTCCAAACGCTCAGTGTTAAAAATAGTGGCCACGATCTTCGACCCACTTGATATGATAAATGTTTTAATGGTAAATTTTAAGATGTTTTTCAACAGCTGTGCTTGAGTAAAACCGACTGGGATTCCGAATTGCAGGGAGCTGACAGAAAAACTTATGACTCACTATGCAATTCTCTCGTGCATTTTAAAGGTGTAAAAATCCCAAGATGCATTGCAAAAGATGTGAACATCAAAGGTGTGCAGACCCGTGGCTTTTCTGATGCCAGCCAGTACACATATGCCAGTGTTGTATATGTGCGTGTGGAAATAGATACAAGGTTTTTAACATCTAAGTCTAAAGTAGCTCCTATTAAAAAAAAGAGCATACCTCGCTTAGAACTACTGGGTGCTTGTTTGATGGCAAAACTTGTCCATACCGTGGAAGGAATTCTTCAAGAAGAACTTAAGCTGAGAGCCATTGAGAAATTTTATTGGGTTGATTCCATGTCAGTCCTTTGCTGGATCCAAAACAACAAGCTTTGGACCCAGTATGTAGGCAATAGAGTGTCGGAAAGACTAGAAGTTTCAAATAGGGAACAATGGTTTCATTGCCCGGGGGTTGAAAACCCAGCAGATCTTCCCTCCCGTGGTAAGTCTTCTGGCCTTGTAACCAACCTTTTGTGGTGGGAGGGTCCAAAATATTTAAAGTTAAATTCAGAAAATTAGCCAACACGCCCATCCAGAAAGGAATTAGGGATTCCAAGTGCTATGCAGAAAAATGTCAAGAAAGATCCGGTAATAACACATGCTAAGCTAGTTGCTGACAAAGGCTTTCAGCTTCATATTGATAAATTGATCAATTTATTGCATTTTAGTAGTAAGAATAAGGTATTATGCACCGTTGCATGGTTATACAGGTTCATCTCGAATTTGAAGTAAGCAATTAATAAGGAACCCTGAAACGAAGAGGAAAGGCCTAGGTTACATGAGCTAGAATCAGCTGAAATCGTCTTAATCAGGTCAATACAAAGTGAGGTCTTTTCCAAAGAAATAGCCTTCTTAACTTTGGAGACTCAAAAGCAGAACAACGTTAAAACACCATTATACGTAACACTGTTCACTTTGTTTCTGGACAGAAAACCATTTTCCTGTATGTCCACAAGCATCAACTTCTTTTTGGATTTGTTGTAAGAGTAATGAACCAAACCTTCTGGCTTTTGGCATATTGTATCATTTGGATCACCGCATACCATTCTTGTATTGTTAATATACTTTGTAAACACTCCTGGAATGAATTCCTCAATTGTGACAAGCTCTTCTTGGTCAGTTTCCCCATAAAATTTTTGTCTGTATTTTGGAAACTCGCCAAACAATGCTAAATCTCAATTTTTATCTACTTCTGATTCAAGTTGCTGTGCAAAGTTTCTTGCAAGTGAATGCATTTGAACAGTTTTCTTGGTGTGTTCTGCAAGTGTCTGTCCTGTTGATGTAATGCAATCAATAGCTGCAGGAAGGTATCTTTTAATCACCCAATCGGTTCCTATAAAATCTTTATTTTTGGAATTGGCTTTAAAAGCCTTTCTAAATCCACCAAAGCCAAATAGGGTTGTATCTTCGATAAACTCCACAGTCACTGGGACCTTGGAAAGTCAGCTGAAAGTCACAAATCATACGTCTGTTTGTTTACATGCGCATCAACTCGTGCTGTACATCTAGAGCTTGTTGAGCCTTTAGATGTAAAATGTTTCATTAGGGCTTTCAAGAGATTCTGTGCGCGGCTTGGTCTGCCTTCCACAGTAATATCTGACAATGCTAAGACATCTAAATGTGCCACCAAAGAAGTAGTCCTCGAACGATGTCTGGTAAAGATAGTAGGCCGTTCCTTGTTAAGCTATTCGGAACTAGGTAAAACATCTAGTGGAGATAGAAAGTATTATCAAGTCTCGGCCAATCACATATGTCTGCGAAGATCAAGACGGAATGTTATATCCGTTAACACCATCTCAATTAATAAATGGTTGCAATTTATCTCTCTTACTTAGCCATGGCAACTACGAAATTGTAAGTACACATGACACTCTTTCTAGGCGAGCCCGATATAACCGTAGGGTATTAAGTCAATTTATTGCACACTGGCATAATGAATATCTTTCTAGTCTTTTAGCAGTTGTCCTCAAGAACCAGTTGTTGCTGTAGGAGACATTCTGAGGGATGAACAGCGGAAGCGATGCTTTTTGGAAAATGTGCAAGGCATTGGAATTATTCAAGGGAAATGATGGCTCCATTTGTGCTGCCAAGCTGCTTCCTAAGAGGGTGGTAAGAGAGTCCTAAACAGGGCTCTGAAAGTACTTATTCCGTTTGTAATTAATTGTAGCCTACCATTAAATAATTCTTGCCACAATGAGAATGAAACACAACCACATGCTTCGTATGCTACATCGCAGCAACCCATAGTGTGACGTGTCTCAAGACCAAAGCACAATGCTGCCGCAATCTGTGAATGGCTTCGTAGAGACATTTTGTAAACGATTGTTATTTGTTATTTGTATAATTTTATATAGGTAATTATCATTGTTATGTTATGTAGTCTTTTAGTCCCATCGCTGTGCCAAAACCGGGGAGAATATTGTAATGGTATATTTTAGTTGTAGTAAAAGAACCGCATGATTTAGGGTTCATGTGAGCCATAGTTATGTAATCTTGCAACAACTTTTATTCTCACACTTGTTCACTTGTTTACTCGCAGACTTACTTATTTTCCTTGCTTTAAAAATATGTATGTTATGTCAACTACCAATGTGTTGTCACTGCCTTGTTAGAGCCTCGCTCTACAACACGTACACCAAACTCTCGAAGCATGACAATGATCCGAGGCATAACAAATGAACAAAGAGTATTATTCTCGGAATCAGAGATGAATGGCGGAGAGAAATTGGTTCTCTTGTTGAGTATGACATCTTAGTAGATTTTCATGAACGATTTCAGTTGCGTGATATAACTTTTGCAGTATGGTAAGAAACAGTTTAGAAAATTATAAACGAAATGGATGATATTTCACAGGATATATGATGATATAAACAACAAACAAAACAAAACGATTCCGCAAAGTAGTCAGTCTTTGTCACAAAACTAATCAATCATTTTCAAATACCATCTTGTCCACACGCTTAAATTCATAGTGAAACCATTCAATGCAGCCACGACATTGAACCATCTGCCTGTATTTAGAAAGAATACTTGGCATTGCAATTGTAAAAATTATGGCTACAAGAAGTTGCAAACGTAAGAATCTATTGAACGTGGTTGATTACCTGTCAGGCCTTATATTATCAGCTGAAGACAATAAAAGAAAACAGCAACGATAAAGGTCTATTGTAATTATTTTTGCAGGATTTTGCTTTGAACATTTATTTGCGGTTGGAAAAAGGTCCAACTTGTTTGCTACAAAGGATCTAAGAATATGATGCCTCATTTTAGGCTGATCAAATATCATTGAAAATGGATATTCTCTGTGATGTAAGACATATTAAACAAATGCTAATGCAAAAAGCCCACAGTCAACGGAATTTCTCGTCTGCTGCTGCAGGATATAACTTTGATGGTAAATGGGGTGCCTTCATATCTTACAATGGAACAAATTTGCTGCTTGACATGGTTTGTGATTTTTCCACAAAACCTGACACCATTCAAAGGATCTTGGAGTCCATTGCCATGTGGGTACTGTTTTAGCAGCATTTTTTGCAGAATTGCAATAACATTTCTGGTGAGAAACATTGCAAAGATCACCTGCTGTAAGATGCTCCTTCAGTGGTTTATGCAGCTCAGGAAGATGAAATGACTCCTGTAATTTTTCCCTGGCCAGTGCTCTTGTCATTTCTTCAACTAAAACTCGCTCTTTTCCAAAAATTGGTTTTGTTGTTCTTGGCATTTGTGGTTGATTCGTAATTTCAATGGTAGAATCATATGACTCTGAAGAATCTGTTTCATAAGCATCTTGTATGGTACTATGGAATATCTCACTAGTTCCACACATGTCTAACATCACCTCTGCTTCAACATTGCTCTCAACTTCTTTCTCGTCTATATTAATTCTTGTGGCATACATCTTTTTTTCTTTTACTTCACCAACTGTTCCTCACACGTTTTTTGATTGGCAATGACTTGAATGGTCTTACTGCTTTCTTGACCTGGATTGTTGATTTGTTTCTGCTTTCCTGAGTGGAATCCCTTGCTCTTGTGGAGGTTTCTCATGCATGCTATTGCCCAATCTGATAAGATGCTCTCATAAGCTTTTAATTGTGTTTCTATCATCTTCCAGCAGGAAAGTTGAACTTGTTTCCGTTACCAGCTCTCGACAAGCAGGTCCGTCGTTGGTGGAGATAAACTTTTCTGGTCCTATGTCAGTTGCCCGTCTATGGTCATTGTTAACACTTTCATTGTCATTGTTGTCATGTTCATTTGTGATTGCCAAGTCAGTTAAATCTTCCCTTTCAATTTCATTTTTAGTGAAAAGGAAGCACAACAGTGGTTATCTATTATCATGTAGGGTGAATTTTGATATGTCTGTGACATTGCCTCCCATGACCAACATGGCAATTTATTAAATACGGGAAAAAAATGCTTGCATAAATATGGTGAACATTGCCAGTGAAAGCAATCACATTTCGGCATAAGTTGCTTATCCCCGGAGAAAACTTCCTATTTTTTATCTAGTGGCTGTGTTTCACTCAGATGAAGAAAGTATCCATGTTTGGTCATGATAATTCCAGCATTACTAATGTTTTCTGTAGATATTATCTTCTGCATGCAGTGGGCCACCATATCTTTTGGCTGATTATAGAGATATTGTGGCACTTTATCTGTCTGAATATTCAAGTCACAATATCTTCGAGAGGAAATAAAAGGCAACTTAGAATGATTATTTTATTCTCATTTTGTTCATAGAAATTTGTAATGATTAGATTTCTTCCTTGTCTTGTATTCCGTTTCTGCGTAGACTTACCTTTAAAATTATTCTTCACAAAATTCTTCTACCAGTGCAACCAGGGTAGTTGTCAGTGAATATTTTCCCTTTCTGTTGAAATAATTATACTTGAAGGACTCATTTTGTCTTTCTGTACCATTGTTGGTATTTAATTACAGCTAACAAGTAACCTTTCTTGTCTATATGTGCCAGCCCATCTCTATAACGAAATGTCTAATGTAATTTCTCATGTGCGGTTGTAAGTTTCGTAAGATTTGACATCACTTGGTTGTTGCTGAAAGAATTTGGTCATTCTTACTTTTGTTTGCGACAGCCAATACCGCTCAATTTAATAGACAAGCTTGCTGTATTGTTGATCTTTTCACAAGTTTGAGACTTTACGATCATGGCTTGATCACAGTCTTTGGTGCTCCGGGCATGTGCTATTCTTCGCAACTTTGCAAGTATCTCTTGTTTTTGGTGTCTGCACCCATTGGAGCCTTTGCTGTGCGATCTGTCCCTTGCTTTTTTGACATGAAAATCGCAAATGAGGCGAATGAATGTAAAAGAAAAAATAAAAGGGCTATGTGTATGATATTGCCAATATCTTGTGAGTGAAACCCGGGAAGGCAACTATTAAGAACTCATTATTATTGTTATGATCACCACTATATATATACTTCTATTGTTATGTTATTATTCCGATTATGTAGTTCCGGTCTTGTGACTCTCATACTTCACTTCAATGTTTCTACTACTTTAGATTTTATATTGTATTCAACTGTTCTCTTTTTTATTATCTTAGAATCTTTTATAATCTTTTATAATTTTATAATAAAGTTAAGATTAAGAATAATCTTCTTTGGGACAAGCACTCTGGACGGCTTATAGGTTTCATGGACCTTGGTGATCCAGACCTAAACTTTGTCACTGCTAAGAAAGAAATGCCCTTAGCAACACATATGCTTGTGATCTACTTGAGAGGTATTTGCACTGACCTTAAATACCCATTTGCTAACTTTGCAACAACAGCTGTAACATCATTTCAGCTCCTTCCAATCTTTTGGAGCAGTGTATTTTACTTGGAGAAGGCATGTAATCTATGGGTAATAGCTGTTGTGAGTGATGGTGCATCAGCAAATCGAAAATTTTACAAGCTCCATCAAAAAATTGGCCATGAAGCAGAACATGAGGTAACATATCGTGTGGTAAACCTTTATGCACAACACCGTTATATCTACTTTTTCGCAGACCCCCCTCATTTGTTGAAAACCTCCAGAAATTGTTTGCATAATTCAGGATGTGGTTTGCAATCCAGACTTATGTGGAATGGTGGAAAGACCCTGATGTGGAGTCACATAATGCAGCTATACAATGATGACCTCATCTGCGGCCTTCATCTGGCACCAAAATTGACCCATGAGCATGTCCACTTAAATCCGTATTCCAAGATGAAAGTTTATTTGGCAACACAAGTACTGAGCTATACTGTTGCAAAAGTTCTGTATAGATATTGCCCTTCAGATTTTCATGGCACAGCAGAATTTTGTGAAATGCTGGATCTTTTCTTCGACTGCTGCAATGTAAGAAATCGAGTTGAGCATGCCAGGACAAGGAAAGAATTCCGCAAACCTTACTGCTCACAAGATGCTGAACGTTTTTCATGATTGAAAGAGACATTTATACCATACTTGGAGACCTGGAAGAAGAGTATACAAGACAGACCAGGGAATTTTTCAGAGGCTGCAAAGGCGAAAATGTTCTTGTCAGAGCAGACATTTGAGGGACTGAAGATAACCGTCCTATCCTTAATTGAGGCAACAAAGTTTCTTTTAGCAGAGGGGTGCAAATTTGTTTTAACTGAGAGATTCTCTCAAGACTGTTTGGAAGAGTACTTCGGGCGCCAAAGACAACTAGGGAGGCGCAGTGACAATCCAGATGTTGTCCAATTTGGATACAATGACAATACAATTCGAGTTGTCAGATCTACCGCCCCAATGACTGGGAATACAAAACGGATTTACAAAGGAAGACAAAAATCTTGGTTTTCTTCAGATGACACAAAGCTAGCAAAAAGAAAGAAATGCTAAGTTTGACTTTGTAATTTCCGTTTGATTACAGTTTGTCATTCAATTACAATTTGGGGTATATACCTTATGATCCTTGGGGATATTTTTTGAGTAGGTGGCAATTGACATGAACTCATTTTCAATACAGTGTTCACATTTTTTAGAAACAGTAAAATGCAAAAAATGTCTCTAAAACATAGTCTTTGGTTCTTTTCTTTACCTATCTTTTAATTTCATTGTTTTTCTGCCTTTTTAGCCTTTGCAACTACTGAAGTGAATTAATTTGCTTTTTCCTTGACCTCTTTCTTTTTTAATTCTGTCTGCAGTGCCTTTCCCTTGGTAATCTTACTTTTTGCTCTCATTTGTTGGAGCAAGTCCTTGGTAAAAGAAAAGCACCTTATCTTGAAATAAAGGTGGATAATATCCTCCAGAAAATTTTCCGAAATTTCATTTGTTATCAGTTGGTCACAACTCTCAATTAGAACATGAAACTTGTCTTTAATGTCCATTCTATTTGTCACAAGCAATACATGCCCAGGTAAGTTTGTTGTTTTGTTCTGCTCAAGCTCCTTTGACACAGATGTTCTAAAATATGTCTCAACAACTTCAAACAGCCTTGCTAGTGTGCTGTTGATCTCCACCAATCCACCTCTTGTCAAAGTGCTAACAAGGCAGTCCTGTTTTGTTGATGTTCCTTTTTGGAAACATGCATCCAAAAGAGTGGAGTATTGTTGCTTCACATCATCATCAATTTTTTTAAGGGACAGCTTTTTCCGCAAATTTCTAACTACATATCCACCGATGTACGTAATACAATGATTTTCTTTTGGTGTCATAGACCTTTTTGTTTCTACAACCTTTAAAATTGAAGGCTTCTGTGCATGGTGAACCATTTTTTCACCAAACTGCATTGCTATTTGAACTGCTGTAGCTTCTTCCAAGGATGGAAGCCATGTGCTAGCCTTGTGAACTATATTTGCCATATATTCAACATAAAATGTATCAATATTCTTCTTGTTGCACAGTTCATCAAATAGTTTGGCATCTAATTCTGCATTCACAAGAGGGTGGTCAATAGAAATATTGCATTTCATGGCATCTTCCTGTATTTCTTTGGGGCAACATTCATCCTGGTTCACTTTTAGGACTGCCTCCAAAAGCAGTTGAGCTAAAATTTTTTTATCAATTGGATCTTTCTTTTCTTTACAGATCTCAGTATGTCTGTGCAGCCCTCTCCTTGTTTTATATGACTTCTGACATTGAGAGCACTTCAATGAGGGTATCGAGGGTTGGCTCCGCCTGGAAATAAAAAAGAAACCTTTGAATTTAAATGTTACTAGGCTCTCAGGAAGCAGGCCTGAAACTTGCCTGAACAATATAATATACATATAATCCTGTATCCCTTTTAAACAGTTATTCGACCATACTATACCAGAAACCGGAAAGTTCTTGTATTGTAAAATATGAAAATAGTTGCATCCTACGATAGTTTTGAAATTTCATACATTACAAGAAGTTCCTGGTAAGGTCTTGGGGTCGGAATGTTCACATTTTTGTACGTGAGGAGTGTTGTAATTAATTTACTTTAGGCCGTGCAAAGTTCTGTGCCCAAAAAAGATCAAGACAAGCTTACCTCAAGAGAAATGGTAGTAAGTTCTTTCTCAAAATCTTCATCATCGTTGAGTAAAATGCTATCATCCATAAAATTGACAATTAACTGGAGTTCAGATACGAAAGTTATTGTAGGTTCTTTGGACTCCATTCCGCCTGTTGGAATGTTTTGATTTTGATGCACTCTAAAAGTCTAGGACAGAATGGAAACATGATTGTGAGCTCTGAACAATAGAGTTTCCAGACCAGTCTCTTTTCTATTGACTATGGTTTTATTGAAAATTTTGATGATCTTGCAAAATATGGCGCTGGAGTTAGCCTTAGTGGTGAACCATTCTTGAGTATTCCTGGAGATTTAGTTACAGAGATTGCTCCTAATCATGAATGCAAGGTATGCAGTGGTCCTATGAACGGTGGCTACAGCACTTCAACAAAAGCAGTGGACACGCTTACAAAAACTCCCATAAGCTAGCTAAACTAAGGTTATTGACAAAGGAGCGATTTAGAATAAAAACTTCTAATGTCCATAATGAAACAACGACTGACGCAAAGTTTAAGCACGAAAATCAAGTGATGAACTTGATGGAGAAATTGCGCACATACTCATACCCATTCGCAGGGCCATCATGCACCCTTTCAACTGGAATTGAAATTAGTCCGGAAATAGTAACAGGACTTCTTGAAGCAAAGTTTGCTGGTAAGAAAATGCATCAACATTTCTACTTGGATCATGTGCTATCTTCTGAAGTTGGTTTCTTGGAGCCTTTTAAGAGAAGCAAGTTTAAAACTGGTCTAGAAAAGAAACAGAGACTTGCAAAAGCCTTATCAGTTCTAAAGGAAAATCAGCAAGCACTTGTTCTTATTTGTTCACAATGCCACGATAAAAGAGAAGCATTTTCTCATTGTCTCACTAAATACCCCCTTGCAATAGCTTCTCCTGACGGAAAGCTGTATCAACAAGGATCTAAACCAGCATTCAGAAATAATGTGATTGACCAAGCTGAGGCAACCATCGAATCTCCACCTCTTTATTAAAATACGAGGCACAAACAGAACACAAAACGAAACCTTGTAGTTTCAAGAGTAGAATAGAAACACTTTCAGCAAGGATGACAACCAATACACGAATGAGTAAGATCTAAAATTGAACTAGAATCAAACATGTGATAGGGATTAATATATTAGCAGAAATTATCATATTTCTAACACTCCCACTTGATAATTATGCTATGAAAGTTGTGTTCATCTAAAAGGTTAATCCAAAACAATTGTTAAAAGTCAGCATACACCAAGCAAGTTTCTCATTTTCTCGAATGAAGGTTGTGGTAGTCCTTTCGTCATGATGTCAGCTGTCATGTTTTCTGCAGGACAATACAGTAAAGTCCCGCCTTTAAGAAACCGCATTATAAGAAACTCAGGCCTGACTTTGCTAAATAAAACAACCCGATAAAAGAAACTTTCCAGGCTGGTTCATAGATAGTTTCTTTTATAAAGGTACATAGTAGGCATTATAGTTCAATTGGACTTCTAATTCATAGTTTACAATGCTTGATGACCTGACTTAACTATATTTTTTCTTTGAGTTCAGTTCATTAGAAATGTATCTGTACACCATTCTGAAGACTTTATAAATGTTTGTGGATATTCTAAAAGCATGTTTCTTGCAGAAGGTATCAACTTTGTGGAAGTTTCATATCATGGTACATATAGGCTGTTTTAAGGAAGTATATCTTCATGTAAGAAACCATTCAGGCTTGTTTCGTGAAAGGAGTTTCTTAAAGGCGGGAGTTTCTTAAAGGCGGGACTTTACTGTGCCTCACATTGATTTCCTTCGAAACTACTTTTTCACGTACAAAATGATGGCAAACATCAATGTGCTTGGTATGATTATGGTATTTGGCATTCTTGGCAAGCTCTATAGCACCTTGGTTATCTTCGTAGATAATAGTAGATTCATCTACATTTCTTCCAAGATTCTTCATTAACTGCCATAGCCAAATAGCTTCTTGTGTTGCTGAGCTCAGTGCCACGTACTCTGCTTCTGTTGATGATTTTGCGACAGTAACCTGCTTTTTCCCTGACCAACTTACTGTTCCATTGTGCAAACTTACTGTTCCATTTCCAATCTGGAACACATATCCAGATGTAGATCTGCAAGTATCTATATCTCCTGCCCAATCTGCATCACTGTAACCTGTAATTGGTGGGTTACTTTCTTCAACACAAAATTTCAATCTGAAATTCAGAATTCCTTTAAGATACCTTATGACACGTTTCACATCCATCCAGTATTCTTTGCTTGGGTTGGCCATATACTGTGAAAGAACACTTTCACTAAAAGCGATATCAGGTTGTGTTGTGGTGGATAGATAGGTCAGACTTCCAATGGCTTGTTGGTAAGTTTGAACATCAAAGGGCTCATCATTTATGGATAGCTGTTGAAACTTCCTGCCTGATTCTAAGGGCGTTGACACAGGCTTGCAGTTCTTCATGCCAAACATTCTTCAAATCAAGTATCTTCTGTATATAGCATGGTTGATTGATGGTGAGCACTTTTGACTTTCTATCACATTTGATGGTCATTCCCAGTAGATAATGAATATCACCTTGATCAACCATTTCAAACCGTTTGCAAAGAGCAATCTTCTCCCTCTTAAGCAATCCAGCATCGTTTGAGATGGCAGCAATATCATCAACATACACTCCAAAAATGACGTAGTGGATACGTCCATTGACTTGCTTTTCTGACTTGACATACAAACATCCATCAGTAACACATTTACGATATCCAGCCAACTTCAAGTGTTCCTCAAGAGTGGTGTTCCAGCAGCCTGCTGAATGCTTTAGCCCATAGAGAGACTTTTTTAGTTTACAGACATGATCTGGCTTACTAGAGTCTATGAACCCTTCTGGTTGTGACATGTAAATAGTACAGTCTAGTGTTCCATTAAAGTAAGCAGCCTTTACATCCATTTGATGTATATCTAGGTCATGTGCTTTTCTAATGTGAGCAAAGAATGTATCGATGTATTTATCGCAACTGGTGAGAGTACGTCTTCGTAATCCACACCTTTCTTCTGTGAGTATCCTTGTGCGACCAACCTTGCTTTAAAGCAATCAACTTCTCCATCTTCATTCCTTTTCACTTTGAATACCCAGCGAGATCCAAGAACATTTACCTCTTCTGGGAGAGGTACCAGATCCCAAGTTTCATTATCCAATAATGACACATGTTCTGCGTTCATTGCTTTCTTCCATTGCTTTGACAAATCACCACTTAAAGAAGACCTGCAACCTAAAATCAAGTTGAGCTCTATTGATCAAATCTGATGCGCTGATCACGAATATCAGGATATTTTTTCATGCGAGTAGCTGTTTTCGATTAATTGCCACGCAAAGTGGCGTTTTTGTTCGTGGGAAAGTTTCAGCCTCGATATGGGTGATGACGTGACTGGTGAACAATCTTTTCGGCCTAATGGTGAAAGTCATAGCGAACTTGCGCTTTTGTAACAGTTCTATTCATAACAAAAATAACATATTAATACAAAAATGAGTTGCTCTTCATCTGCTTTCCTGCCAAGCCAATTCATTAACAAGATTATTCTTAAAATGAATGGTGAATGTGTGTTTCTCTACATATGTCCGACAGAAATGGCTGGTTCACCAAATTCTTGCATTGACTCAACCTCAAACTCAAAATATTTTTTTCCATATAAAATTGATTAATTACAATATGCTCGTTAATACGCAATAAGATTTAAAATATACAATATAATAGTAAGTTTTGGTTATTCCTCCCTTCTATTGACTTTGGTCCAATTTGATGTGCTTAATATCCAATTCTAAGTTTGATTAACAGGACAGTAAGATATAATTAAGGATAAAAGGAATGAAACGATAATGAAAAGAAAAAAATTTATAATAATACCAAAAATTATTGATATTAATAGAATGATAATATCAAAAATTGTTCAAAAAGGCTTACAGGTTTTTAAATATTTTTCATAAAAAAATTTTTCATCCGTCTTACAAAGTAAAACTGTTCTATAGGTGGGGAGTTCCAAAATTTAATACCATCAAAATGAGAAAGTTTTTTTGAAATTTGTAGACATGGGTGGAAGGGAAAAACCTATAGAAGAAGATTGCCTTGTATTATGTTTATGTACATTTTCCAGTAATACCCATGTATGGGCATTTTTCGCACTCGTATATAAAATGGGCTATGGACATAAACTTTTTCGGTGCCAGTATAGATGGCAGCATATAAAATCAACTAGGGGTCATCACTCGCTTGGCTCGTTCGCCCCGGCCCGTCAAATAAAAAAAGCTTCATCTGGTTGGCGCACTTCGTGCGCTTCATTCGCTTCCCTCATGCCTCTTTCAACCCCACCTACAATGGGTTAGCTCGCTGCGCTCGCCTGTCTCTCTATTATCAAGAAACATTGACTGATAGGGCGCACTTCGTGCACTGCATTTGCTTCGCTCATGCCTCTTTCAACCCCACATACGATGGGTTAGCTCGCTACACTCGCCTGTCTATCTATTATGAAGAAACATTGACCGATAGGGCGCACTTCGTGCACTGCATTTGCTTCGCTCATGCCTCTTTCCACCCCACGTACAATGGGTTAGCTCGCTGCGCTCGCCTGTCTATCTATTATCAAGAAACATTGACTGATAGGGCACACTTCGTGGGCTGCATTCGCTTCGCTCATGCCTCTGCCTACTCCTCTTGCAACAGTTTGGCTCGCTTCGCTCGCCTGATAACCCCTTATCATAATTTGTTTGTTAAAACTTTGGGCTTGTTTACATTAGGCCTAAGCGTCGCAAGCATGCCGAAGCAACAATGGCGGTTGCCTACTACATAAACTACAACTATCTCACTTGAAAAACAAAACAAATCTATGACCTGTGTTCTCAATTGTCTCCTGTAATTTTCCAGATGTCTCTCAAACAATTAGCAAGTATAGTTTTTGTTTGCTAGCAAAACAAACAAGGTTGGGTGTGCTGCTTACAACTGTTTCAATGACAGCAATTGGCATCTGTCAGGTACCTTCCACTGGTTTCATAAAGATAATATCTTACACAAAAAATCGATTGCCAATCTAAAAGTGACAAAATTAAAATTTGTATGCAACGAAAAACCATAACCAAAATCACCATCAATATGTCCCATAATATTTGAAATACTGAAAGCTGTATTTATACCAGTAATTGCCGTACAATTTTGGTAAATACCAACTGAAAACACTACTAAGCAGAAAATGATTTTTCACCAGCTACGTCATAATCCTCCCGCAAGCAAGCATGTCTTTGCCCGTCCTTTAAACATAATGGCGGATTTTAGCCAAATTTCAGCACTTTAACAGCATATATGTCCAATACAAAGCTTGACTTTAAAAAATGAATAGCAGGTTCGAAATCAGCGCATAAGAATTTACCAAAAGAGCTCAACTTGTTTTTAGGTTGCACGTCTTCTTTAATGCTTCATCAACTAAATCGGGTTCATTGATATCTGTTGTCAAAGTTGTGACTGCTAAACGTTTTTCATCTTCAAATCGTAGTCAGGGCCTGTGTTCTCTAACAGGTCTCAAACGTTTAACTTCTTCCATAAACGATTCCTCGTAGGTTCTTCCCTTTTATCTTTTCTTGTTAAGTACTGCTTGTGCTCCCACTGGTTCTTTATCTCCTTCAGTGGTAATTTCTGTCACAGCGATTTCTTCACTTCTTTCATCATCATAAAAGAAACTGTTCAAATCTGCTCCGTCAAAATCTCCAGATTTACTATCATCAACGAGATGATCAAATCGCGTTTCCAAGAATTTCACATTTCTGCTAATAATGAAGCACTTCTTCTCTATATCATAGACTTTGTACCCTTTAATTCCAGGAGGGTATCCAACAAAAATTGCTTTTCTGGCTTTAGCATCCAGCTTCCTTCGTTGACAACTTGGGACAAGCACATACGTCAAGCACCCAAACACTCGTAAGTGAGAAACATTTTGTTTCTGTCCAAACAAACACTCAAAGGGTGTCTTGTCCTTCAATGCTGTAGTGGGACTACAGTTGTCGACATAGACGGCTGCGTTACAAGCTTCTGCCCAAAAATCAAGAGATAACTTGGCTTGAATCAGCATTGATCTAGCTGATTCTACAATGGTGCGGTTCAATCGTTCCGACACACCATTTTGCTCTGGACAATACGGATTCGTGTATTCTCTTGCAATACCTTTCTCTTTGCAGAGCTCAGTATACTACTTGGATGTATACTCTCCTCCATTATCGGTTCTGAGCACTTTAACAGGATAACCAATCTCCTTCTCCTCAGGCATAGCTAGAGACTTAATTTTGCCTCCAAATTGCTTTTGCACGTAACTAACATACTCTTTAAACTTGGTAAACACTTGACCATTGGATTTGATGAAGTATATAGTGACAAATTTTGAATAGTCATCAGTAAACGTTAGCATGTATCTGCTTCCACCTTTCAACATGACTTGCATCAGGCCACATACATCACTGTGGATAATTTGAAAAGGTATTGGTTGCATTGTGATTACTTTGCTTTGGTTAAGGCTTTTTCTGCATTCTTCTGAGGATGCAGGCTTCACATTGCCTATTTGGTGTATCTTTGTTTGCTTCCAAATCCATGCCGTGTACCAGTTCTTTTCTTTTCATTTGGTCGATGTAGTTGTAGTTTACATGTCCAAATCTACAATGCAATAACTCTTTTGATGGTTTGCATGATTCTGTCGATACATGAGTGTACTCAGAGATTGCATTCATCTTGTACAGCTTACTGCCTGCGAGATTTCCAATCATGTACTCCTTTCCATTCTTCTTCACGATACCGTTTCTTTTGTTAAATATAACTTCTGCACCCAACAATGTCATAGCGAGAACTGAAAGTAAGTTCTTCGTAAATGGAGGAGCGTATAAAACTCTGTGCAGACTCAGGACAATTTTCGAGCTCATACATGTCGATAAACCATGCATTGGTGTCTTGTGTAGCACTCGAAATCAGTGCCATCCCCCGCGTTCATCTCCAGCTTTTCTGTCTTCAACTTCGTCATCTCCGTCTTCCGCAACGTTTGCCGATGAAGTGTGATAATCCTTGACGCGACAATTCCTAGCAATATGTCCAAAATGTGTGCATTTAAAGCATTGCACATTCTTCACATTATTCCTGTCATCATTCCTTTCTTCGTTCAACTCTCGTAGCTGCTCAGCATATGAAGTCATCTGAGTCAACTGTTTCATGAGATTGTCCCCTTCCTGCATGGTAGCCGCGTAGAATTTAGGAGTTAAATGTACGATCTGCGTCATGGAAACAAATTCAAATTGCTTTTGCAACCGCTCCCATGCCACATACGGATCAGTTGTCGCAGAAATATGGATTAGCAGATCCTTTTCCACATTGAGCGCGATCAGAGAATGTGCCTTATCAGACCTTAAAGAAAAGGCATTCTGTTGAGCAGCTGATTCAGTAGTTGCTGGTGGTGTTTCTTTACCTTGTTGTGTGAAGCCCCATAGTCCACGCTCCATCAAAACCAACTTGATGTTGTACTTCCATGACTGGTAATTCCTGCCGGACAGCTTCTCGATTTTCGTGATTTTGGTCATTAAAAAATATATAACTAATAAAGTGTCAATGTCCTGGGCCCATAACCTATTAAAATACGAGGCCCAAACGGAACACAAAACGAAGCCTTGTAGTTTCAGGAGTATAATAAAAACACGTTCAGCGAGGATGACAATAATAATAATAATAAAAATAATAACTGGGTCTTACCCACAGTTTCTACCGCCATATGTATTATATGGGCAGTTTGCTCAACTGTGAACTTTTTAACTACAATATTTATACAACAACTAGGATTTTTTTATTAAAGTAGACTAAAAATTGACTAAAAAATTTTTTTTTTACAAAATAAATATCATTTCGGAAAAGTAAAATCAGATTGACTAAAAACCTTTTTTTCTGCTAAGGTAAATTACAAACTTTTTACAGGCTAATTATTTACATTATTATAAAAGTTAGTTCAATTTGTTGTCATGAGAAATTATTTTAAAGTGGACTTAAATGCATCCTTCACTTCAATTAGTCTTGTTTGAAGAGGTAAATTATTCCAAACTTTAGGGCCCGCTCTGGAAATAGCTCGTTCACCATGTTTGGATTTGCAGATTGGTACCTCTAACATCATTGTTCGTTTATTTAATATTTTAATGCTCAAGAGACAGGAGACGAAGTAGAACATCAACCTTCTGAGTCTTCAAAATCTTCAAAGAAAAAACATTTTACAGTTATTTTTCCAAGGGCCAAGCGAATGTCAGCCAATCTAACGAGCCAGCTCCAAAAAAAGGAAACTGCAACAGGATGATCACTGTTGCATGAAATGCCACAATGTTCTTTCCCGAGGTAATTTGTCAATAGAAAAGGACACACATATCTCATGCCATAAAAACGATAAATCTTACAATATTGATAGATATCCTTTGAAGGGACCATTGTTTGGCTGTTGCTACACAAAAGGAAGTTCAAAGTAAGAAAGAAATAAATCAAGCCATTGCTGGAAACAAAAAAGTGTAAAAAGATGACGGTAAAAAACGAGTGAACAAGCTGTTGTAATTGTCAAAGAAGTGCAAAAAATCAGTAGGCTAGCATTAAAACACATTGTATCAGCTATCTCAACATCAGATACCGTATTTCCTCTAAAGAACGCCACCCTCTGATAAACGCCGCCCTCTATTGAATGCCGCACTTTAAACCAAGCATCTGTAATAAACGCCGCCCTCTAATGAACGCCGCCCTCTATTAAATGCCGCATCTTCAAAAGCAGCGTTTATTAGAAAACACACGTCAGCGAAAGTTTTCATATCATAGATGAGGACTCTGACAGAGACAGTGACATTGACATTGATATACTTTAACGTGAACAGATCATTTGTGAACTAAACATTTTTCAGAAGGTCTTTTATTTCGTGTTTTTGGGAAAAGAAGACATTTTCTGTTTTTACCTTTCTTGTTTCGCATTTCATTTTGTAAAGAACGCCACCCTCTAATGAACGCCACCCTCTATTAAATGCCGCATGTAAAAGTTGGATTTTGAAAACAACGCTGCGGCGTTCTTTAGAGGAAATACGGTAGTGAAATTTCTGACCAAAATGACAACACCACTGAAAATGCAGAGAATAACAAGACTTGAATCAGTCTAAAGATTTTACCCGACTCCCGTAAAATTGTGAAGCAGCCCTCAATTCAGTCAACATTAAATCTTGCAGTAGTTACAGAAAAAGAAATGCCCAAAGATGCTATTGCAGAAATTAAAGAGAAGTTAGACATTTTAATTTAAACAATTTGAATTTCCCCCTTCTGATACGACAGCAGAAGAAAAATTATGGAACATAAAAGAATCCATTTTATTATTAAAGCAACGGGAAACACTACTTTTCTCATGGAAATTGATGGAACAGGACTTGAATTTTATTCCAGTGGCCTTGGTGGTGGGATCTTGCGGTGTGAGGTTTGCTTTAATCAACTGTGCAAAAATCATCAGTCGTTGCATCAAATAGATCAATTCTTGATCAGATTAGATCAATTCAATCTGGTCCAAAATCAACTCTTCTGTTTCCCACAGACAAGTCAATGCAGGCAATACGCTTTTAGCATGGATCACTTTGAGTAAAGAAAAAGTTGAAGCTTTAATGGTAGGTCACAATCAAATATGGTACAACCTGAAAAGCATGATACTGGATCACGTAGGTTGCTCAACAATGAGAAATGGTGGTTTATCGCATTACAGAGCTCTAGTTGCCCAAAAACAGAGAATAACAACAAGTGATAAACTAGAATTGGTAATGAGCAATCAATTGCAAGCAGCTCTAACTGTGGTAAAGACAAAAACAGCTTCTTTGCATTCTGAGAACATCATTGGTCTCCTTGCCAGTTGTGATGCTGAAGTTGGAAACTTGGGTTATGGCAAGAGACAAATGAATGCAATGGTCATGGCATTGCATGTTTACCTGTTTACCTAAAAAAACGAGAGTTGCTATTAAAACCCCTAGAGTCAACAGGCTCGCCTCCTGACTTCAGCACTAGCTCAGATAAATCAACACCTGCACACATTTTGAATCACGCTGTAATGGTTTTGGTGATAGTTAATGGTAAAAAAACAATTCCTATTGATGCCCCTCCAGCTCACCATTTCGAAGATTCAAATCTTGAAGGAGGTCCAGAACTTGCAGAACAAGTACCTGCATCATTATTGAAAACTCTAAATTTCCCAAAACGTTCATTATTTTATCCCAGGGCACATCATGCAGATGGCCAATACCAAGCAGCTGAGTTTAAAAGAGCATTGCAAAATGCAGTTTTTTGCCAACAAAGAAGGTAATTCCTTGTTTCGCCATATGATATGGAACACTGGATGGATTGGGCGATGACTGACATAAAGAAAAATGAAGAAGATGGTAAAAGTTTATGACTTGTGATCAAGAGAACCAATAAATCCCAGAACATGTTTGTTATAGGTAGAGGGTACGCTGCATATAAAGGGTATGCAAAGGAGCAAAACCTGAAAGAAAATGTTCCTAAATCTTTTTCAATGACACGTTTTTTAGCAGTGCTTTCAAGCAATTTGAATGTGCGTACGACAGCTACGAGGCTCTGGCAACAATGTTTGAAACTAGAGAAACAAAAGATGAATGCGAAGAGATGAAATATCTAGTTAAAGGTTGAGACTTTTGAATTCAATATTGGAGTATCAGTTACATACTCACTCCAGTGATGGAAATGACGGTAAAGTCGCACTCATTGGATCAGTACTTATGGTCTGTAAGTATATTATGGCCACTAGTAAAGGAAATATTTCTAGTTATGCAACTGAACATAACTCAGCAGCTAAGTGACATCCAAAATCAAATTTTAAATAAGCAATTTTTTCCAAAGTTACATGAGCATTATGTTGCTCTAACAGCAGAAAAGACTGAAGAATGCATTTTTAAAAATGTGCAATTAAATGATGGATGGATAGCTAGTCATCCTGGGAAAGAAATAGCTGATCCAAGAGAGAAACAAAGAAGCAGCCAAAAAGACAAAACAAACCATTATCACTTGGAATTGTTGAGAAACAGCTGAATGCTTAAACAAGCTGGCAAAATTATGCAAACAAAATTCAGAGAGAATTCAAGGAGAACACACCAGAAGCGTTTTAGCTCTGTCAACTGAAGATGAAGAACTGTGCCTTTACCCTGCATCAAGCACTGTAATGAACCCATTCAAACAAATGATCTTCAAAGGAATTTCGGATGACTTTGCTGGATGAAGAAAAACATGGTTTCGTCCTGTAGCAGGAAATCATATAACCAGAATGTCGAAAACAATTTTTTTTAACCAAAGAGAACAACTCTCTGAATATGAATCTGACGATGATGTTTGAATATGACGATGATGTTTGCATGACAAAATTTGATGAAGCCTCAGCATCAGCATTTGCATCCTTTTACGCAAATGAAATGGTTTACATAGAAGTCAAACAGGAGTTTTGCATTGCTCTTGATGTTGCATTGGCCATGGGTGGGACAGAAGCTGTTGTTGAATCATACTACTCTGTCATGAGCAGCCATACTATGTCAAGTGGACAACTGAATGACACCCTTGTCCAGAGAACTATTGTTGATTGGTGTTTTCCAATGCCCCTCCAATGCCCCTCCAATGCAAGGCAAAGATCAAGGAAGTGGCTTCACTGTATTTAAATGGAGATCAAAGCGCTGGCCTTAAGCCTCGTCAAACACCCATCTTTCTTGATGACAGAGTCTGTTCCATAAGGAAATACAGACATGGAAGCAAAGTTTTGGACCGCCTTTCTGCCACTGCTGATAACTTTGTATTGTGTGAAAAAGATAAATAATAAACTATACTATTAAATATTAACAGAAGATGTAACTTGTTAATTTTTGTAGCTTAAATCATAGTTTGTTACATTTCCTCTTAGAGTTGTCAAGTATCATCACGTAGTTTCAGTTAGTATTGAAAAATGTTGAACGAATGATATGAGAGAGCATATGACGGAAGGCAGCAGATTGGACAGAAATACGACCAAAGTTTTCCATTGTTTAATACAAGCATTTGTGTGCAATGGTTGTTTTTGGGTGTGCATTGGTTGAACCTATTAATTTATCTTGTGCGTGCACTTGACACACACCTCAGTATGGGTTGTCGCCCTCTACTTCCTCTCCTGTCCTTTTTTTCTTGTCACAGTAAGATTTTCTAACTTCTCTTTTCGCATGATGTGTCCCAAAAATTCAAGCTGTCCATTTCTTATTCTCTTTATTAGCATTCTTCCTTTTCCGACCCTCTTCAAAACCTCTTCATTCATAACTTTCTTTGTCCATGACAGTCTTAACATTCTTCATATCGGCGTCAAATAGTCCAGCACTCGCTTCCGTACATTAGAGTTGGCATAACATAGCATTCCAGCACTCAACATTTTGTGTCTAAGGATAACTTACGGTCTTTGAAAATTTTTCTGAGATTTTTAAAGGTACTCTTTCCGATTGCTATTCTTCTCCTTATCACTACATCACATTTCCCATCAGCTGTTATGGTACCTCCTAGATACTTGAAACTTTCTACTTTTTTGATAGTGTTCTTTCCAATCTGCAACTTGCATTCAGGAATGATAGTTTTCACACTCGCGACAAGACATTCCGTTTTTTGCAGTTGATTGTTAACCCTTTTGCTTTGCTGGCTTCTACAAATCTGTTCAATAGCTTGTGAAGCCGATCTTGTGATTCTAAAATGAGTACCGTATCATGAGCCTAGCGGAGGTTGTTACTACAATAAATAATTCTTGCCATGTAGACAAGCCTACCTTTGTAAACAGACTCTATTGCAATAGCTTCTTCTATGCAATAAGGAGTCATGAAGAATGTTGATGCAACATCTGGGTTGAAATTTTTTATGATACTGAGTGCTTCAGCAATTGCATGCGCAGTTTCGTTTTCACAGATGAATGTTGCAACTATTCTGCAACTCCAACTGCCACAAACTGTTCGTTTTAACAACAAGAAAAGACAGTGATATTGCACATCTTGTTGTTGGAACATCATTACCATAGCAGGAAAAAAGATGCGTCTGCGGTTTTGTTTGAAACACAAACAATAGCAAGTCACTATTGTTGTCCAAGACATTGCCATCATTGTCGAACTGATCACCAGTTGCTTCCTCCATGCTGCTTCTTTCGCCAATCTTTGCTGGATTGGGCGATGACTGACATAAAGGAAAATGAAGAAGATGGTAAAAGTTTATGACTTATGATCAAGAGAACCAATAAATCCCAGAACATGTTTGTTATAGGTAGAGGGTACGCTGCATATAAAGGATATGCAAAGGAGCAAAACCTGAAAGAAAATGTTCCTAAATCTTTTTCAACGACACGTTTTTTAGCAGTGCTTTCAAGCAATTTGAATGTGCGTACGACAGCTACGAGGCTCTTGCAACAATGTTGGAAACTAGAGAAACAAAAGATGAATGCGAAGAGATGAAATATCTAGTTAAAGGTTGAGACTTTTGAATTCAACTTTGGAGTATCAGTTACATACTCACTCCAGTGATGGAAATGACGGTAAAGTCGCACTCATTGGATCAGTACTTATGGTCTGTAAGTATATTATGGCCACTAGTAAAGGAAATATTTCTAGTTATGCAACTGAACATAACTCAGCAGCTAAGTGACATCCAAAATCAAAAACATGGTTCTCAAAATCAAAAACAATCTTTGCCTCTTCAGCTTCATTTTCATTACCTGGCTTTGATTTTGGTCAGAAATATAGGTTTGTAGACAACATGTCACCCTTCCATTTGCTGATCTTCTCGATGAGACATTCTTGATCCACTAAATTTCTTCTTAATTTTCTGATTACTTTAAGCATATGGTTGTGAATCGTTCTTGGCCCTGGAAACGACCTTTTGCATGGAAAAGCCTGATCTCGGAATAATTCTTTTTTTCACTACCACCTTCATATGACGTTTCATTTCAATTACACTGGAAATTCCTTCTTCTGTGACCAGTTGTGTTATTTTTCTTACCAGGGACGGATCTATAACTTGTGATAATCCTGCTAACGGTACAAACAATTGATAAATAAATACTTACTGGATAAATGATAACGGAAGTTTTATTTGGAACATATAGCGTCAAAACCACATTAACATACCTTTCCTACTTCGTGATTTTTATGGCTTTCTATGCTGGGGAAGGTAATTACGATTTTTCTTCGAGATATCACAGATTTTTGTTAATCTTCTCTCTTACTTCCTTGGAAACCTTTTTCTTCTACACCTAATATTGACTGATATCTGAAATCAAATGTGTGCTGGTGCTATATGAGCCGTTATAAATAAAAAACTTCCATGTATTCGTTATAACATAAATGTTTATACTTACAGTGCGTTCTGGAAATTCAAAAATTTCCTTCACATGTATTCTTGCAGGACATTTCAATTTCTTCCGATCTTGAAACGTATTTTATTTTGGCTTGTAGTAATGGTCCTGTCTCTGCAACAAAAATTTACACAGCAATATTTTTAAACTGGCTAGCACTCTGTAAAGCAACAATGAATTAAATCAGAGCGTGCTAACTGATGCAGCACACTGCTCTTCTTTTCTTCTATTGTTGGCATTTATATTCTCATCAATACCATGAGGACAATCCAGACACTTCTGACTGACGATAACAAAAGGCATGCCAGAAAATTTGATGCTTTCATCTTGCGAAAATATGATCACATCTGTTCGGCCATTTTGTCTTCTAATGCGATCATGTTGTCCACTTAAACGCATGCGTTTTGGGGTAGATATCATCAGCTTGCTGCTTCAGTTCGCCACACACACAGAGGAAAGTGTCATTTGAGACCAACATTATTTAACATGTTGAACATTGGTGTCATCTGGCATGAGTGACAGAATTCTCGCAAAACGTCCAGCGCACACTAGTTTCCTGCTAAGCACGCTGCCACAAATGACAATCAGCTGAGCAGCAAGCTCTAGTTAGACCAGCATATACTGGCGGAAGGTACCACCTTCGGGCGGAGAAATTCAAACCACTATTTTCAAGTAGTCCTGTACCCCAGTATTTAGAAATGTGATGGTAAACGGGTCGCTGCTGGGGTTTAAGGGGTAAACACGGGGGTTAAAGATTACAGAAAATGACTTTTACCTCTGCGGAGGAGTAATATCTGTATTTATCTTCTAACATGCAACAAAAGGAAATTACGTGGTAAATAAAATTGTTTAATGGCTATATGTGGAAGCATGATGCATTGAAAGGTGTTTGAATAGGTCATGTGACTCTTTAGCACCCTTTTAGCCATATACGGTAAACACGTGTACAGCTGTAAAGATTGGCTGAAAAATCATTTTTTGTACTTAGAAACTGTGCAGCATCTCATTTCACATATTCCTTTAGGAAAGTATTATCATTAAGGTGGTTTAAATTGCCACGTGATCAATAAAACTCTTTTATAATGTATTGTAATCGGGTCAAATCTATATATGTAGCATTGGATACTTTAAATAAAACTAAATTTGTTATACAAATAGTTTGGTAAATACCTCATTCATTCACTCATAGTATTTTCGTCATCGCTTTCGTTCTCGTATTGAAGGATCAGTTCTTCATTGTCATTCATCAACAAATCCGCCAATTCATCAGGAAAAGCTTCTTTGATCCAACGAACTTCGTTGTTTTCATCCCATCCATGTTCGCAGAGATTTGGCAATTCAACATGTCTCTGATCAGCAAGTTTCCATATTCTCGCAATAATATTGGCACGCAGGATATGTAACTGCAGGGATGATTGGCAGGGAGGTAGCAATGATAAATCAATCGACTTGTTCTGTCCAAGATACTTTGTTTCGAAAAGCGTGTTTCGTACATGATTGACTTCCTTTTGACGAGAGCCATACAAAGAGCAAACATACTCCTCCAGGTTATCAGTTAGACTTTCTAAAACATTCCAGCTGGACCCAAGTGTTGTAAAAGTTTCAATAAACTTTTCATTTTTTTCTAAAACCTTCCAGCAAGCAGCTTTACCTTTCCGGAAAAATGAAGATACGTAGTCCTTGCCAGTAAACGCATGGAAGCCAATGATACACATTCTCTTCGCTAAACCCAAATCAATATTGCTTAAATTCACTACTTTGCGATGGAGACCCGTTCCAAAATCAAGATATATACGATCTTGCTGTTCCAATAAGCCTAGAAGGATCACCAATATATCGACATCTGCAGAGTGTGACCTCACAATAATTTCTTTATTGGGGTATCTTTCAAGGGCATGTTTGCAGTGAAGAGCTACCTTCGTATCAGCTTCTTCCTGATTGCTAACAAGCTGTTGCTCTGTGGTTATAGACGAAGTTGTCAACTTCAGACAGTCGTTTTCTGTCGATATGTACAATTCACTACAGCGAAGCATATTAATTACTTTGACACGGTTTGCAACAATTACCTCTTTAATCAACAAAGTCAGTTTTTTCCTATTTTCTCCATTGTTTAAAAATACAGTAAAATTCCTGGGTGCTTTCGAACGTGCAGATTGTATGATAATCTTCTCTGAAATTCCTCTTTTATTTCTGTCAGCAGACTTTATTGAACCTTCTTGATATGTGTCTGCAACAATGTAGACTCGTTGATATCCATTTGGTATTACTTTTAAAATCTTCCACGTTATATCTTCATATGTGTCGGGTAGCTCTTTGATCGTACGGATGCAAGCCATTAGATCCACAATAAATGTAGATACTTGATTCGCCTGTGGTGAGCCCTCTCTTGGATGTTTGATTGGCTCCTTTGCAAAGCTTAGAAGTATACTTTGAAACTTGCTCTTTGCTGTCGACTTGCGAGATCCATCCGGATTAGCGAGGCAAAGTGGAATAGGACACAAAGGGTAACAAAGGGCTGCTTTAAAATCTACTGCTCGTTTTCTCCTTGCCGATATTGCCAAGAGGGTTCCGAGAATGTTTCTATTTGCTTCAATGGTTTTTTTCCTTTGTACTCTTCTTTACTGTTACCTTCCTGTTAGCATTTCCAAACAGCTTTGCATTTTTCCTTGACATAGGTTGATGAATACCTTTCTCCTTGACAATGAGGCGATGTTTCACAAACTTATGGTACTCTTCTTCACCATTTCTCTTGACAATCAAAATCTGGTCTGCAATTTCGTTGCTAACTGGAATTCCAGAGCTGAGATTGTAAAGAAGATTTTTCTCTAACACAGAATCAAATGGATTTAAATACTCTTCTTTCAGGACTTGAACAACTTTGTTGACGCGCACTTCTGAATTAAGTATTTGTGACGGTCGCAATGGCTTGTATGTATTTGATGTCAGATTCCAATCTGCTAGCTTCAGCAAAGCGTCCGTGTTTGTTGCTTGTTCAGCACGGTTTAGGGTCCATTTTAAAATTGAGGAACTATCTGATGCGAAATATTTAATGCCACCAGTTGTTTTGGCGTCACGATTTAGCATTTGCTCCCCTCTTTGGTCTATTGCTACTCTTAGCGGGTATTTTTCCTGTGCTTCCACGGACATACCAGTTGTTCCCAAAAGAGATTTTAATCCAGGATACAGTTCTTCTAGTCGCTCTAACACCGAAACATAGTAAGAGCCATAGCGTGCATAGTTGTGTTTATCTAGTGCAAAGTACAAAGGCAAAAAAAACTTCCAACAAGCAAGACGCAACTCGTAATTATTCTCTTGCACAGCTGCATGAGCTAGTTGCTGAATCTCCACAAGGTCTAGGTATAGGCAAAGCCAAAATTGCGGTGTTTTTCCGAGATCTCCATTCCAAATTCTTTCTTTGAACGCTTTGTATTTGTTGAAAAATCCATTGTTGTTCTCAAAAATATCACTTCTGGGGTTTTCGTGATTTTGTGCAGCGTCAACACAAACAAATGGCAGGGCATCTTCCGATTTTTCTAGATACCTTTGAAGCAACAAACGTTCCAAGGCTTCCGCGCAGGCTGAATGCACCGTCCATGCCCGATTGTAATGGCTACCAGCTATAACTCCATTTAAGCTTCCTGTCGAACAAACATTAGCTTGAAAAATGACATCTTCAAATCCCGAATGATTTACAATCTTCCCAATAACTGAAAAGTTTTCCTTCAGAAAGTGAAAGTCCCCGAGGTGTATAACAATGTTCTTGAACAATTCAGGAAAGTTCCAGATCACCTTATACGCGTTCATGGCTGCCCCACCATCCAAAGTGATGTTGACATACGGCATATTTGATTCATTAGCCAGTTGTTGCAAATAAAAAATGTAGTGATATATTGTTTCAAAAGCAGTAACTTTTGCATCAATTGGTGGAAGGTATGTAAGCACAGTTTTCTTGATTGGGCTTCCCAGGAAATGAGATCTTACAATTGTGCGCCATCCACTATAACTAGAAACGGTTTGATCAGCTTTGTTCAGTTTTCTGACGATAATCCAGAGCAAATAGTTTTTAGAAAATAGTGTCGTGGAGAACTCATCTTCTGCTAATATTTCGCTGCTGAATGGCGGAGGCTCTTTTTTAGGATGGACTATTATTTCGGAAATTAGTGTTTGGCGCTTGTCCAATGATTTTCTTTTTGTTCTCTCAAACTGAACCATAACATCCTCTCTTGTAGTGCGAGATGTCTCCTCTTGAAAGGCAACCATATGGGTTGAATTGAGAGCACCGTGGCCCGTTTGCGCCTCCAAATTGATATCAAAATTGTCAACCCAAAAGAATGTAAGCACAGTATCATTCACAGCGATTGGTTTTATTGGAAGCGTTCCACTAATTTCTGCAAGCAACTGTGCTTTTTCTGCTTGTGCAGTTTCGATTTCGCACATAAAATTGTAATCTATGCAATGTCCTAAGTGATTTATAATCTGCACGGCTTTCTTTTGCCCAGTTATGTTATGCAGGCCAAGACCAAGAAAAAAGTGCTTCGAAGTAACGAACCTGCCACGGCTAACTCCATACACAAGATCCTCGGAGTAGGAATGTATCAACCGATTCGCTACTTCTCTATTTGGGTGATCTTTGTTTTTTATAAGACATTCAAGGAATTCTTTAAGAGATTCAGGAGGCTGTCTTAATTCGGAAGTGAGCTCCGTTAAGCTTATAGGCCAGGTCAAGTCAGGTGCTGTAGCTGTAAAAGCAAGAATGTCATTGCGAAGATGTTCAGCTGCCTGAGTGATAACGTGATTGCGATCATTGAAAATTGTGTGACTATTAATGGCGCTAGAATTGATTACAATTTCAGGTAAACTTTTGTTAACCACCAAAAAACAGACTTTATCTGAAAATGCTGACTGAATTCTTAACTTCAGCTTGTGCCTGTACCTTGTGTCGTCAACATTTAATCCAAATACTTCATGCAAGACCTTCATGGAAACAGCTTGGTTTTCAATCAATATTTTGTTCTCAATACATTCCACAACTGCATCAAAATTTCCGTCAGGAGAATACATTCGAGCATCTTCTTCCCCTTTCGTAGATTTCACACTTTTTTTACCTTTCCGTGTGAAGTTTTTGTAGCATGACTCGTGGTATCTAAACTCTTTGGCTATTAAGTCAATATCTTTAATCTCGAAAAACAAATGCTGGTCTTCATTTTCTTCAGCTGCCTGCTTCAGAGTATTAGCTGCTTGCTCTGTTGCTATTGTTATAGGATAGAAATGCTGCTGTTTTCGTTTGTTGCGATATTTGTGACAAAAATTGCATTCTTTAGGGTAAATCCCGCGGGAATGACTTTCTTCCGACGATTTCGACCGCTTGGGGCGAACATCACATGATTGCCTACTATCGCTTCTACTTTCTAGTACTGATCTTCCTTTCTCACTTGACAGAATAAGAATTAACCTCTTGTAACACGGTTCTAGATGTAATCCATGCTTTTCGGGGTTTATTTCCACTGGCACAGAATTACATTGCTCTTTGTGGTTATTTGCTCCGCCCAACTGTTCTCTGATTTCCTTTGCAGCATATTTTTTTTTTTATTGACGATCGATACAGGCTTGATAACAGAATATTTTGCGTCTTTAATTTGATAATGAACAATACAATCTAAGCTTTCCATCTGAAAAATAAAATGAGAATATAAATATACATCCGCAACCTTTCCCATCTAGTTTTTATAGAATCAAGAATTAAAACATTTTGGACTAATAATAATGATCAATCTGCTCCTTTACTTGATACAATTGACAAAATGGCAAACATTGAAAAATATTGTTGGATTAATCCCAAAAATTACAGTAGGTATGGTTATTTGATGATGTTTAGCTACTTTCCGATTATTTTGTTGTATTAACTTACTTTTGATTATTTTGAGGTGCGTAATAAAATAACAAAAATGTTTAAAGTAAAAAATTTGAAGAGTCTCACCTGCTAGCGATTTGGATTATAGCCAAATAATCTTCATAATGGAATAATTTGATATAGACAATGAATGTGACGTTTCTGTGTATAATTTTCAGTTATCTGTAACGTATTCGGGCTCCGCAGAACAGAGACGAAGAGATAAATATAACAACCTTGCTCGTATCTCAAAATCACAAATCTGAATTTCAACTTGCAATTGCAACATACATATGTGTGTTAGAGTCACATGCCTCTGACTCATTGTCAGATGCACATGACTCTCAGGTTTTATACAATTGCACAATAATAGTAATAATAATAATAATTCCAGTAATACTAATAATAGATCGATTCGTTATATGTCGATACTGCAAATTGAGATGTTTTGATAAGAAGCAATTAAATGGTTCTAAATGACATAATTTTGGTTCTTATAAGAAAGTGCCTTTACATTTTTACCATATATGGTAAAGGGATTTATTGATAACGTGGCAATTTGAACCACCTTAATGATAATACTTTCCTAAAGGAATATGTGAAATGAGATGCTGCACAATTTCTAAGTACAAAAAATAATTTTTCAGCCAGTTTTTACGGCTGTACACGTGTTTACCATATATGTTTAAAAGGGTGCTAATGAGTCACGTGACCTATTCAAACACCCTTTAATGCATCATGCTTCCACATATAGCCATTAAACAATTTTATTTACCACGTAATTTCCTTTTGTTGCATGTTAGAAGATAAATACGGATATTACTCCTCCGCAGAGGTAAAAGTCATTTTCTGTAATCTTTAACCCCCGTGTTTACCCCTTAAACCCCAGCAGCGGCCCGTTTATCATCACATTTCTAAATACTGGGGTACAGGACTACTTGAAAGTAGTGGTTTGAATTTCTCCGCCCGAATGTGGTACCTTCCGCCAGTATATGCTGGTCTAAGTGTGTGGTAGGCGTAACCTTACATATTGAGTTAAGTTTTACATATTGAGATTGGGATGCAGGAGCCGTGGACCAAAGGGGCCCTGCCCCCGCCCCACTTTTTGCAAACTATGCAAAAGTACTCCTTCCACAACCAAAAGTGCCCCTTCTAAATCCAAAAGTGGGTGTATTTTTCTGACTTGCCCCCACACCACTATTTAAATGCTTCCTTCGTCATTGATTGTCATTAGAATATAATTACTGATGATTTTTTTTTCAAGTAAAGGTAACTCTCTTAGCTTTGCCTACCTGTGCTGGGCAAGTTCTTGTGTCCTCCTCCAATGTGTCTGCTGTAACTACTTTCACATTATTTAATGTAGCAAAAACTTGTTTACATATGTATTCAATTTTTGTGAAACTGATGTTGGAAATAAACCATGTTATGAGAGCTTTGCGTCGTGAAAACAATAACAAATACAAACCAAATTTAGGATTATGCCAAATCGCTTTTCATAAAAACAACAATAGACCAGCTACACTGAAGCATGTTGACAATGGTCATTTCTCCTGCCAAGTACAATTACATTTCTGGGGAAAATAATGTACCAGAAAGATTTTCGTGGCATGCATCGAAGAAAAGGACACTATACTCTGATATTTATAGCTTAATCCAAGATAAAAGTATGATGTTATTTGTTTTCAAAACTTGTCAAAATAACGTCATAAAAAGTGAAACTTTCGATTGAGATTTCAAAACACACATTTGTTTGTCTTTATTTTCGAATAGTAAATAATAAAACACAGACAAACTTGTGCTCGTTCAGGACCCCTCATTTGTTATTGACTCTGGACATAGTATTATTCACACAAGTAAAAAACACAGTATCTAAAAACCAATCCATTCGTTGGACCTATGGGTTGTTGTACTTTTGATATTCACTGCGAGGGATGTAAATGAAGTAAGGTCTGAAGCTTTTCCAAAACGATCACAAAGGCATCACACCTCAAAGGATTCTAGCTGTTTTATTTGTGAAGCCCAATTCTGGGTATCCACTCCCTGGTCTCCTTTGCTGTAAAATGAAAAAGTGGTGTACAAGTAGATCGGTTTTGATGCATAAAAAAATCACCTACTGGGTTATAGAGCCAGTGAAGTTTAAAGTTTACGCTGTTTTAGTCGTTTTATTATATCCAAAATGCAAAACGCCCGGCTGAAATAGTAGTAGAACCTTTCAAGAATAAATTAACACACGGTTTTCTCAAATATACAGGCTTTATTCAACATTAATTCAGCATCTACTACAAGCCAACAAAGCGACAAAACTCAACTGATGACTCACCTTGCTAATCCCGAAATGACGGACAGTCTGGAAACCAGCCTCGGTTCCACTATGAGATTGGCAGGCGAATCTTTATAATATTAGAAATAATAAGTTATTTTATGACACATGCGCAAATTGCTCGATTTATAACTGCAGTACATCAAGAAGTCTAAAATTAAAAGGTATAGCTGTTTTTGAAATACAGCGTGGCAGCTCAATGTTTCTTGGCGTCAAAAGTTGATAAATGTCTTTACCAAGAACTGTGTTATGGACCAGCACTTGAAGAAACAGATAGAAGAAAACAGGATCTATATTTGTCAAAATCACTTTGAAGAAAATCAAATAAACGAGCGCGAGTAAAAATAAATGTTGTTCTTGCTTTCTGTATTTTTCATATTTTTCATATTCACTTCAATTTCTGCCTGGGTATGCCTAACGAAATTCGGCATTGCAAAGAGTTTTATTCAGTTGGGTGCGTTCCGTGTTAGGCCCACGCCAGAGAAAAGTCAACCTAATTTTAGCTGCACGCCAGGGGCAAAGCAATACAACATATTATCCTCGGCCGTACGCCAATCTGGGTGTTGTCTTTGGGCATGGTTACGAAAATATCTAACATTTTTTACTTTCATAATTCACGCTTTTTCAAAAACAAATTGTCAAAAATTGTTCTCTTCATTATAAAAACACTAAAATTTATAACTTTGTTTCTGAACGATGTAATAAACAGGAAAAAGTTCCTAAAAGTTCTAGTTGTACAATGAAAAAGTTGTGTAACAGTTCAGTCTGAAGAGTTCCTGTAAGCACATTATTAGGATGATGTTTCTAGCATCAGCATCAGCGATATAAACTATGTTTCCATTCCTAAAAATGGACAGCGACCTAAATACGAATCTATTCTGTCAATGACTTCGAAACAGTGTACTTCTTTGCTCTTCCAGATGTGTTTTTTCTGTGTGGACGAATTTTATCATCTCCACTGAGATACAATTTGACACCATCCCAAATAATGCTATCACAGTTCTTGAAAGGTAGTTACCTTCGTACACCAGCTCTTCCTAACACGTCTTATACGTTACCTTCATACACCAGCTCTTCCCAGCACATTGCAGCACCAACTTAACTTTGTCCTTCTCGCCAGAGATTCGTTTGACTGCCCCCCTTGTTGTTGTGACCTCATGGTGCTGTTGAAGCTTTCAGCAATGGTTTCGGGCCCAACTTTTGCTACAACTATATCAAGGAGAGTGCAGGTTGGTGGCTGAGCTTTCAAAACGAACTCCTTGTTGGCATAGAAACAGCTATAAACACTTTGTTCATGTAATCTTACAAAATATTTGCTTTCATAGCTGAAGGTCATCTCAAACATTGATTCAGAGCATGTTGTTGATATAGCTGGCTGAAGTGATATGAGCTGTTTCAGTGGTTTGTTGTTGCCATCAATGAGGGCAAAGTGACTTCCAAACCCCATTCAAAAAAAGCTTATTTTAGATGATTCATGTACCGATGGGCAAGTCTTGTATCAACGTTCATCTCATGTGCTGCGTTTTGAGACCATCTCCATCATCTTCTTACATTCCTCAACGCCATAAGTGTCTTAATGGCCATCTGGAATCGTCAAACGGACTTCTCGATTAATCTTACAAAGCCGGAATCGAACATTTATATTCAACTGTAAAGAATCAACCAGGCGCCATGCTTGGGCCTAAGTTCAACTCGCACTCACCTCATCAACATTTCTTGCTGTTGATATTATTGTTAAGTGGCGATATTAACATAAATCCTGAGAAATCAATACATTAAGTCAATCAATAAGGAGTTCCTTAGTTTTCTAGAAGAGAATGCACTACAGCAGATGGTCACAACCCCAACAAGAGAGAGAAGCATCCTTGACCTTTTTGTCACAAACCGGCCAAGTCTACTGAATCGGTGTGAGGTCATCCCAGGTATCAGTGACCACGAGGTTGTACTAGTTGATATGAATATTGAGCCACATAGAAACAGACCAGTAAAAAAGAATGTCTACATCTGGAGCAAATCAAATACTTGTCAGATGAACCAACAGATGAGTCTGTACTGTCAAGAATTTTTAAGTGAAATTGATGATTTTGGTAGCTCTATCGAGAATATGTGGTTGTCATTCAAAACAAATTGTCGCAAACATGAACATAGACATGAACGTTCCCACAAAGCTTACCTTGACCCGCTTCAATCAACCTTGGATCAACACCAGAATAAAACAACTTGTTAAGAAAAAACAAAGACAATACAACAAAGCCAAACAATCTGGGAAGGAAAAGGACTTGTCACGTTTTAAAGCACTTAAGAAACAGCAAAATAAAGAATGCAGAAAGGCCCATAATAATTATGTTGCGTCCACTTTAGCAGAAAGGCCCATAATAATTATGTTGCATCCCTGAGCTTGAATTCAAACCAAGAAAATTCTGGTCCTACATAAAAAGCAAGAAATGTGAGTCATTTGGCGTCCCCCCCCCCCCTGAGAGCAGATGATGGCATCACATACACTGAAAACAAATCTAAAGCTAATATTCTCAAGAAACAGTTTAAGTCTGTTTTCAACGATGAAGAGGACACAGTAGTGCCTAACATGGAGTCCAGCAACACTCCTGACAAGACATCAATTGAAGTTGACAATGCTGGTGTGCTCAAAATACTTCAAAACCTTGATGTGCATAAAGCATCTGGCCTGAACAAGATACCATAGAGACTGCTAAAAGACCATGCCAATCTAATTGCCCCTGTCTTGACAAAGCTATTTCAATTTTCGCTTGACCCAGGGGCTATTCCATAACATTGGTCCAAAGCTAATGTAACACCACTCTTTAAAAAAGGTGATAGAGTCAATCCAAGTAATATCGACCAATCTCCTTGACGTGTATAACATGCAAAATATTAGAACACAACATTTGCTCAAGTATAATGGATCATCTTGAAAACAATAAAATCTTAACTGATGCACAACATGGATTCAGAAGACGTAGATCATGCGAGTCACAACTACTCCTATGTGTTGATGACATAGTAAAATCTCTTGACAAGGGAGAGCAAATTGATACAATTCTGCTGGATCTACAAAAAACTTTTGATTAAGTGCCTTATCAGAGACTTCTGCATAAATTGGCTTGCTGTGGAATAAGAGGTCAGTTAAACAATTGGATTCAAAGTTTTCTGTCAAATCGCACTCAAGCTGTAGTACTCAATGGCAGCAGGTCAGATAAAATAAATGTAACATCTGGTATCCCACAGGGTTCCATACTAGGTCCCATACTATTTACAATATTTATCAATGATCTACCAAAAGAATTAAAAAACCATGTGCGTCTATTTGCAGATGATTGTATTGTTTATCGGAGTATGAAGAACCAGGAGGATGCAAGTATTCTGCAAGAAGACATCAATAGTTTGCAAAAATGGCACATGATTGGCTCATGATTGGCTCATGATTGGCTCATGATCCGCTTAGTCCACTAGATGTCTCATACACAATGCAAGATCATAACCTTAAACAAGTAGATTCCAAAAAATACCTTGGCGCCACCCTGCACAAAAAACTGTCATGGAATAACCACGTGCAAAACATATATACAAAGGCAAACAACACACTCAGCCTACTCAGACGAAATATGGGAAGTTGTCCTCGAAAGATAAAAGAGAGATGTTATACAACACTTGTCCGGCCTACAATTGAATATTCAAGCACTATTTGGGACCCTTACACATCTAAGAACATTGACAAGTTAGAAATGATCCAAAGACGTGCGGAAAGATTTGTCAATGACAACTATAGTTGGTTTGCAAGCCCAAGTAATATGATAGCAGACCTCGGATGGCAGTCTCTAGCTGAATGAAGAGCGAAAGTAAAAATGGCAATGACTTATAACATTATGAATGGTTTAGTGGACATTCCCAAGACAAAGTTTACTGAGTCAACCGGTACTAACACTAGAAGCCAAGAGCAATTTCTAATACCATATTGTAGAATTAATGCGTATAAATATTCGTTCTTTCCGAGCGCAGCAAGACTGTGGACTCATGTGCCTGTAGAAATTAGGTCGCAACAAACAATAACAAGCTTTAGAAGCTCACTTGCAGCAATTAAGTTAGTGTAAGATTGAATGAAGATATTAAAAAAAGTACACTTAAGCTTAAAAAAACTCTTTAAATGCAATATAAACAAAAAAATTTTATAATAATAATTTTCTCACTTTTTGGTAAATGTAGTTATAGATATTTATTGCCAATTGGCCATACTAATATATTAACCTAGACTTGTGGGTAATAACCTAATTATAGGTTGATGTACAGTAATTTGTAGATAGATAAATGCTCCTCTTCTTCTTTTCGATTGGGGTGAAAAAGCTCAAATGCTTGCTAGTAGGCATTGAAACTTTTTTCAATTTCGATCCACTGTTCATAAGAAGAGCTGGTGAAACTTTGGGAAGCATATGAGGAAACGAAAGCAACTGTTCCAAAAGTAGGAAAAACCTTTCAGAACAGAGAAGCATAAATTTGAAAAACAGAGAAACATACAGTTCTGTTCAGTTTTTAATTTGAAATGTTTGATTAGTCTTAAAGCTTTCGACACCAACAACTACCTAGTTCGGCTTTGGCATTAATGATAAACCTCAGAAATTGAGGATTGTAAAATAGTTAACTAATTGGACACTAATCAGAGTTTTAAAAACAGGAAAAGTCTGTCAGTTTCAAAGAAAAACAACGGCAACAAGTCAGTCACACAGTTTTATTGTTAATTAAAATCGTTTTCTAGTCTAAAAGTATCGGTTACAGGATATAGCATGAAGGGTCTTATCCGGAGTCAAACAATCATTTCCATTTCATCACTTTCGCTATGCCAACTGGCCCAAATTATCACACATGTTGTGCAATAAAAGATTATTTCGTTAAAAATGTTCATGGCAAAAATACAAGAAACGATCAACATCTCGTTAAGTTGCCTCAAGTGAAGACAACATTTGGACGCAAAGGATTTTATTATCTGGCCGGGAAAGAATTTAATGACTTACCGCTCACTGCCAGAAAATTTAAATCTAGGCTACTCTTTAGACGATTTTTAGAAAACCATTTTATTTGATTTGAAAATTAATTTTATCTTTGGACTGGTATAGACTTAGTTTTTAGCTATATTTACTATTGACTTATCAATTTTTAAGAATCAGGACCCTAATGATAACAGTACATAATGTACTGATAGGTTATCCTGTAAAAATATTCGAATATTATTATTATTATTATTATTATTATGCCAATTTGCCAAAGGCTTGCTGCAAACAAACTTCATGCCTGTACGCCAAGGGAAAAGCGAAGTCCACACCGTGAAGTTCACCCGGCGTGGATCTCCGGTGTGAAGTAGATGGAATGCCCCCTGGCCCGAAAGCAGGAAATTGCAGAGCTGAAGAGCCCGAAATCAACATGTATTCCTGATGTTTTACTTCACTTGCTATTTGACAATATTAATTTGGTTGTTACTTTACATTTATATAAACTAATTTCCCTTTCCCAAGGTTGCAAGATTTATGTTTAATGTCAGTTCTCAGCGATCATGTTTTAGTTCTCTGTTTCTGAATTTTATGTCTTTGCATTTGATCTTTAGGATAAGAAACTGATCTGACCTTCATATAAAGTGCATTTTTTCAGCAAATTTACTGATACTTCTTTAAAAATTTTCCGCTCTGAAATACTGCACATTTTGAAAAGTTATGCCAAAGCATGGAAGTTTCCAAAAACTGTGGTGACATACCAACAACTAATTTTCTTCTGCAGGCTTAATGTTTCCACCCGGAACTGTTTCTCCATGTGAACAAAAATTTGCTTGAGATCATTGGAGACAGTCCACAATCTACCTTGGTTTTTAGATGGAACAGGAGACTTCCCACTTTGTTCTGTAACAAACCTCTAAAATACCTTCATCTATTTCCAAATCAATTATGTTATTTTGCACCAACAAATCGTCTTCAATCAGATCAAGAACGGCATCAAAATCAGCACCTGAAAAGAAGTCCCCTTTGCTGTCAAACACCATTGTCAAATGTTAAGCACTCCTGCGGTCACGTGATAGGTCATTTCAACATCGCTAGAAGAGCAGTGCATTGTTTACCTTCCAGACTACAGTCTTCTCTTATGACTATGAAGAACTGAGGAAGGTCAAAAAGGCCAGGGGGAAGTGGTCAGCTAAAGTTTGTGAACCCAAATGAAGATTTTTTGACGAGTGCTTATTTTTAGAGTAGGTCACTATCTCCAACCCGCCATCAGTGTCGAACATGCCCTCCACTATTGAAGATACATTAATTAAGACGTTAGAGTCAGTGGAGCAAACTGAAGATGAGCTGAGCCCCTTTTCATTGAGTACCAGCACCCCGCAAGAACAAATATATCCAAAGAGGAAACAAAATACAATGAATGGAAAAGGCTGCATAAGCAGAGAAGAGTGAAATTTGCCATACAAAATGTCATTTTCCAAACCATAGAAGAACAGAGAGCTATATCACAAAGGCAAGCTGTTAATTACAATTATTAGAATAATAGGCAAGAAAACAGTGGACATTTAGTTTATCACAATTTAATGTCATTAAATAATAATTAGCTGAAACAAGAATAACAACAATGAGAAGTGCTTTTGCATGAATGAGTGAAAAAGCAATATCTAGAAGTCGAAACAGTTTCTTTTAGATTTAAGATAGCTGTTCTAAATCATAAAATTCATCATAAAAATGCTCTTTTAAGCTGTCTTTCACTTCACATGCATTCAAGGAATATGATCCCTGACTTGGATTTGATGTCAGCATGCATATGTCCTTGCTGCTCTTTAACTTCCTCCGAACTTGAATCGCTATGTTGCTAATACTCTCATTAGCATCCATAAACTCTGGGCAGGGGCAGTGCAATGGGGGGTGACACCCTCGAAGACTTGTGAATTCACATTTTACTCGACGGAATCCGAATTTGGTACTGCTCACACGGCAAACTTGGTGGTGGGCATAAATTAAGAAATCAATAATTATGGGTAGTAGTTTTGACACTTGTCGTTTCCAATTTCATCTTTTTCATCCTTCAGTATGTCTATATAGTCAATGAGCTGTAATTTCGACTGATCCCATGAGATTTTTTTGTTTCCAGGATGTTCTGTTTCAAAATTTAATGCAGCCACAGGATAATAGTTATCACTAAAGCAAATTGACTCCTGTGCTTCCTCTTTTTGCTACATTTGATTGGTATTCTCAAGAACCTTTCATTATTTAATCCATATAAGCTGCTACTCATGATGATGGATAAAATATCGAAGAGGTCCGAGATGATTAAATAACCGTCATTTTAGGCCAAGCAATGCACGAGGAACGAGAAGCCTACAGGGGTACACGAGTGCCAAACCTAAATTGGGTCCCAGTCCCTTAACTACAAGTTAAACTATTTAACTACTTCTACTACGCAACGTTTACTCCACAACACCCACGTTTAAACTAAGCGTAGTGAAAACAAACAAAAAAACTTATATAATGTCTTGAGGCGTCCATGAAAAGTGTTTATAGTTTACATACCCATCATACCCTTAAGCTCTGCAACAAATTTCTTCAGTTAAATACCCGCAATCCACTTTGTAAAGATATCTGTGATGTTCTTCTCTGTAGGAATATAAACCAACTCCATAATACCGCTTGAAATTTTTTATCTCACAAAGTGATACTTGATATCAATGTGTTTCAATCTCCGATGTACCATTGCATTCTTGGCAAGAGCGATTGCACTTTGGTTATCGCAATACAAATTGAATTTGTCGCATAGATCAGAGTGTGTCATATCTTTCCACAATTGTGTAAGAAGTAATGCCTCTTGTGTGGCCTCCGCTAAGGCCATGTACTCAGCCTCGCAGGTAGACAAAGCAACTGTTCTTTGCTTTCTGCTTTTCCATGATACCATTCCTCCGTTGCTCACTAACTGGACGGTATAGCCAGTAATACTCTTTCTGTCTTCAGAGTTTGCCCAATCTGCATCACATTACCTGATTAAATGCATCTCGTCATTGGAACCTGTGTAAATCAATTTCTGATTTATTGTTCCTTTGAGGTAGCGTAATACGTGCTTTGCCATTGTTTCATCTGCTTTTTTCAGGTTCGACATGTGTTGTGCTAATCATGGTTACAACATAGCACAGATCAGGCCTGGTTGAAGTCCGAATATATATGAGATTTCCAACGATCTTCCTGTACATCTTGGGGTCAGATTGTTCCGATGTATGTTCATTTGCTTTATACGAAGCTTCAAAGGGGACACATTTTGGCTTACAATCCGTCATCTGAAATCTCTCAAGAACTTTCTTAATGTACTCAGTGTGATTCATTTTGATTTTGTTTCCTTCCTTGTTGAATTGAATACCTAGAAACCATCAAACTTCTCCAAGATCATTCATTTTGAATTTTTGACTGAGAAAGTCTTTCAATTCATGAAGTGAAGTCATGTCACTGCTCCCAATTACAAGATCATCAACCCATATGTTTAATATAATTGTCGTGTTTTCAGTGTTCTTGGTATACACGCAAGGATCAGCAAGAGATTGTGTGAAGCCTTTTTCCATTAACTGAGAATGTTCCAATTTCTACCGCTTTGCTTTAAACCATACAATGATTTATTCAACTTCCACACTAATTTGTCGCCTTTTTCATCTTTCACCGTGTATCCTTCTGATTGCTCTACATACAGCTCACAATCGATAGGTGCATTTAAATAAGCTGTTTTCACATCCATCTGATGTACAACAAGGTTTTGCTCACTGGCGAGCTGCATCAGCATTCTGATCGAAGTGATTTTTGCTGTAGGTAGGAGGTTTCACTGTAGTCAACATTTGGAATTTGCAAATAGCCTTTAGCTACATATCTCGCTTTATATTTACAGTCACTCTCAAGTGCGACTTTCTTTGCATACAACCATCTACCGCCAACTACTGTTTCATCTTCTGGTAACTTAACGAGATCAAAAGTTTCATTATCTTCTAAGGCACTTAGTTCCTCCTTCATAGCTATCTTCCATTGCTTTCCTTCATCAGAAGATACAGCTTCGGCATAGGTTTTTGGAATTTCGTCCAAAGTCATAGAATAGTAAAAGTCGACTGTACAACTAATATCATCTGATTCAGTTACATAATCATTCAGATGTGTAGGCAGTCTACTCTTCCTTCTCGGGTATCGAGAGTCCTGTTGTTCTCTCTGATTTTCTTCATCAAGCTGAGAGATCTCTCCAGTTGGTTCAGGTTGTTCATCAACTACTTCACATTCAGGTTCTGTATTTCTCCTCATAATTTCTTTTTCTGAATGCAGTGCATCATATCAATCTGTACTGAATTTCACACAGCGTACTCTTTTAATTTCATCACTATCTGGGAAATACATCCGATATGCAAGACTGTTCTTATCATATCCAATAAATACACCTTTCTCGCTTCTAGCATCTAGCTTTGTCTTATTTTGGACATATGCATAGCATACACAGCCAAATTTGTTCATGTTACTGATATTGGGTTTTTGTCCTGTGAATGCTTCCACTGCTGTCATCTCTATTCTAGGATTGTAGCATGTGTTTCTCACATGCATGTGACGGTCATCAACGCATACACCCAAAGTGACTTTGGCAGTTTAGATGCCAATAGCAAACATATTTCCATAGCAAAAATAGATCTCCATGATCTTTCAACTGTCCAATTTTTGTGAGGAGAGTTAGGTGCACTTAACTAGCAGGGCTTTGAACTTCTCACTAGTAAATTCTCCTCCGCTACCGCATCTCAATCTTTTTACTGTGCCATAAGCGGCCACATCTGCAAGGAATTTTTGCATTGCCTCTGTGGCATCACTTTTCCTTTATAGAAAATACGCCATCAAAAGACCTGAATAATCATCTGTTAAACCATTACGTATTTAAACCGTTTTTATCAGCAGGCTCAATAGGTCCAGCTAGATCAGTGTGCACTAGCTCGAGAGGTGCAGTTGCCCGCTTGTCTGGTATTCCGCTTCTGTACTGGCACATTTTACCCTCTGTACAAATACCACATTCAAAACTTTCTCTGTTTGTAATTTTCATACCATTCACAACATTTTCCAGCTGAATAATATCTTTGGTGTTACAGTGTCCCATGATTTCATGCCATTCTTTCAATGTGTGAGATACAGTGTTAGTGGAGACTGTGCTGCATAGATAATAGAGTCTACCACACTTCTTTATATTAAATTTGGTGCCATTTGGACTGACTAATTCAGCTGAGTCCTTTCTGAAATTTATTTCAGCTCCTTATTTTGTAGCTGCGGCACTGAGAAGATATTCTGTTGGTACAAAGAGAGCATTCTTTAGTATTGCCTATTGCTTCTTTCCTTCTGAATCTATCAGGTTGATACCTGCATCTCCTTTTCCCTGTGCGGTATTTCTTACTCTACTCCCATCAGCAAGCTCGATATAATGGTTTGCTGGATCAAAATTTGAGTCCATATTTGTGAAGTATGAAACAATGTGTAGTGGCACCACAGTCAACAAGAACTGTTTTTATTCATCAAATTCACATAATAATTCTTCTTGGTCAAGACCGATGTTAAAGACATAAGAGTTCTGTTCAGGATTTTCATCTGCAACAGATTTCACAGCATCCTTCTTTTTCCCACACTGATATGAATTATGTGTGCTCTTCTTGCAATTATTACACTATTTCTTTTCTTTCTCATGTTTCTTCCCAAACTCAGGGTCAGTGCTTTTATGATTTGGCTTTCCACTTGTATAGCATACTATGGGCTTTCTTGTTACACCAGATCCAAATCCCTTGGAAAACTTCATTACATTGTCCTTTGGCTCTTCACAATAAGCCTTTTCAGTTTCTTCAAAACTTCTCAAGGCTACTTTAATTTCACTGAAAGTTTGATTTTTATCTTTCTGAGTAATTACAGTGAAAAATGGTTTAAATTCTGTTGGCAACCCCTTCAACACCATTGCAATAAGAAGACTGTCACTAATTGTCTCACCGGCTCACTAACTCTGTATAAAGTGAAGTTATTCTGGGTTTTCTTTTTGATAAATAATGTTCTCTTAGAATTATCAAAGCTTTTCTACCATTGTCCTTTGCCTCTCATAATACTGGTGATAAACTTCTGTCATGCAGACATTGTACTAGCTCAGCAAATGCTTCAGCGTTCTTCTCTCTGTTCAATTCTTTGTCCTTGAAACCACCTTCTCTCTCAGGCAGAATCGTTTTGTGAAGCTTTGAGAGCCTCATGAAGTCTAAAAACTTGACTTCCCATAATTCGTATTTTCTTTCATCACTGTAGCGTGGCAAGTCTGTCCTCTGACGTAGAAGATATAGTCAACCAATGAAATTTGATTGAATCCTGTGATGTAGGAATAATATGTCAGTAAACCCGGGGGTAGGATTTCCTTGATGGAAGTATAAAGTGGAACGATCGCGAAAATTTATTGAGATTTGTGAAACAATTTCATTGAAACTCTCATTGAAACAGTTGCAATTTGCATTTGAATCAAATTTCATAACGTTTTCAAGTTACCAAAGTCATGGACGAACTCATGAAAGCATTTGAAGCTCTCAGTGACAGTGACGAATGTAAGTTATTCTGTTGAAACTGTGTTAATTCTGTTTGTAATAATTTTTTGTTTGCAACTTGCGGTGACTCAGGCCGAGCAAGTCACATTTTAGTAAATTTTGCTTTGTGACACATTTGATGACTAAAAAAATTGAATTAAACCATTTAGCACTGTAATATCTCACCATACCTTTTCCAGGGAGAGCTTCACTTGTTACCCATACAAAATTGATAGGAAGCTAAAAGCAATTGTTTTCAACATATGTTTTTAAATTATGTATTGCCTAATGCCTTTACACAACTTCCCTTTGAAATTTTGCTGAAATGTCATTTGGCCAGTGATTAGATTCCCAAGAAATTTACCATTCATAAAAATCTGTTCATATTTTAGCTACCTAATAAATTACAATTCTAATTAAGTTATTACCTGATGATTGTTTTCATTAGAGATTATGAGGCCAGGACAACCACAATGCTAAAAACATATTATTGCTTTAGGTGAGGAAGGTGGGTCTGTTGTTAGTGACGTGGAGCAATCTGTTCCCAAGCCGTCTGCTCAGGAAGAAAGTCATATTCCTGTCCCTGATCTGCCAAAAAATGCCAAAGCAATTGATGCAGCTTTGAAGTTGCCACTTGATGCCACTGGCCATTCTTTTCAAGGTCCCATATCCTTTTCTTTGTATAAGATCTTGTTAAAATTTCTAGTTCTCCAATACAATATGGAATATAGTTGCAGCATTGCAGAATATGCCTTTACCAAATCCCAAAAATCAGCTCTCTTAAATTTCATCAAAGAAAATATCCGTAATCTCTTTTACAACAAAAACAACTCGAAACCAATTTACCAGCTACAGGCAGACATTCTTGGTAACGTTGTTGTCAATGAATATGATGGCTTGCCAGTAATAATTCACAACACCTATAACAAAAAGACAAAGTTGTTCAGTGAACACAAAATTGTTGTATACAAAGAAATTTTAACTGATGTATTCACCAGCCTCCATTGCACTAAAACAGCCAGCGGTCTCCAGTCCTGTCTTCCTGGGGGAGTTAAATCTCTCAGCAAATCCTTTAATGCTAAGTTTTACTATAAGGGTGTCTTTCAAGAGATTCGAAAATATCTTCAAGCATGTGAGACATGTCGAATCAATGTTCCTCTCAAAATGACACAAGCTCCACCACTAAAACCTATTCATGCTTTCCATCCTCATGAACGACTCCAGTTTGACCTAATTGACATGGCTCCTTCCAAAAAAAGAGGCTTTTTGAAAAATAATCAATGGAATTTTCGTTATATTCTTTCTATTAAATGCTGTTTTAGTAAATTCTGTTGGCTCTTCCCTTTGAAAGAAAAAAGGCTTCACATGTTTACAATGTTGTCAAGTTCTTATTTGACATTGAAGGGCCACCAAAAATTTTGCAGTCTGACAATGGTAAGGAGTTTATCAACAAACTTATAAAGCAACTAAGTGCTGATTATGGCTTCCGCATGATTTAAGGAAAACCATACACGCCACAACACCAAGGTCAAGTGGAACGCATTAATCAGACAGTGAAAATGTACCTTCGACGACTTCTTCAGAACTCCTCTCCAGCTGAACAAGCTAAAACATGGCCAGTGCTACTTCCTGGAATAGCAGATAAGATCAACAAATCTTATCATTCCACAATTGATGACATTCCTTTTAGAGTGTACAGGAACAGAGAAACGAGCTCCTTAAATTTTACAATTGTCCCTGACGATTGTATTTTACAATCGTCTTTATTAACTGGAGAAGAGTTGCTGCTGAACATTGTCTTTTGTCGTCATTGCGTCTTTATTAAAGGGCTTATGCAGCCTAAAATGACATATCGATTTTTTGACGGAAATGGAGAGAAAAAGATCTGAGTATCACTATGAACTTATTTTGAATGTTTTCTGATGAGTATAAGTATGTCTTTTTCAAGCTCAAACACACCCAGGTCTGTTGAAGAGCTGTGACGTCAGTTTGATGACACGCGAATCATTTCTTATAGGGGTCAGTATGGGAAAATTTGGACGAGTGCCACAGTTTTTTTAATAACTCAACTTAGGCGACGCTGATTTCAATTTTCTCACCCGTGGCTAAAAGCGCGATATTTTCCTCACATTATGAGTCAATTTTCGTTGCTTTCAATTGAAAACAGAAATTTTAACAAATTTTGAAAAAAATAAAACTTTCAAGATTTTGATTCAGGGTGACGTCAGAATGAACCGAGCTATTGTTCTTCAACTATTGTTCTCTGAAGAAGAGCTGTCCGGCCTGTGTTTTTGAAACAGTGTCTGGCTAAATCTTTTCAAAATGTCGGATTGCGAAAATAGTAGTTCAAGACAAATTCCTCTCACAATGAAAAACGAAGTCTTCTTGAGGATAGCGAAGAAGACGAAGACTATTCAGTAGTCAGTTCCTATACTCGAAACTCGCACGAAGGAGAACCTCTTGCAAGAAGACCCAGAGCTGGGTACGGCAGTAATGATAAAGAATCGGGTTGTGAAGGCCTATCTCTGAAAGAGCTGGATGCCCGTTTTGAAAATAAACTTATGTTGATAATTGGTTAGTTCATTTGTTATTTAATAAATTGTTGGCAACTGTTAAACATTAATTCTATGGAATCATATGAGTTTTGTTCATTGTACTGTTTTGTCTTCAGTTGTTACGGTCCAAATCCAATCCAGGTCTTTAGAAGAGTTTCGAAACTTATGGAGAGAGATGAATTTAGTGTTGGTCCAACTCACGCTGTTGGGTTCCCCTAAAATACATGATCGACCATGAAATGCTTTTTTAATACTCTTTATTAGTATTTGTTTCCCTATTTTAAGTTGCATATTGACGTGACGTTGTTCAGTCTGCCGCGCGGTTTGTTGTTTTGTTGGCCGTGGTACGCAAAGGTGTCTGGGATTTCGCATCATTCTGACGTCAATTTCTTCAACAGAATTTGTCCAAATTCCCTATTTTGACAATGAATAACTCAAAAACTACAAAATATTTTAAAATTCTACTTGCAGCATGTTGATAAGCATGTTGAATTCTATCGTTTTCAGCAAAAAAACTATATGTAATTTTAGGCTGCATAAGCCCTTTAACTGGAGAAGAGTTGCTGCTGATCATTGTCTTTTATTGTCATTGCGTCTTTATCACCGGAAAAAGTTGGACACTGTCCACGAAATATCCATTTGTTTAATAATAATAATAATTTTTCAATTAGAATATGGAATTGCATCAAACTCCTGCAACAATGAGTAGGCTGGCAACCTATGATATCCCTGTTTTAAACAGATAATACAGATAGTTTATGCATACTATTCGGGGGACAGGAAGCCTAATACGAAGATGAAGATTTTATATAGCAATTATGTCAGTTGCCCGTGTAATATAGAAGCTGTCATACCGTAATACTTCGATGAAATGCCCCCCTTCTCTTAAACGCCCCCCTCAAATAAAGGCCCCCTAAAATATCAAACAATTTAATCGTGAAAAGTGTAAACTTCTATCTTTGTTTAATTATAATGTCAATATAACAATGGAATAGCCTGCAAAATGGTTGTTAATAAAACGTTGATCGCGCGACAAAAGTGGAATGCCACGCATAATATGATACTCATAATGAAAAGAAGTAACATACTTCAATATCTACAATAATCATATTGTCATTCGTATTGTTAAGTAATGTTGTATTGTTCGGGATTGTCTTTGGAAGTTGTTTCTAGGTTGCCTTTCTTGTTCATTGTCTTCAGCCACCCCCTGCATCAAGGGCTTCTATAAATTCAATTCTTCTTGCGGTTGATGTCTCTCATAATTTACTAGCACCAACATCCTATTGGCTGATCTTTGTGTCTTATGACTTATTTACTGAAGTTAGTAAGTAAATTCGATTTTACTTCGTATTTTTAAGGTTCCGAATTTTTGTATGAAAATTACACTCGCGTCACAGATAATTCGCCGGTCATTTGCGACTATGTAAGAAAAAAGACTCAGGCCAATGATTCGCAATGACTTCGTTATGAATAAAGAGCAGTGTTGTAAAAGTTCCATTGTTTTGATAAAGCGCTAGTTCTATCATTTGCTGTCATTGCAATAATATCGGTTTAATTGCGACAGCCCTACCAGTAAAACAACATAGATGTTGTTTACTTGTGCATAAAGACGAATTTTTGAGGAATAGACAACACCATACAACATTTCCCGGCTAATTGTGTGAAGGGAGTGTAAGAATTCCATGGTTGCAGAAATGTCTTAAGTAGGGTAGTTACTTGCATTAGATAGATAGTGAAGTCAAATTATAATACGGGAAACATTAATTAAAAATACCCAGATAATATGCTCTGTATTCTTGGAAGGCAAATTCTTTTGTCAGGATCAGGAGTGAGTGTGTTAGAAATTATGTCATCCATTCTCTTACTCTTCAAACCACATGTTTTTGCAACTTTCTTAGTAAGGTATCCGAATGCGAATATATCACTTGCCCTAGTTAGAGCTGTCTTACCGTGAATAACTTCAGGAGCAACCCATGGATATTTCTTGCAATACTCATCTCTTTCTGATAAAGGAATATTATTTATTTTTCATCTTGTGGCAAGGACACTTTAACCATAGTCAGCGATAACAGCAACCAATCCCTCTTCAACCAGAACATTATCAGTTTTGATATTTCCATGGACATAACCAGTTGTATGAATATGTAGAAGAGCATCACCTAAACTACACAAAACTTTAAACCCGTCCTCTTTTCCCTTAGGCATACCTGGTATCAAACAACTAGCACCAGTCTTCAAAATGGCATTCACAGTTGACGGCTCTCGATTCAGGCCATGAAAACTTGTTACAAGACAATATGGCTTGATCTCCATGACAACACCAAGTAATCTGGGGATTCCTCTATGACAATGTAAGTTTAACAGCACATTTGCCTCCTTTAACAATGATTGTTTCAAAGCAGCATCTGTAAAAGCTTCTGACTCTTTATATGCCTTGACAGCAACATCCATGCCTCTGTATGAGAATAGGCTGCAGCACCCAAATGTCCCTGAATAATTCTTGCTACTAGGTACCTCAAGCAGTTCTTCTACTTTCAAAAACATTGATGATGGTAACTGAAGACTCTTACTGTACTTTGACAACTCTCGCTCCCTATCTAAATTCTTTTGCAGTTTCTCTTTTTCCAGTCGTTCATTTCTATATAGATTAATTGCTTTCCTATAATTCAAAGCCTGGGATTGTGTTTTTGTTGAATCCCCACTTTGTCCACTATTCCCTTCAACAGAATCATCAAACCTAGCACCCGACTCTTCATCCAAACGTCCAGTATTCACATGTGCAACAACATCTTCTCCAAGTAAAAATGTTATGCCGTAATAGCATCTTACTCGCTTGCTATTTTGGCAATTCTTGATTTTTTTACCAAAAACAGCACGCAAACACTTACCCACTACATTTGAGGAGACAGAGACAGATTCTCCCAATTCTTGTTGTACTTTGTGTACAAGCATGGCCACCTCAACCTTGCTCCCTTCTTGGCTGACCAAATTTTTGATAACCTCAGGAATCACAGATAAACGTTTAATGGTGGCAAAAATGTGAGACAGTCTGAAATGATTTATATTTCATTGTCATAGTGATATTAAGCAATATACTGCAGCTTAATACTACACACAACATTGTCGCTAATGTAATCAAACAGTTGTCCCAACAAATTCTTTCAAGCAAAGAGAAGCTAGATGTTATTGTATTTAACTGTCTGGCAAAAATACAAAAAATAAAAAACACTTTACACTGATAGAACAAAGTAAGTATCAGATAATTGATAGAAGATTGAAAAATATCATTTCCATAAAAAAGGAAGCAGCAACAGTCTCTCAATCGTGCTATTAGAATTACTTGTCTTGGTTGTACTACAGTGGGCCTATGGCCTTCATCTGGTGGAAACGACTACTTCGCGGAAACTGATGTCAATGTGAAGAATCATTTGTCTAAATATCACTATATCCAACCTGAAAACTGTAAAAAAATATTTATCAACCCACCAATTTATTATCCACTTGTCTCTTTCACTGAGGTTGCAACTGTTTTGATTTTTAGCTTCCTCGTTGTGAGCATTAGCACTGACCGATTCTGCCATTTCATTTTCTGCCAAAGAAATCAAGAATGCTGCTGGCCCTCATCCTCTCCTCAGACACGCATGTGGCTCCTCAGGCCGCTCCCTTTACTCCTCAGGCCACGCCCATTAGAATCAGTTGTGCATTTCCAAGAACTTCGATAAACGCGTTTTGGGGGGAAATTAAAAAGGTCAAAAAAGGGTCGTCCTTTTTAAAATAAAACTAGCCACAAATAAATAAAGGGCCCTGAAGATGCCAGGAGACACAATAATTGGCCATGCATGAGAAAAAAGATTAAAGTGGCCATATAGCCAGTGTTGAAGGTAGCTACAAGTTTACTGATAAGTGCCTAGTGCATCTTGGATAACAAAGAAGCGTTCTATCCAGTAATAGGAAATTTTCAACTTTTAGCCAACGCGAGCACTACCATGCCAAAATGAAAATTGCGAGAAATTATAATACCCCCACAGGGGCTTATGTGCAACTAGGGACTTAACCAACAATTTACGGTAAGTGACTATTCAAATCATTTAGCACTCAGGCATTTAACATCAAAGCTTTTAGAAACAAATGTTACCGTAAATACTAGAGTTGCCCCCTCTTGAATAAGCCCCCCTCGAATCAGCCCCCATCCTGGGATTACAAGTTCGCACTCGTATACCTTTTTGAACATCGAGTTCGACTCATTCAATCGTTCTTAGTTAACTATACCGTCAAAAATGACTGCAGGTCTCCCATTCCCAAGCATTATTTTTGACGGCACAACAGAACCTTGAAACTCTGCTTCTGATTCTGTAGACCAGTATGGTAACAAACAGGTTGATTATCCTCGCTTTAAATACTATGGAGGTCACAACCGTCGCTATCATAGGTCATGAGCTCTCATATTCTTCAGCTGACAACTCGGATAATGAAGAAATATCATTTATGCTTTCGTTATCAGAAAAATCACTCTCGGCTTCAAAATTCATTATGTTTCAGATAAATAAAGCAAAATTCACGAAAAAATTTTTCAGATTTATCAATGTAATGTCGGTTGAAAGAGTTCAGTTTTTCATTACCGTAATCAATATTTTGAATTCCGCGCCAAAAATCTAAAAAAATTAATCTGAGACCGAGACCTCTACATTATAATGGAGTCGCAAAATTCCCATTTTATGCCCCCAAAACATGAAAACGTCAAAAAATAAATTTCAAAATTTGCCTGTGGCCACTTCTACCCTATTTTATTCTATTCTCCTTTTATTCTACTACTCCCCACCTGACCATATTTACTCGATGCTCAAGATGCAAGTGAATAGTTCCAAAGATGAGAAAAAACTGACTCTTATCAACAACAAGGATATAAGTTATGATTGGCTACTTACCGTAGTTACTTCATTGACAACAGTTTCACTCTTCCAAATACTGTGGTCATTCAACGGCGGGGTCAATCAAGGGCGGAGCTCTTCAACAGTAGTTTGTCATCTGTGAACCAAAACAAGAGCTTTTAATATTGAACGCTAAGTAAAAGGGCTTTCAAGCACACTCGCTTTGAGCTCAACAATTTTGCTACGTATGAAGATAGATATAACACTTGTGGTTGCTTTAAATTACGGTTTTCATCGATTCCCAGGGTCCTTCAAGTAAGCGCTATCCTCCGCCATAAAGGGCAAATATCTAACCATAAATTATTTATATTTTTTTAAACAAGGTGTAAAATATTTATATACTAGAGAGGGCATGCAGTCTGACAAATTAACAAACTTGCTAATGCTTGTTTTTATAGCTGGAATTGATGGATGCCTTTACCTTTACCATACTCACCATACTTTTCCGAAAAACTTTTTATTCTCAACTGATTGATGACGTCATACTAAGACAAATTCTGTCTATTAAAGTGTGATTACTGTTAACAGGAATGAGATAACAAACTGTAAATTGCAATTTTGGGAATAGCTCATATAGGCCTAAAGCATGATATATAATTTTGTAACTTTTGATAAGATCAACATTTTGACCGATAACGTCATCAATTTTTTTTTCTTATATTTGTATAGTCAGTTTGTTTCAATGACTTATAAATGTAACTTATCTCATTAAGACGACATCCGTACACTCCAGTATGAAAAACGAACACTATACTGAGTTTTTCAAAAATTTCCCCGTTTCGTGGGACAAATATACAAGTAGCTACTTTCATACCAAAACTTGGCTTCACACATTTTGTTGATTTATCGCTTAGAAGTTCGATCTTTGGAAGTTGTTTAGGAATAATTTATCATTTTCGGCTTTCGTGTCTGGAAGTGCAAGCTGCAAAAAAGCGGAGCTGTCTTGACACCCGGTAGACAATAGGCTACGTTAAAAGCTGAAACTTTAAGAAAAGTCTGTCTTCTCTAACTCAGAGGACGAGAAATCACTTTCCCATTCAGAAAGGCCTAAAACTTTTTTTGGACGCACTTCATCAGTAAATTCTTTATACTGCATCTCGTTCTCAATCTCTTTTGGCAGCTCTTAAGAATATTTCTTTGTTGTTTCCTCTCGCATGGTGGCTCTCCCTCATCTTTTTCAATCACTTCGTCTGCTTCAGAGCCTTCTGATCTGATCGCAGTTTCTTCCTACGAATGAGTCAATTAGAGAGTTGATTTGCAATTATCCATTTGGGTGTGGTTGTAGATTTGATATAATTAATTGTCCAGCCGAAGTTCGCAATGACTACAGTTGTTAATGAGTATTTCAAACAATTTCGCCAAATGTCACATTGTAAGTGCACACGCTTTATTTCTGCACACAGAGTCTGGATCTGGCAAAAACGGAGTTGATGATTTCACTTCATTTTCAAATAATGTTTCACCCGTGTCTCAACGTAACTCTCTCTGTTACCTCCATTGCACTCTTTGAAAACGTTATATGGCATCTGCTATTGTGTCGTCAATGAAAACTTCCTCTGGCCCCGAAATTGCGAATTAGTGCTAGACTGCTTGGATCATATTTTCCTTCATTTTCAAATATAAAGACTGCAGAAAAGTTAAAATAATTGCGAGGTACTTCTTTGTTTGGAGAACAGTTACTGAGAAAAAGGAACTGTGTAATTATTTGGGGCCTGGTGTCCCTCCTTGCCGCGCATTTTGTAGGGGCCTGAATAGTAAGTCTAAATGCCCCATAAAACACACCGCAAAATCTTGTCCGTTGGCTCAAACTGATAAATATGAGCAGGCAACATTTCTCGCTGAGTTCATCTTGTTGACCGAAAAATGTTGCAAGGAAAAAATTAAGATCAGTTCTTCAACAACTATTGGATGACGTCATCGACCAAAATGCTGATCTTATCAAATTTGAAAAATGATATCTCATGCGATAGGTCTATTTGACCTATTTCCAAAAATGCAATTTTCGTTTTGTTATCTCATTCCGTTAATATTAATCACACTTTAATTAATGAGATTTGCCTTAATATGACATCATCAAACACGCGAGAACGAAACGTTTTTATGAAAGTTCATGGTCTAATCTATTGATTCCAGCTATAAGAAAAAATGTTAGTATGTTTGTCAGTTTGTTAGGTTATATGCCCTGTCTAATACGAAAAACTATTTCCTTGTGGCAATTGTGTATACCGTATCTCTTTTTATATTATATATTGTATCTCTTGTCTAGTATAGCACTCCTTTTTGAACAACTGCTCTATCAACAAAGGATAAGAAATAAGCACCCTGTCTCGAGAAAACGGGTCCAGCGTTTTCTTTTCATATCATTTTTTTTAACTTCATGAACAAAAACTCCGCTAGTTCAAAAAGGTGTCTCGTTCTCTATTCGTTAAGGTTGCAATAACATACCCAGAAACTTTTTTAATCAACGCGGCTCTAAAAAGTACTGACTAAAATGCTCATTTAATCAGGGAAATACAGTCTTAGATTTCTTGAGGATGGTACCTGGCATTGTTTTATTTGTTGTGTAGTTTCAATAACGAAATTGATTGCAATGGGCAATATGCACTTTCAAATAGATAAAAGGTGAGACCAGCAGAAAACTTCCATCCTTTTTCCGAAAAATAAATTGACAGTTTGGTTACAACATATGCCAAGGTAACTCCATCTTGATGACAGCTTTACTCTATGAAATTATAACTTGTATAAAATTATTATTTGCTTATCAAGATAGATTACATAAATGATCAAAAATGACATTCAGTCATCAGTGTTGTAGTGTGCTCAGCAGCCTTACCAATGAGCACTTCAACTAACTAGCGAATCATAACACACATCCGAACACTTAACCATATTTATCAACTATTATCTAAACAAACATATTCATTAGCCTTTTATAGTCAAACATTTAACCATAACCTACTCTTGACCTTATTTGCTTAAGTATTTACGACACACCCAACCTCGCAACTTATATTTAATAAAACGCAACATTTAGTTACTCAGTAGTTAGTTAATTAATTAAGCATTTATCTTGGTATGATACACTAACACAAGAAAGAAATTCATATCGTTTCTCTTCAAGCCTTCTGACTACCAAACTTCAAAGCAACTACAAAAGCTGGGTAAGTGTCTTGTGACCTAATTCGATTAGTGATTATAGTAGCTACTCCAGCATTACTAAATTACTAAAGTGTCTGTTTAAAGCCCCTTGCCTTAATGATAGATAATGCATGCATACATGTCAAAAATAATACTAGATTATGCGAATACAATGTTATAAACTATATAAACTACCAAATATCAACAAGATACTGTTTAAAATTCTAAAAGTGACATGATGTATTTTAATCTTAAATTGCTAAATTTAAGTTGAATATATTTGTTTGTCATATGGTTTCTTGAATGAAATAATATCTTTTGCATTTGTCGGTTTATGTAGCAAGCTGCTCCATTCTTTCATAATCCTTTGTGAATGAAAAACTTCTGGTGACTCTAAATATCTTTGTGACGTTTCTCTCACAATATACTTAGTATACCATCTCGTTTTAATGCTGTTATTTTGAAAGTATAAAGAATTTATATAACTGCACCCATATATGTATCCAGTTCTTTAAAAGTAGCTATGATATCTCACTAACCAATGACTTCTTCTGTGCAATCTTTGAATAAAATCTTTAATTTTCCACTTATCTAAAGTAGAGTTCCCAACAAATACTGACAATTCCATTAATGGTAGTGCTATGTTATTTGTAAGTTCAAGAATGTCTTTATTTCTATAGAACAATTCTTCAGTTCTCATTAACAGATCCCAGTATTTTTTCATTTCACCTCAGAACAGATTTGTCTATACCTGCTTGCATTACTACTAATCCTTGAATCCCCTAGATGAAATGCTGCAAACTTTCAATGATGGTAGTAAACAGCAGATCAAAACTGCAGTTGAATAAATAATTTTATTTTACAGAATTGGCACATACGTAATACAACTCACTAGGCCTAACTAAAACTTGCAAGCTTCCTTGACTTCCCCAATCTTGGTCGTGAAATATTATTTCAAAATGGTAGATCAAGAAACATTTGTTGTCCCCCTGGCCAGTTAAGCAATACCAATTCCACGTAGTTCTACGTAGCACCAACATGGACCAGCCATTGGTTGATTATATCTTCTACGTCAGAGGACAAACTTGTCACGAAAGGACAGACTTGCCACGGCACACATCACCATTGATCATTAGGCGCGATCTGGGCCCATAACCTGTTAAGCTGCTACTCTTGATGATGGATAAAATATCGAAGAGGTCCAAGAGGATTAAATAACCGCAATCTTAGGCCAAGCAACGCACAAGGAACGAGAAGCCTACAGGGGTACAAGAGAGCTAAACCTCAATTGGGTCCCAGTCCTTTGACTACAAATTAAACTACTTAAACCATTTCTACTACGCAACGTTTGCTCCACAACATACTCGTATACTAACACACAAGCTGAAATACATGCCTCGAGTGCCTGGAAATCCATATATGCTGTGGCTTCTCATATACTAACAGACAAGCTGAAATACATGCCTCGAGTGCCTCAAAATCCATATATGCTGTGGCTACTCATATACTAACACACAAGCTGAATACCTGCTTCGAGCACCTCAAATGCCTCGAAGTCCAGATATGCTGTGGTTGCTCATATACTAACACATAAGCTGAATACATGCTTCAAATTCATCGTTATTAAAAAGTGGAACAACCCAAGAATAGGCTAAACAACCCGAGAACAACCCAAGAACAAGCTGAAAAACCCAAGAACAATCCAAAAACCCCAAGAACAACCCAAGAACAACCTTCAAGCCCCAAGAACAAGCTCAACAACCCAAAAAGAACGCAAGAACAACCCAAGATTGTCCTAATAGGGTTCTTTCTTTCCCATTTTCATGGCGTTATTGTGGGTTTGGGATGTTGTGGTTGTTGTCTTTTTACAACGTGAAGTGGCCTAATTAATTTTCTTATGAGGTTAGGTTATAAAGCGAGTCAGAATACGGAATCCACTGGATAAATTTTATTGAAAGTTAATCAATATTCTGGAACTTTTTGGGGGAAATCCAATGCCAACCATGAAAAGATTATATGGCTACCTCAATCCTCCATATCTGGCTCGTGGAACCGATTCACTTCGTGGCTTGGCTTGTATGTAAAGTTTATAGGCTTTTGGTTACCATTCAATGCTTTGGTTGCTTTTGTTCATCATTCATCGTCCAGTCAATTTCGCACACACTGGAACAACAACACACCACTGTGCAGAAACAGCCCAAGCGGCAGGTTCTGAGTCTGAGTCAAAAAGAGAGAGTTGGCGTGCAGCAAAAACAAACGATGACATTTTATGGAAATTACACAAATAATAAGTGAATAAAAATAGTACAAAGATTTATATCAAGTCATTGTTCAATCTTGCATCCTTGCCGCTGAAATTTCTCTATCGAACCTTCTGGAAGGTATTTTGAGGTTGATTTTGGAACAGTTACCATGGTGAATTCAGAATTTTGCTGGTATTCTAGCAAACATGATTTTAAATAATGTAAGTAAATGTTTCCTGAAGCTGATTTTTGTTTTCCATTACCGGCAGTCTATTCTCTCAGTCTCTCTGTCTTTACAACAACCCAATCCGATGTTGTGAATACTTGCTTGCAGCTCTGGCAACGCTTTACTGAGATGGGACAGTTTTTATGGTCTGATCGATGGACAAGTTCAAATGAACTTTGCAGAAGGCGGTCAGAATTTAGAGAATCTGATGCTGCTGGACTTAACATGTTTGCTTGCTGAGTCACTGCCCAGGAAGGTGAAGCTGTTGATGACTTTTTCAACTTGATGGAAGTGACCTTTTGAACTTTGCTTGCAGGGTCTGGCATTGTAGTTATTGTGCGATCAATGAATATTTCAGGTTCCTGCATGCTAACTCTTCTTGCCACCTTGGGTGGTTTCTTCAGACCAGCTGATGCAGGTTTTCGATAGCATTGACTCTGAGAAGGAATGAAGGCAAAAAACTGATCAGCGTGCTGCTGGCGTCGCGGAGAGCTCCACTGGTTCCATTTTGTTGGCTCCACAAAAAACCTTTCATATCCATTGGCAAGGCGATATCTTCCTAACCCCCGCAGTACTCGAACAGACTCTGTATAGAATTCCTCAACCCATTGGCAAATTAATTTGTTAACTTCTGCCACTCTGGACTCATTGTGAGATTTTTCTGCAAGAAACTTCTTTTGCAATCTGTGACCACTCTCAAGCCCATTTGTGTAAAACCTGCCTTTGATGTTAAGTTGTGAATGAGCACTTAACACCAAATTGGCTTTAAAGGTCTTTGCACATCTCGCCATAAACCATGCATGAAAGTTGGGCAGCAGGTCATCCCATATTGATTTAAGGCTCTCCAGCTTGGCATCAAAGTCTTCCGGATCAATAGCATCTGCCAGTCCTTGTTCTGCAACACATCCATGCTGTGTGCCATAGATGTCTGCCATTATTCGTTTGGTGGTGCTTGCATTTGCTGACATTTCCTGCAATCTATGTTCATCATTTTTCGGCATATGTTCAGTGCAGAACAGTTTTTCAGCATCACGAAGAATGTCTGTCAAACCATTTCCAATGGCATTGTCCAAATCATGGCGAACTTTTTTGAAAGACAGCAAGGCTGGTTTGGCAAATGTCATCTCCAAAGCAAACTGTCTAAAAGCAAGAGAGTATTGCTGTTACACATTCATTGTAATTTTTTATCTTAACCGTGAGAATATTTTGTGAGATGAAAAATTAGATAAAAATTGAGAGTGAATAATTTACAAATATCAATCACACCTATATGTCCTTTGGTCTTTTCTAAAGTGCCACATGTAGGGTCCTGGAAAAACTGGATGAATTCCCTTTTCGTCGACCAATGCCTCGCAGGAGAATGAGCTGTCATTTAGCCAAAAACCATCTGCAATTCGAATGTTGTGTCAACAATAAACATACTGTTGCCATGTACACAATGCCGATCAATGTCCGCAAGCATCTGATTAGTAGCACAGAAAGAGACACAATGCTCTGGCATCAATACAACACTTTCAATGTTGCATTTTTCGTTCCCCATTTGCTGCACCAGGGTTGCGCATTCAGGAATCCCAGCTCTACTCTCTTGTCGCATGTGCACCTTTTTTCTGGCTTTAATGTTATGAATGAATTTGGGATTGCATGGCTCTTCATTCGGTGTCTGAAATGCAAAAATATGTTTTTAGCAATTTTTAAATGATATGTTAATTATTGATAGGTAAACATTCACCATGACTAGTTTGTAGAGAAAATCACCTTTGCTTCTTTAATCAAATCTCTGTAGACTTTGGAGCACGAGGCTGTGTTTGACAGCATATTAACAACCTTCTTCTTTATGGCTGGATTTTGTTTCCTGTAAGTGGTTGCATGAGGCCGTTTTGTATTGCCTTGCTGAGATAAAACAAAGTTTTTCTCTGCATTTTCGTCGCCGTTTTTCCAGTTATAGGACATTAAATAATATGGAGCTTCGTCTTTGTGATCTGCTTGTCTCACTGTTGCAAACATCTGCATGAATTCAGGGTTGCATTTATTCTGCCTGTATGTGCGTGTTAGCTGGTAAGCATCACAAGGCCGCACGAACTTCTTTTCACACTTTGATCCCACTCTCTCGTTGATGTAGTAAACGCCCCCATTTTCTTGTCTTGCTACCGTGCATTTCCATTCCTTGTCATTACTAATGTAATACCGGCCCTTTGGACACCCAGTTACATACCCTCAGTTATCGTCTGCCCGGGCAGTCTCCATTGGAACAACCTCTCTATTGAATGTGCACATGAAGCTTTGGCGAATGCACAAAGGTGCAGCCTTTCTTTCAAAATCGGCAGGACTGTTTAGTAATGCATTCAGAATAGCATCTGCAGCGTCCAAGTTTTGTCCATCTTCAATCGGTTTCTCTGTTGATCGTTCCTTTAGTGAACATTCGGGGTGATTTTCAATCGCCACACTTTCATCCCGATTTTCCTGTGTTGATGGCTCAAAAAACTGGTACATTTCTTCAGCATCGAAGGTGTCGCTTCCACCCTAAATGCAAATAAAGAACGTTGCTCAATTTGTAAAAATTGTGTAGAGAAAAGTATTGCTATCATTAGTTCTGCTTTATTGTTCAATTGGATAGCTTGCCAAGGCTTACAATAATGCAGAATCGAAATTTTTACTAAAGTGGTGCGAGTCAGTGCAAATTGCGATAACACTAGTTAAGGTAGGCTCGGCTAAAGTCATATAATTAGACTGTTAAGAAATGATAGCAGAAGTGAAATTGCTTTTCTTCCTTACCTTATAATCCATAAATACGTTGACTACAGGATGTGGAAGGTCACAAAACTCTGGAACTTTGTTTGCTTCTTCATATTTTTGAACAGTAAAACTGTAAGCTATCAGTAATGGCGTATTGATGCCTTCTTGATTGGATAAAGTGTTGACCAGATGTAAGTCGATAAATGTGTTGAATATATAGCTTTCTGCTAAATGTGCAACACCCTGTCTGATGTCAAGTGGCAGATGATCCATGTACTTTGACAACAGCCCATAAGGAGGTAACGTGAACTGCAAGAAAATGAATGCACAGTTTTAGAATAATGTTTATAAAAATACTGAGACTCGAAATTGCCAAAAGCGGTGTACATTTGAGAATAACAATGAAAAATATCAACCCTTAGCAGAAGTTCAAGTTTTCTTATGAAAAAAGAGTGTAAAATGAATGTGGTAAATGTCACATAATGAGTATAATATGTTTTTAAAATGCACAAATAGATGACGGTCATAATGCAGTAAATAGATGATGTTCATTTGAGCAATATATTGCACCAGGATATGCTCAGGAATGTAGAACTGGTTCTTATATTAGTATAAAGAATATAAACAAGTAGCTGTGAATAGATAAAATGAACTAGAAGTTAAGGCTGACTGGACGACTAATTATTAAGTGATCACTGACGATGGGACACGAAAACTACGAGAAACCTGAGCAAAAATATTTGAGAAAGTGAACACACTGAAATATTTGTGGCAAATATCTAATGAAACTGATTTACGAAGTTCAAAAGATTGGAGAGTTTCGTTTGCGTTAATAGGGACCTTTAAATCGAGTACGAAAACGAAAACGAAGATAAAATTTGATGGCGTGTGTCGTTCTGCCCGTGCTCCCTGGGAATCATCCGAAAAATTTCATAGTCTTCGCACGGGAGACAACAAAGATTTTGGAAAATTTCATACTCGAGACTACGAAGTTTAAAATTGAAAATGGTAAAGCGAAAAGAGAAAATTTTATAAAGAAAAGTAGGCACGTGCATTTTTACATGCGAGAAGTGTTATTTGTCGAACTATTTCCTCATAAACCTTTTTCAAAGCAAAGAGGACAGGCTTGGACTACCGTAGGAAATATTAGTTAGGCCATCTAAACAAACGAAACTTTCTGAACGAGCACGAAGTTCTTCGGTGCCCTGTGATCTCGAATTTCGTCTTCGTTTTCGTACTCGATCTGAAGGTCCCTAATATTTTTGAGTGAATGACAAAAAGATGCTAAGAAACTTGAAGCTCTATAATTCTTTGATGATTTAAGAAGCTTGAGCACTCATTTTCGAGGTTGGTTTTTAATACAAAAATGTGCGTATTTACTAGCAAGAAAAAAACTTATTTGATCTTCAAGCTTTTGCATTATGTTCTCCATGTTCTCAGAAACGGCAACAGTGGTTTCTCTGTCGAATCAAAAATCTTTGTGTAAAGCTTTTTGATCAATTCAGCTCTTTCATGTTGTTGGCTTGGCTTTCCAACTCTTGCTGAATTTTACTACAAACTTACCAAGACATATACCCAGATACCAATCTAAAATTAGCACACTATTGGCAATCTATCGAGGTGATAACAGATAAGAGGAAGGGAAAGGCAATGAAACGAAGTGAAAATTACGTAACGTTTGCGTAAACTTCACTAAAAACAAACTAAATCATAACTTAAATTGATGAGTGGACTTGAAAGTCATGATATGATGCTGCAACCTCACGAAGAATATCCTGTGGGGAAGCTTTTCTTTCGTCTATGACGTACAGGCATTCCCACTAATGACTTGAAAAAGAGCAAACTTCACTGGATGAATGGATAAACAGGAACGAGGCGGTAGCGCCTAAATTTAAATTTCACCGTTAACTAAACAGATCTATGCTTCACATGATTTGTTTGAAGTAGATTACGACACAGGTATATTTGCAATTTGTTTCTCTATTTAATTCTTATAATATTAGCTTGTTACATTTCCATACATACACGGTTTTTTACACATACACATACATTATATTAGGAGAAGAAGAAAATTATTAAACAGAAGACAGTAATAATAATTCAAAAGTAATTTTAATTTCTAAATGGTAATAAGGTAAAATTGATAGAATTGTCAATTAAGGCAGCCTGGACTGTCGCTTTTTCACCCTGCCGTCTTCTGTGGTCATAGGTTTTTGAGCAATGACTAGACCTCCTGAAAAATGAAAATAAACATTTGAGTATTTAACACATTAATTTCAAAACTAATGTTAAAATCTACCTGAAAGAGTAGTGCATGAATTACAATGCAAAAGATATATAATTTGGCAACTGGTATGTTGCTGCTTACCATGGCAGTGTGTCCATTTTCAAACACCCGAGGTGATAGTAGCCTTTCCCTGGGCACTGAAAGATATAAACTTGCTCTATAAGAATTGCGTCAAATTTGTGGAATGCTGGATAATCCAAGAATTAAAAGAACATACCTGTCTAAAACTAATTTAAAAGTAATGCTATGATGCTACTCCTGTTGTCGATGTTGTTCAATATTTGCTGATCTTTAAATGGGCCCGCAACAGCAACAACCATAATTAAGTTTAGGTCACTCAATTTAGCTGATGTCACCATACCACATGTTTACCCAAAAGACGCTTAGCGGTCAACATCCTTAACCTGATCAAGAACAAGTGAAATTTCCTTACATCCTTTCTTCGTGACTCGCATTTTATCATATTGTTTTCTTCTTCTGGTGATTTTTTCTGGAAGTTAAGAAGGGGACTAGTGTGGTTTACAATAAAGAAGTCAGTTAACTTAATAGGAAAACGATGAAAATTAAGCCTTTGGCCTGCTTTGATTCACCTGTTTGCAAATGCAATATATGGATTTCTTTCTCTTTAAAGTTTCCTCTGCTGGCATTGATGTAACCATTGACAGTGGTAGGACAATACCAATGGCCTCATCTTCAGATGGTGATTCATTTACAACTGAAATAAAATCTGTTATTATAGTCAGGTATTTACTTGTATACATGTTTGTACAAGTTATAATATACTTTCAACGGACTGCTGCTTGCTGTACAACACGTTGATACACACCATCTTCCACTGGCCCTTGACACCCACTGGCCCTTTTAACATTTTGTCTTTTAACATAGAAAAGTAGATCGTGAGAGTCATTATCTATATCTTTTTTAATTCACACTCTCTCACCAACACCCTTCATGACCATATACACAAAGTAGTCTAGATCTTATCTTACCACATAGGAAAACTCCAATGGTCTCATTGGGGAATGAAGGCTGCCTCCGTCATGTATTCTGTCAGAAATCTTCTTCATCAATTTCCCCAACTGCATCAATTTCTTCCCTATTTTGTATTTGCTTCTGCAACCCATATTGAAGTCCCTGTCGAAAAGAACAATGCAGAATGTATATTTTTATGCCAGTGATTATGTTTAGTCTGAAATGCGTACACAAAAAATATTTCATAATCAACTGCGCAGAATTATTAATTGATAACTCCAGTAGTCATATCTACATAATTTCCTGTGAATTATTCTTTTGTTAGAGTGGAAAACATGACTTACAATTTACAATTAAATAGTAATTTTCAAAGACTTGCCTCATAAAAAGCTTTTTTTCTGCGGGTGTCATGCTTTCAATCAATTTCCTTCGCTTAGGAGATATTATGTCCCGTGATTCCAAAATTCATATTCTATTTTGCTTTGTGTATATGTAAACTGAATTCCCTCTAATTTCATCCATTTTATGATGATTATTTTGATGTAAAATGAAAAATGGGCTTTATTGCAAAAAGCAGGGCTTACCAGCAAGTAATCTGTTTCATCATCTGCTGTTGCATTTGTGTTTTCATTCATTTCTGGAAACAATAATATAAACATGAGCTGAATTCTGAGAATAAACATTGCAAAAATAGTTTCAACATTGTAGAACAGGGCTTTCAATTTTCGACATTAATCCTGTGAAGTGATGATGATGATAACTACTTTTAAACTTTTGTTTGATTCTATCATCAATATTTTCAATATTTGTGCCATTTGCTCGTTTGTTAGTTGTTCAAATGACGTTTTTTTTTCTTCTGGTTTTTCACCACCATTCAGACCTAGAAGTTAACGAGGCGATTGTTTTCGTAATTTAAGACCAAAGGTACATTGCTCACTAAAAGGTTTATTTTAAACAATAAAATAATGCACTTGCAACTGTTGTAGGAAGTGCTCACAGCATTCCATAAGACCATAGTTGGCTTACCGAACTCCAGCCACTTCTCCATATCTTTAGAAAACACTCTTATGGGTATTTTGTGTGCTAAAAGAAATGTATTACCAACGCCAATGTCATTATGAAATAACGTTGTGTTGAGATTCATTTAAGTGTATAGAAGACTGTGTAATTAGAAGAATCGTTACCTCTTGTGGACGTGGTATTAGTTGCAAGCTGGGATAACTCAATTGGAGTACACCCATTACTGTCTCTAGCAAATGTTACAGAAACAGACCAACCATTCTTAACTTTGTCTTCAAGATATGTGTGTAGCTCCTGAATAACATGATTTGTACATTATCAATACATGTCATCTGTGATGTATTTACTGTGATATACATAATAGGTGGCATCATATTTTACTTTCACGATCAGTATACATGTAAATGATGCTGTACATTTTCAGGCAGCAGCTATTGAAATTTTCTTTTTGCTTGCTCTTTAACTTACATAGCTGGATATGTATGTGAATTCTTCAATGTCAATCCCGGGTTTGATGGCAATGGCACAAACTCTTGTCTTTGTGCTGAGACACTGTACTTTGAAGTGCCAGTTGAGCCAAGTGAATATCTGTAGTAAAACATTGATGTAATTGATGTACTTACATGTAAACAAATTGTAACAATGACTTCATAATCATAATTATCAATGCGTGTGTGTCCAGGACAACAACCATTCCATTGCACCATTTCTTCTGCTTCCGTGGCAAGCATTGCTGCAATATGCAATTCACATTGGGAACAACGTAGTGGTGTATGGCAAGCCAGAGTTCACCATGGTTCATCACCCAACTTTCTCCTAGTAATTTCGAGTTGGTTGCGTCGTTTAGCTGCATTACAAGGTTGCACTTTTTTGCACATTCCATTATTTGAATCCTGAAATTGGAACTTTATCGAATTAATTTTTAGTTTAGTTTTTTACACACCCAGCTTTTCATATAATTATGACTTTGAACTCATGACATTGTAACTTACGTTGATGTACCAGAGGTTGTTTGATTGCCGCCTGGAAGCAGCAAATTTTGGCACAAGTCAAAGCCTCCTTGACCATAATGCACGACATGCTGAGTTAGGGTCTTTCCCACGTTTTTTGCTCCATGCAAAAGAAGGACATTGGCTTTACCTGATAAAAATAAATCTTCATTTTAATATTTTTATGAAACAATGCAATGAAACTAAGCTATTTGTGATATTGTTTTTATTGCAGCACCCTGTGTTCTTTCGCCATCTTTATGGACAAGTATTGGAAACTCAAAAAAATTGTAATAACATTTAAATTCAAACAAACCGTTTTGCTGTTCTTCGGAACTAAACATGGACAATCGCAGCAGTCTGGCCATTATGAAGGACATTGCCAAAAGCAAATTTGCTTGATTTTGGTTGAATGATTTGCTCAAGTGCAATATTCTGTGAGTAATAATTACATACACCAGTTGTGAGAAAAGATTTCAAGTTTATTTCATTAAGCAACATGTGCCGATGAGTATTGTGAAGTAACGTTTCGGCCGCGTAATATTGACAATATTAACAATAAATGTGAGTCAGATCAGCATTGCTAATTCAATGTCATCGGTTAGTGATTTATATATATATATACCTTTCATTAATCTCCAAACCAATGCTTTTATCAAAAAGTTCTTCAAAAATGACCAAGAACAAGTTAGAGAGTTGATGTTCTGCCTTTGTCAAGTACTTAACTTAATTTGCTGGCAGTAAGGCTCCTCCTTGTATTTGAATCTGGAAATAATGTGGATTTGATGCAATGGTTAGCTTTTTTGTTAACGTGTTCATATATGTCATGTATAAACTTTGTTCTTTGCAGATGCCTGAGGATGAGATACATTATTATAAATACACACCTCTTTTGACAAAAACCAATAATTGTCTCCCATGTACCTATTCTGTGTGGTTGGCTACGCGAAACAACTTGTTCGCATTGTTGGCCAGTTGGTCTTCGTTCAGAATTAGTAAATAGTCAGACAGATCAGCTTTTGCCAGGCTGCCATTGACCACTAAGCGGGCACCAAATCCTGCTTCCAGTGCATGTGCAAAGCGTATGTGACTAAGGAATGCATCGTAACTTAGCAAAATCTTTCTGTTGCAAATAAATAACTGTAATGACTAATCTTGAACTTACTAACACTTCTAATCAACATTTTCATAGAGATAAAATGTCTGCGATCGCTGACATGTGCCCTCAATGTCATGCGAAGCCTGCCCGTATATACTATTTATTTTAAATAAAATGTTCGCGAAAGAATATCATTTTGCTAAGATTTTTGTGGCTTTCAAGCTCAACAAAACTGTCACGCCATGGCAACACAAGTACATCAGTTACTTCTTGGGTCCATCTGTTCTTTGCTTTTGTATTGCCATCCGAGGGCCGTTCTGATTCTCTCCATGTTCGTTCCGGCTCAGGTTGCGGTTGGGTATCAAAAAACGATAGTGAATACATGCCTTGAGGTTCGAGGTCTGAAAAAAGCACTCGAAAATCTGTTTGTCATGAAGTTGGACGGCTGATAAAATGATTGTGGACGCGGAGTACTGGTCATCGATCTCTGAAATACTGGCGGCAAAAATTCTTGCTCTTGGAGGTATTGATCTTGGCCATTGTCATATAGTTCATCACTACTTTCCTCGCCATTGAACTGGTTGTTAGCAATGCGTCTGAAGCAAGCCATTTTCATAAAAGTTTGTTTTAAGGTGGTGTTTTCTAGTGTGTGTGTATTCGAATAAATAAAATGAATGTGTGTGACAATGACACATATGTACAAGTTAATTTGTTTGTTGCTGACTGGTCTTAATTCGATAGGAAGGGACCCTGTTGCTAAAAATTTGGACCATTTCAAGTCGGATAAGCATTAATTGGATAATCGCCTTACGCAACACGCTGGGTTAGAGGGATTTGGTCATGTTTCAAGTTCTCGTGCAGATGGGCCCATAGGAACAAAATGCATGGATATAAACTGTAGAAGGAAGGTTATGTTTCGAGAGTGGGGGTCAAGCCAAATGTGAACAGAAATGATATAAATCTATTTTTGGTGAAGGCAATGGTGGCTGCTTCCATGAAAAATGTAAAATATACCGTTTATGTGAACATAAATCAATGCATAGGAGAGGTAAAGGCAAACATGTTGCTGCAATTTTCTACAATCTTCTTGATTATTCCAACTTGGAACTTAGATATGTTCCAGAAGATGTCACTTGCACACAAGTTTTGCAGAAATGGAATGCACCAAATGTAAAGATGACATCACATTTAGCTGTCAAATTCAGTGATCTTGAATTTGATAAAGCAAATTACGATAAATACAAAGCAGGGAAAAGGAAGAGACCAGCAACTTCATGCACAAATTCGAGTCATGAATTGAGACTTCTCTTTCTCCTGAAGCTACAAGCTATGACATATTTGAAAACATGCATTCTGAGGTAGATGCAAGCCATTTTGACCAGGACACCTTCATGCATATGTCACAGCTTGTTGGAATAAGTCATGATGATTGTAAAAGAATTGAAATGGAAACCAGAGAACAGAGCAATTGTCAAGTTTGGTACTTGGAAAGGTCCAAACGACTAACATCATCTTTATTTGGTAGGATAGAGAGAGCATTTTTCCAAAATCAATCATGGAACAATTTGGGAAATTCTTGGGGATGAAAAAAATCGAAAACAGCAGCAATGCAATGGGGCATTGACAATGAAAAAGTTGCATTGCGAAAATATAAGGAAGATTTTTGCCAATCTAACCAGATAATTGAGTGTGGTTTAATGATCAATCCGAAATGGCCTTGGCTAGGTGCAAGCCCTGATGGTTTGCTGGCTCAAGATGGAACATTATTGGGGGGCATTGAAATTAAATGCCCCTTTACCAAACGTAATATGTTAATATCTGATGCATGCAAGGATAAAACCTTTTTCATGGTGAACACCAGCTCAGGACCCAAACTCAAAAAATCTCACCCTTACTATTATCAATGCCAAGGGGTCGTGAACATTGTTGGACTTGCATGGATGGACTTTATTATCTTTACAGAAAAAAAATCTTTCTGAATCTTTAACCTGTGACACCGCTATGTGGGAAAATGTTATGCTACCACAATTAGGCAATTTTAAAGGAGTTTTGTTTTGGGTACAAAATAGTTTTGGTAATTCATGTTTTGTATTTAGGAACTATGTATGATGAATACACATTCTTCTATAAGAATTTATGATATATATATATATATATATATATATGCAATAGTGTTTTTTACATCTAAAATATACTTAATGCTTTCTATTTACATATTATTAGAGGTGGGAAAAAATTGGTAAGGTAGGCACAAACTATCCAAATTGTTGACTTGTTTAGGTTTGCTGCTTCTTCCATCATCAATGATGCCTCCCAGATCAGAATTTATGATATATATATATATATATGCAATAGTGTTTTTTACATCTAAAATATACTTAATGCTTTCTATTTACATATTATTAGAGGTGGGAAAAATTGGTAAGGTAGGCACAAACTATCCAAATTGTTGACTTGCTTAGGGTTGCTGCTTCTTCCATCATCAATGATACCTCCCAGATCAGATTCGTCTCCAAAGCAAGCCTCCATATTCTTGTTTGATAGTTGGAACAAAGTGCATGTCGTTTAAGAGCATTTTCACAGGGGGGTAGCTGTTCAGACCTGGCTTTGCCATTCTCGCTACAATAGATTTTATTGCGTAATTCATCGACAGAATATTGCTTCTGGCCATAGAGCCTGCAAACAAATCTCGACAGTTCAGTGAACAGCATCGACATCCCAAGATGATCCAAGCGTTAAAAATATAGCAACAAACTCTTTTCTTGTTGCAGCAGCTTCAGGACTCTTAGTTTGCCTTTACCAGCAAATGCACTCACTGTATCACATCCCGTAAAGGAATATAAACCAAGAACAGATCGTTTATATTCTTCATTGCTGACTCTTAACTTGCTTGCGTGAATACAGTTTGTTTATCGTTTCCATTAGTTCTATAATCTATTTCATCACGTTTTGCCGTGTGCTTGGTTTCAGCAAGATAATTATGGATTATTTTTGTCTTTACTACTTGGGTTTTTGTCGAAGATATTGAAATGCTAAAGTGATGCGCTGTTAAAAAACTGCTCAAATTGAAATTGTTTGGCTGACATAGCCATGGAGTTCTTGTTATAAATTATATATCTTGGTGATTACATTGAAACCTAAGGCAAAGTAAAGGTGTATATTGTTGACAAAGTCAGAAAATATGATCATAACTAGAACACCAGTATGAAGCCCAACATTGTTTACACTCCTGGAAGGGATTTTCTAGTTTTTCTACACAGCTATGACCATAACTACACTTAAAATATTACCAAAATATGAGCTGCTGCTTCAAATACACACCAGATAAGACAAATAGGGTTATTTTCATGCATTATTAGACTGCAACGTTGAGGTTGAAAAGCCCGCCGGCTTGCAGCATAGGCGTGAGCAAATCATCCTCATTTTTGTAAAAAACTCACTCTTTTCATGATAAACGAGGCATCCACAGATTCCTCACATCATGAAGTAGTTCGTGGTATGATTTAATTTTTTAAATACGACTTGGTTTTGACCATAATATGCAAAAAATTGAATTGGTACTGAACACAATAAAATAAATTTCATGCGTTCCGGCATCTACGTCACATCGGCCTCGTCCCAGTTTTCTTTTTGCCCGACTTTTTTCTGAAAATCGCACTTTTAGAGCCGTAAAAAGAGGTGTTAATGAACGAATTTCGAAATTTAAAAAGTGCAGTACCTCTTTTTACGTTAAAAATTACCCAGAAATGAAATAAAAAATATGGTGACAGTAGCCCTTTAAGATCAGATGCTGGCACTGTGAATTTTATACTGAGTATTGTTGTCTCATATTTGTTGACCTTTGATGGATTTTAATGTGCCAGATGTTAATAAATCCTTACTATTCACAAATCGAGGAGCTATATGGATTATGCGAATTTACAGGATGGGCTTTACACACATGCACATGGTTTGCCTGCCTATAACCTCTTTTTTTAGAAAAATAAACAGTCTTGTGTGCCAGTCCTGTTCTATAGAATAGTTGTAGATACAGAACTGCATTAAAATTAACCAATAGGATCCATTGTTTTATTTTATATATTCCTGGTTTCACTTTTTGGGTCACACAGAAGAATAAGCTGCATGCTTGTTTTTACAGAGAAGCTGCAGGGGTTGGAAAGTAATGCAGAGAGAAATGTTTTTGTGAGTGATCAATGGCATCAGTTAAGTCAGGTATAAAAGGTTCCAAGAGTAAGACCTTTACCAACCAACTTTTCTTCTACGTGTAGCAATACATGACAACGAGGCTAACGGGCAAAAGGTTTTAATGACCTAATTTGGTGCCAACATTCGTTATGTTTTTATAGTTATTGTTAGCATTCTTTATGTTTGTTATTTGTTAAATTTGTATATATTTTGATTATTGGGAATGATTTATTAAATGGCGGAAAATCAGAAAACAGAATTGACAAAAGTGAGTCTGCTGGGCACTGATGATGTTGTTCCAAAATATACTTTTGGAGCTGTCAGAACTTCAGCGTCATATTCCACGAAGAAAAAACGCCCAAGAAGGTACAAAAAAAGGCAAAGTGAGCCCACTGTAACCAACGAGTTGAATGTCCAAGGTGGAGCTGCTTCATTTAACGTACCCTCATCAATACAAGCTGACCTATATAATGATGGTTTGTGTGATATAATTCATATATTTGCTTTTGTGTTTTCATAGATAGCTTTTTATCACAAACCAAATTTTTAACATTATCTGTCGTCATCTCAGCTATAGATAGTGACTCAGAGATAGAATTGGAACATTTGGAAAGCAATTTTGCAGAACATCCTGCTGAACAGGAAAAGATTGTAAGACCTAAATTTTCTTTATTTTTTGTGAATGATGCCCAGAGCCTTATTAAATAATTATTTTTATACCCAGGTTACCAAGGACATGAGAGATATCTATCTCTTTCAAACAATGCAGGCAAAGGCTTTTTTCGCCATAGATAATAGATTAGCTACATTTTTAATTCAAGATTTCAATTTGGAACAGAGAGAGCTGAAGGTAAACATATATCATTTCATTGTTAATATTTTTTGCATTTTCATCTGATTCTAAATTTATATGAAACCACTTCTGAGCTATTTTTTTATTAATTGTGCTCTTTTCTAGCTACACAGCTACTGTTTTGTAAATAGATATTTAGTGACATTACCGGATTCAAAGGTCATAGTTTTCACATTTTCATGTAATGAGAGCAGAAAAGACTTCTTGCAAAGCATATCTTTTCACTTTGTTGGTGAATCAAATGGTAAATTTTCCTTGTTTTAAAAGTGTTTTTATATACTGCATCATTATTATAACATGTCTTCTGAAATTGCTTTACATTTTACAGAGTTGACACAGTTGATTAAAAATCAGTTTCCTGACTGCCTACATCTGAATGTTGCAGCAGAACTCGTTCCAAATATTGACAAAATCAACAACATTGACCCGTTTCAGATAAATTAATGTAAGTGGGTCACTTATGGAATTTAGATATTTCTAATCAGCATTACACATGACAGCACATAACAGTTTATTTTTTTATTTAGATGCTGTAGATGATCATGATTATGCCAAGGTAATCAATAGTATAGTAATAGTAATAGTATAGCATTTAGGGTACTTGTAGAACTGAATTACTGATAGTAATAACTACATTAGATGTATTGCTTCCTCGAAATGAAATAACTGTGATTTTGCAGGTTTGTACAGAATTTAAAGAGATTCGATTTTCATCAGAGAATTTGATCTTGCTGAAACCAGTTAATGAGACCTTTGCAGTTATTCGCATAGATCGAAGAGGCTTTATATGTCATAGCTATATATATGGCTGTCATTCATGCAACCATATTTTGTCTCTCAAAGAGGCAATAGATAGCAATAGCAGTAGTCTGCCAGATTTTGTCCTTGACATGGTTGCTACACATGATGCTTGGAAAGGGTCAAGCATAAAGAGTGTATTTATGAAGCCTCAATCATACGAGTATTTTACATGGGAGACTACGGTACAACAGCGCAGAGTATACCGGTTGCACAAAGAGCTCAGGTCTAGTTTTCTACCTGATGGAACACTGGCACTTGTACCTCCAGGTATCCAATGTAATGTTTGTGGAGGTGCTATGTCAAGTTTAGTTGCTGAGGATGGTTTGAAGCCTCTTTTTTTTACTGGCAGATTCAGTTGATGTAACAGGTACAGTGATATCACAATAATTGAACAACGTTGCAAAGCTTACTGATATTTTTGTTGCAATGATTTGGATACAGTTGATATATGAATAGATTACTAATTTTGAAAGCTTCCATTCCAGTTTTTGTACGTTCTTGTAAAGAATGCAGATTTATACTCTGGCTCAGCAGATGGTATGCTCCATATGAAAGGATTTTTGGTTGGGCATGATGTTCTCCGTGATTATCTTCATCTTTTTTTGACTGGCAATAGGTATGAATTTAATAAATTTTCTTTAAAATAATTAACTCTTTAATAAAAATTACTAATTGTGTTGTGCTTTAGTTGTAGTTTGGTGGGTTATTACGAAAAGTGGAAGCTTAATCTTCATGCTGCAGGGATGAACTCAAGTAAATTCCTGAATTATCAGCAATGGAGATTTCCTTGGTACGGTGGCCCATAACTGTCACATCAAATTCAAACCTTCACATCAAATTCAAACTCTCACATCAAATTCAAACTCTCACATCAAATTCAAACCTTCACATCAAATTCAAGCGAAGAATGAAAGCGAGGCTGAGCACGTGGTCTATACATCAGACTCTTGATTTGCTCTGTACATCAGAATCCAGCCTGCCGTTCTCTTCACACAAAATGTTTTGTTTTTCATGTGGCCATCACTTGATTGCAAATACCAATTTTTGTACCAGATGTGGATTAGGTAAGAACAAAATATATGTAATGTTTATGCCAATGAAAGTAGCGCTGGAATAATATATAGGCCTAGAAGAAACTAATCTTCAGATTCCGCGGCCAGCTAGTTGTCATTTCTCTGCTAGTTGTCATTTCGCGCAGATCCTGGAAGAAAGAAGCACAACTTTGAAGATAGGGTCTAGCCACCTCTTTAGTGCCTGACAAAAGTGTTGGAAGTACATGCTGAAAGTCCCCTTGTGGGTGGAGATGTTTGAATTGTCAATATTTTTAAGTTTATTTTTTTTCCTTGCAAACAGCTACTGGAGGCAATGCTAATCATGAACATGATATGCTAGATGACGAGTACGAGGATGAGAACAATCCAGCAAACTTTAATGAAGAGGATTTAATAAGATATTATTTCAACCGAGGATTCAAATACGAAGAAATAATTCAATTTCTCGCGAAATATTACAACCACAGCATAAGTTACAGCACTCTTCTCAGAAGGCTTAAGCAGTATGGACTGAAAAGACGAGATCAACTCACGAACGACATTTTCATCAGAGCACGGGCAAGAATTTCAGACATCATAACGGCCCTGGATCAGCTGGTGGTTATCGGACAGTCTGGCACACTCTAGAGCTTGAAGGCATGCGGGTTCCCAGAATCGTAGTCCAAGAAATGTTACGTGAATTAGATCCAGAAGGATGCATGCTAAGAAGCGCTCGCCGACTGAAAAGGAGAGAATACATAAATCCAGGTCCAAACTATGCTTGGCATATGGACGGGTATGACAAATTAAAGCCATGGGGATTTCCAATACATGGCTGTATCGACGGTTTCAGTAGACGTATTTGTGGCTAAAAGTTTGCAAATCAAATAATTTCCCAAGTATTCCTGGCTCTTATATCTGGGAGTTGTAACTAAACTTGGTGGCTGCCCCGCAGAATTGGTGTCTGATCTTGGTACTGAGAACAGTCTTGCAGCTACAATGCAGTCTTTTTTCCGCGATAATCCCGAATTACACAGGTACGTTCCATCCCCAGGAATCAAAGAATAGAAGGGTGGTGGTCTTTTTTCAGCAAAACAGGACAATTTGGTGGAGAAATTTGTTTAAGGATATGGAATCAGAAGGTGAGATAGATCTTTCTTCCGAATTGAGCAAGGCTTGTTTGTGGCATAGCTTCCATGGACTGCTGCAGCAAGAGTGCGATTTCATTAAAGAGCATTGGAATACACATTATATTAGAAGATCACGTCATGAAACTGTCAGTGGTCACCCAGATTCATTGTTTTTCCCTACCGGAAATGCACAACGCTGAGAATCTGATCAAAGCAGTCGAAGCAGCTGATATAGCATATGCAAAGAATCACCTACTGACCCTGGATGTATGTGAATATACGGAATACGTTGAATACATCGCCCAAGAAATGTCTGCGCCAAAGCCTGCTACATGGCAAGAAGCCTGTACTCTAAATAGAGAGCTAATGAACAAAATTAATGAAATTAACTGATAATTTTTTGGTATAAACAACCACGGTGGAATCAAGCTGCTTGAGTAAACAGTGGAAGGCCCTGCCCTTGCAAGAAGGGAACATTTGATTATTTTCTACCTATCATAAGGCATAAACCGAACAATATCAAAAATTAATACACTGAACAGTAAGTATAAAAACTACAATTGTTTGAATAAAACGTTACAAAACGGAACACTGGTCATTGTTTGTTTGTCTGTCCACTTGGTTCAAATTTTAATGGAACTTAGAAGTCATGGTCGTCCAAAACTCTGTGCCTGTGAAACTGCCAAAGAAAATAGGGAATAAAACTCCTCTGTTGTTTTGAAGTGTGCAGTGGGAAATGTTATTTCTTTTGCACAGGCACTCACAACAGGAAAACATATTCTATGAGTGGGGTTTCGTACCAGACACTCGTGATCGAAGAATACACTGATTTTCATTTCATCACCATCCAGTGGCTTGTGCGAGCTACCTGTTATCCACTTCAAAACTGCTTTGGGACTTGCTTTGATCTCTTCGAACTTCTCATCCAAACTCTCTGGTTTCTTTGTTTCATCTCCTTCGTCAGATGTATCTGGATAATTCCATGTGATGGCAGACAAGTGGCTTTTGATTTCTTGGGGGTTGTCTTCAAGGTGAAACAAATAATGCTGGAACAGGTCCATGGTATGCTCTTCAGTCTTTCTCCTTGTACTACCCATCTCTGAGAAGTTTGGACAAAGCAATGAAAACAAATAGTTGGCGTTAATTATCCATCATCACCACCTTTTACAAATAGCTCTTTGCAAACACTTCCATTTTTCAAGAGGATATCTTTCAATCCATACAGGTTTAATCCTTCCATGAACTCTGCAAATAGACTGCCCTCTGACTTACTATACTGACCATCACTGACCCCTTGATTTCTTCAATATGGTTGACATCAATTACTCCGGTGTATCCATGATCAATGATTTGATCTGTGCTACTATCTAGATCTGCAGTTAAAATTGTTAGCTGCTTCTTTTCATTCTCAGTGAGGCTTTTGTCACACAGCTCTTTCATGTCAATCATTGGGTGAATGAGTTGTTTATATACACATTCTGCAAGGAAGGTTGGCGCTGGCCCACCTTGTGCAATACTAGCAGCAACTAATTGACCACATGCCTTAAAATTTCCATTCTTCACGTGCAATGTTGAGGAAAGTGGACTTCCAAATGGAAACATCTGCCTCCCAATGTCTGAAATCGAATTAGAGAAAAATTCTTTGGCTATGGCCCCACTGTCAATTCCATATTCACCAAGGTAATGCACACGAATTGCTCTTTCTGGGCTTCCGAGTCTTACTTGACGTTGCCACAAGGATAAAATTCTGAAGATATCAGCACCTCTTCTAACAGTGAACAATAAATTCTCTGAACGGTCCACTTTGCTTGCAAGGCTCTTGACAACATCCTGGACACTGTTTATGTTCATTGTGATTTCAATACTCTGCTTTGGAAGGATTGCTTCATTCAGGCTTCTGTGAAGCTCTAGGGCTACCTTTTCATCACTCTCTGTGTGAGGTTTCTCAATAACACTTTCAACCTGCTCTATTCCTCCTCTTGTTTCTGTTTTCCTTATTTTAAAGGCAGGAAATTCCAAATCAAAATCATCATCACTTACGCTGACAACATCCTTCTCAACATGTGTGAAATCAGTCTTTGTGCAGAGATAAAGAGTTATTCTATTGTAATCGTGACCCTTCTCTTCCCTGTACCGTTTCAGAGTAAATTTTTCATTGCTGCCAGGCAGGAAGTTGGCTCTCTGCCCATCTTCATAACAAAGAATGTATTCTTCATCTTCATCATAAAGATCACTTTGGTATGCCCGCCACTTTTCTTCGGCCTTAGCCAGAAATTCCTCATAGCCAATACCACTCTTGACTTTCAAAGCCAGCCGTTTTCCTCGCTTTGCTTTAACCTTCTCAATCTTGTGATTCCATTCCATCAGGCCTATGAAAATTGCCACATCTGGATCCTTGGCTTCCTTTTTGCTGTTCACTTTGGCCTTCCACTGCTTTCCTTTTCCCAACTTGAAGTCATGGAAAGACTTGAACCGAGGTGCAATTCCAGCTGGGCCTTCTTTCGAAGAACTTGCAACAGAGCAATTTGTCATTGAAGAGCCTGCAGGATATCCTGGCACTTGGCCAACATTGTCCAGTTTTACATAGTGTGAAAATATGATTTCCAATTGAAAAAAACCCTCAACATACACCCATCAATAGTGGTAGGAAAAGTCATTTGGATTTCAGTTTTAGATGAGGTATTCTTATGAAACATCCACTTTATCATTTTATAAATAATTTGCATATTTTACTGTTCATCATTTTCACACATTGTTCTATAGACTTAGGTCTGCGCCAATTCCACCTTCCACACATGCAATTAGGCCCTCATTCAAATATGGTTTCGTAATGAAAGCTCGTGTTCAAAAACAAGTAAATGCTAATATTCATACCTGCTCCACATTGTGCGCAAAAGTTCGCTTGCTTGCCAAGTTCACTGCCACATGAATGGCAAAACATTTCGTTGTTTTCAGCTTCACACACTCAAAAGAGACCTTGTACATACAACAGCTCACGAGCTCAGTGGACACAACACAATCCACTCCACGTGCTCAGCCTCGCTTTCATTCTCAGAGTTTGAATTTGATGTGAGAGTTTGAATTTGATGTGAGAGTTTGAATTTGATGTGAGAGTTTGAATTTGATGTGAAGGTTTGAATTTGATGTGAAGGTTTGAATTTGATGTGAAGGTTTGAATTTGATGTGAGAGTTATGGGCCACCGTATCTTGGTATGCTTTTTTAAATCTTCTGGATATTGATTACAAGCATGGATTTACATGTGATGTTTGTGGCCAATATCCCAGTATTTTGTCGTGTGATGCAACTTCACTTGGTTTTAAAAGAATTTTTCATCAAAGAACAAACATAAATGGACAAGCACAGACGTTACTGAAAGAAAGATAAGTATTTCTAAATTTCTAAATGATTTCCATGTTGTTCTATTGTTTTCCATGTACTCTTCTGGTGGGAGCATAACCTTATATTTACGGCTATAAGTAATTATTGCATTTAATATTTACTAGTTTTAGGTCTAGAGTTATGATGCGAAGTCAAGAGCTTCGATCACTTGTTGCCAAAGTCTCTTCAAGGGCAGTACTAGACAATGCTGCCAGGCAGAATTTAATACAGCTATTGCAAGCAGAATCGTTGCCTCTTTATAATTTTTTATGTGGTGTGAGCGTGTTTTTAAAGCTGTAGAGGACTTTCCTCCAGCATTGTTGACATTCTTAAAATGTATTTCATCAGTCTCTGCAGTTCTGTCATACTACCCTGATGATGACCAGTTTCTCTCGGTGATAAGAGATGTAAGAGCGGGTGCTGTTTTACAATGTTGCCCAGAAAAACTGTTGCTGGTGCGAAAAAAGGCTCCTGTTATCCACGATTTTTTTAGTATCGCTACCAAAGGAATCTGTAGCTGATGAAGTGAATGATTTCTTATTGGAAATGGAATCACGAATTGCATGGATTTCTGGAAAAGAACCTCATCGCCTTCCTTGCGTCAATGAAGAGATGCAGTCGAAATTTTTGTTTCTTCCCAATTGGCCTGTGCTAACTGAGAGAGGTGCGTATGCAAAGGACGTTTCATCGTCAAAGAGAACGTTTAAAGAACGTGGCCATCCATCGTTGATGCCTGGAATATTTACGCTACATTGCATGCATGGTATCGTATTTTTCACTTGGCTCATTGATGTTTTTAGATGCCGATTTTTTGTGCTCGATATTTGTTCGCATTTTCTCAACAGATATTTGTTATGGCTTTGACGTTATGGAAACCCAGGAATCACCCAACACTCCTTTCACAATTTTGCAGACTCGCTTCCCAGACGGTTTGATTCTTAGATTATAAAAGCTGTACTTTTTCAAGTGACAGCCCTTGAACTGCTGTATGAAAAAGTACAAATTTTTTGAAAATCAGTAATATATGACATTTCAACCTCCTTATTATTCTTTACAGCACCAAGGGTCATCACATATGACAATGCGTGTAACTTGCACGACTATTGCATGAATCATGACCATGGTTTCTTCAGAAACACATCATTTTTTGTGGACAGATTTCATTGGAAAAATCATACGGGTTTCAATATTGCTTTTTATTTTTTCATTTTGATCAAATGTCATTTGCTGTTCAATAATAAGCTTCTTTCCATTTTTTGCAGCTTGTGCCGATAGTTATAATTTGTCTTTATACCCACAATATTCTGCAATCAATAGCCAGATTAATGAGCAGAGAAACGCATTACTAACGCGAGCGAAAAACCAATTGAGTTACATGAACCCAACTAATTTTTCTAATCATTGTAAACTTATGCTGTATTATTGTAATAAAAAATCTAAATGAACTTATTAGTTCTTGTTATATTTTTCTTACTTTTTGTATGTGATTGTGAAAACATGTCTATATTTTTTGTAACAGATGTAAGCATTGCAGAAGTGGACACTATTTTATAAAACTATCTTAGGGACAGACTGGTATTGTTTCAAACGGGACTTTCTTGAACTTTTAGAAATCTGGGTTGCGTCCCAATTTTTCAGTTTTAAACAGAACTCACCATTGTTTTGATTTGCTCATTCACTAATTTTTGTCAATTTTCGTCATTGTTTGTCACTTGGCTCTTGATTTTTTTATTTTTATAAACAATATTGGGTTGGAATGCGTCCTTGTTGGACTTGATAGTGAGAGTATTGTTTGACATTGTATGAAGAGTAGTATATGTGTGAGATTACAGTGACTACGCATTTTTTGTAGCAGTAATGTAGTATAATTAAGAAGAATATAATATACTTATTGAAAATAACACAAGAAGTATCAGATTTATTTAATCGAACTCCTGTCTCTTTTAACTAGGGTTGTTTAATTTCCATCTAGATCATCTACTCCTCTTTCTCGCAGTCGTGTGCGCTTGGTGCCTCTTTAGGGCAATAAGCAAATAAATATGCATGGCATCTGGGAATAAAGGACGTATGGCAACAATCAAAGTGGTAGTTAGATTTTTCCATCCATTATTTCACATCTTTGGCGTCAAGTAGTTTTCATTGATGTGACGAGTTTTTTTTAGAAAATTGTCAAACACTTAAATTGCTGGGTTATGTTTTATAAAAAACAAACTAGCAAATATGAACGCAAGCATGTACCTTTTTCACTTTTGGCATCTGTTAATAATATGAATCTGAAAATAATACTCACCCGGTTTTCTTCATTCTTTTGCTTTCGCTTGATTATGTTGTAATTGTAAGTCATCCATTGACGATTCCAAGATATATATGAGCCACATTCCCATATGATGCACTGCGCATCCATAATTGCATTCTTTCGTGGCTTTGGTAAAAATATGCACGTTCACTTCGGAATCTCTTCGACAGAAAAAGGCACAGTCACTGGCATGAATGGGCTTTGGCAACATGAAGGTTGGGTCTTCATGAAGAAAACCCAAGATATTTGTAATGTTTAGCAGTTTTGAACAATAAAGGGTGAGTGCTATTTTCATATTAATATTAATTAAAAGTCAGTATTATTGTTAATGAAGATACCTACAGAATATACTTTAGGTGCTTACTTCCATGCAAAAAGGTGGGAGCTCCTCATTTTTCGCAACTCTGAATGAATTTTAATCTTTGTAAGTGTTGAATGATATTCCTCTCTATTTTATTAAATTTTTACCTTCAATCCAAAAGTTTTTCCCTGTCCCAAAGCCATATATGTATTGGGAAGACATGTGGTTGAAATAAGCGATGGAACCATTCATGTGTATAGTATACGAATTCAATAGGACAAAGCAAACCAAGTAATTTATTTTTATATGGTTCACTTAATAAACATTGTCACCAGGCATTTTTGTCTATTGTATTAACAATATTTCCCAAAGTTACTTGATTATGCGTCCCCAAGAGAAACCAAGAATTTGGCTTGTGGCTTATCCAACAATACCAGTATGCTAATCAATAAGACAATTTATGACATGACCAGATACATTTTCGAATTCGATTCACGCTTTGAATCTACAAAAACATTTTCAACTTAGTACTATAGCTTTTTAGTGAATTCCAAACGTCGATCAGCTTTCTAGAACAAATTGAAAAGTGTACGTTATGTAACACGCATAAAGGGCTCGCAATGAATAAGTCATATAAGTCAATAAGTCATTGCAAGAGCTAAATCATAGCAAAAAAGCATTGTAAACTTGAACTGTTGATAAAAACTCTTTTGTTCAACTTTCGTACCACTCAAAGATCTATGATTTTGACTTTTTCAACTTTTTAAGAAAATCTAATACAGTATTTTCTCTAAATATTTTACAAAATCGGGTGGGTGCTTATTAGAGTAGAGGGGTCGCTTAAAAGAAGGGGGCGCTTATTTCAGAGTCCTGAAATTTTAAAATGAAGCCACCTCAAAAACAAAGGAATAATCTTATAAAGTTCCGAATGTTATTCAATATCAAGAAGTCAAGATCAATTTCAACTGGTGATCTTGACTGTATTGCAATTTCCAAATGCTCACGACCCGATGAAAGTGTTTTCCAGCCTTAAAAAGTTTCTACGTTACTATTTGAACCAAACAGTGAAAATGCAAGGATTCTATTAATCGCCCTGGGCGGTTAACAGAGGGCGCCACTTCTTGCATGCTTTTTGAATTTAGGGTGGATGCTTATTGGAGGGGGCGGTTAAAAGAGGGTGGGAGCTAATTAGAGGAAATGCGGTATTCCTTTTTTAAAACACTGTCTCTGATAAACGTGTATTCAGTAATTTTTCAATTATTCCCCTTCCCCTTAAGACTTTTTGGTTGAATTGAAGTGAATTTTCTATGGGCACTTATTTCATGGCGACGGGGGTATTTTGTCTCGAAATAAATGAGCCACTCTTGAGGTGCTGCAGACGTTTTTGAAAGAGGGTTTACTCAAGAAGAAAGATCAATCAAAATTCACGGTATTTGTTATTGCACAGTAATTTCGAACAATAGGAACGGGTGCTAATTCACAGCAAAGATGCCAGTGGTCACAAGGGTGCATAGCTCTTTGGCTGCGGGATACGCCTGCCAATACGCATGAAGTTGTGTTGTGTAGCAAATTAACACAATTAAGCAAGAATATTACTCTTATTTAAAGGGTAATATGATTTTTAAAATTAATTGGCGGACGCGCTCAAGTTTCAGAAAATATACAATCGATAGTTCTCTTGGGTATTGAGTAGGGATTAGATATGTTGTTGTTGTTGATGTTAAAAATGATGAAAATCTGCACATTTGAAAGCAAAACTTGCAACAAAATATCTGTTTCAAATATTTTTCCTTAAATTTACATTCCAGCTAAAGTTCACTGCGAAATTAACGGCTCTTTGTTACCTCTTGGGTTAAAATATGCAGTACCCTTACCGCCGTATAATGATGTATGATTTGTGTATCATTTAACTAATTTTGTGGCAGCGCTAATATTAATTTTTCTAAATTGTTTATTTGAGATTTATCTTTGTTAAAAAGGGCCCATAACCAGACGGGATTTTCTTTCTGCTACCATGATCACGCAGGGATCAAAAGACAAATGAGTATTGAAAAATGTGCCGAAAAAGTCGAGGCTGCACTTATTGCACTTTGATTATGATTATAATAACAACAAAACAGAATTACAAAAGCATCAAATGGGAGGTTTACAGTTTACGATCAAGATTACTTGATAGGAAAAATAGCAACATTGTCGAAAATAAAGAATACAGAATTGCAGCAGCTACAAAAACTAATTACAACTTTAACAAATAAACGATTTCAGATAATAACTTAACATAATAATTGAATATAAATGATAATAACTAAAAGTGCATACGAAATTGTGATGAAATCGGCTGTCAAAGGGATCATTATTATGCCGAAAGTAGCTGCCTCGCTTTTAAAATTGAAATCCCTTCTTCTTTGCTGAGAAGAAACGCCAAAACCTAAAAGAGGTATTCAAATCAGAATGCCTAAAATGCTTGTTTTCTTTGTAAGGTATATTCTATTGTATTATTTACTCCCTTTATTTCAGCAGAAGACCAGGTAAAAACTTACCTCCGTATTCAAAATAAACTCATTAAAGCCAACTCTTTCTGTCAAATTCACTCTTTTATCAAGTGGCACGCACTGATGAAAAGGCATGACAAGATCCCCAATTAACTCTCCCTTTAAACAAATTCAAAACACATGTCAGACACACGAAGCATGATGCGATGCTCATATTCATTACTTCTGTTAAATGGCAAAAAATCCAACTGGCTACTGCCGTCAGTGTTCTCTAAGTAGTAGTATGGAACATTTACCACTTCTTCTCCAATTAGCCAGTAGTATCCTGCCTTTCCCCGACGAAACGTCCAACGATGTCCGGCTTTGCATTGAGCAAATTTCCTCGAAAAAATCTTGCCATCACAAACACCCTTAACATGATTCTATAACAGAAAATATCCATAAAAGTTAAAAAAATAACGGTCGTATTTTACGAATACTTCACCAAATTATTAATGTATAACAAATAAATAAAACATGTAGATACTTGTAACTCTATATTTTGTTCTTCAAGCATTCGATGAAGTGCATCGTGTGATCGAAATTTATCTAGTCTTTGATGAAAGTTGAAACAAAAGAAATAGATATTAAATGAAAAAGTGACTAAATAGCAGCTTGTGCCATATTAATATGAATAATATCTCAATTCTCAACATGCACTTAAGCTACCTGCTTAAATCATCCCGAGTAATTAAACAACCACACTTCCAACCATTTGGAAAGTTCTTTGTACCACTTGCACCAATACACGGGAAATGAAACCACTTGCTACAATCGCTGCAACGAACATGGTTACAGGTCTCGATGCGGTCTTTGAACAGCCAGCAGCAATTTTCTTCAGCAGCGCAAGTTGAGTTTAACTCAACATAATCTACCTCTTCAACCTGCAGCAGCCAAAATAGAAATGATTAAAATTAACAATCTTGTCTTGTCTTGTTGATATTTGATTGATATTTCATTAAATTAAATTGTGAATGCGTAATAGCTGAATTATAAACACAAGTAAAAATCTTACTTGTTGAACTGCGGGTACATCGTTATCCTCACTGACAATTTCACTGGATCTCGACTCCACGGTTTCCTCTGCAGCTGCACCACCGCTAACAATACCACTGCTTCTCGAATCCAGTGTTTCTGCTTCTCTGCTATATGCTTCATAAATAAATAAAACACAGAGCGAAATTTACAAAAAAACTTCAAACTGCAGATTCCTTCAATTGAAAAAGAGCTAACTCACGAGGTTCATCGTTGTCAACATGAGAGACTGCCTTAACCATATCAGCACATGCCTCCAAAACCACCTCAATCTCATGCACAGACATTGGAGCACAACCATGCTTTCTCTCGTTAGGTGAACGAAAGCGAATATCCTCCGGCCACCATTCAGGTCTTGCATCCGGATTCCAATTCTTTTTCTTCTTCATGTCTAGTGAAAATTTTTTGTCCACTTTTTATTAAAGTAAAGTAAAATAATGAAGGGTAGCTATGACTTGGGAATAGGCTTTAAACAAACATTTCATAATATATTTGAATAAAATCGAATATATTTGAAGAGAAAAATGAAATTTCGAATACAATCTAGTATAATATTTTATGGTGATAAAAACTTGCAAAGTACAAGGTGAGAAATGAACTTCATGTACAACTACTGTTAATAGTTTGGCTTTATACCTGGACCAGTTATAATTTGAGTTAATAACTTTCTCTTCTCATTGACACCCAAATTCAGAAGATCTTCGCTCAATAGCACTTGCATACAAAAGTGATCAATACCTAAAAGTAGACATTGTGTATTCAAAGGAAAAATGGGATAATCATCACTATAATAAATCTGAAAATCTCACTCTATTCTGAAAATACACAAAGGTGCCAAAAGTGTAAGGTAGAAAACTTTGAGCCAAAGATATCGTTACAACTTACTATCTTTTACTTCAACCTCTGTGTCATCACTTTCACCAAGTAGATCAATGTTGCTTTTTTCATTTCAGAAATGACAGTCTCGGAAAATATTTTTACAACATCTTCATTTAAACCAAATGATTCAAATGCTTTTGGTCCTATGTGGAAAATAATTGCTTCATGTGAACGTCATGTATAGAAATACCTGTGACCTGTGAGAAAGTTATTTTACAATGGTGATTTCACTGAATTTTGATTCAATCAAAAATTATAGATAACCATCTAACAATACCTGAGTATTTAACAACAAGATTTCCATCTTTTGACTTCAACAATGTAAGTGCACAGGTAGGAGCTGTTGTTCTAATATACCAGTTTTGAAGCTGCAAATATATTGCATACCCCCATATATAATAAATGAACAGAAAGAAAGATTATTTGGATACTAAATCTATTTATTCAAACTCTCAAGGAGAATCTATTGGATATTTTACAAAATAAAAAGAACCCAGTTAAGATTTCAACAAAATTGATTAGCTACCAAGTTGTTCAACTCTTTGAGTTTTAGCTTTTAAAGTTAATAAAGTTAACTTTATTAACTTTATTCGCAGGAATAAAAATATTGAATTCAATATGTTAAAGAAGAGAGACTGAAGCATGCAAAGGAGACTGTTATACCTCTAACTAAAGCTAGGTGCATGTTGAATATTAGTGTAGTAGCATATATCTTAAGAAGAACAACTGGGAAAGGATCACCAAGCATTTATGTCATTATTATATCAATATTCAAATTGAGTACCTAATGTCCATACTTAAAGTAACTACTCAGGCAAAAACTAAAAAGAATCATAGCTTGCAAATAATAATGAGGCACTGTTGTCCTTGGTTGAAAACAAATCAAATGATTAAATTCAAGGAATAAACATCATTAGTTAAAATTATTATCCAAAGGAAATCATTGTATCCCTTTCGTAAGTCAAACACTGCGTCATTGCCTTACATGGTTATATCCAAATCAAAATGTAAAACATATACAAAATGTATTTAATCTAATAGAAATATAATAGGTACTTGTTCCGTACCAACAGGAAACGTATTAACCTTGAGGATAATATAAGCATCCTCAATAATATATAATTATCCTAATATCCTAATATGTTAATAATATAGTTATCCTTTAAAATATAGTTATGCTAATTTAAATAAAAAATTTAATACTGCTTCACCTTTACAACATGCAATTAATATGCGTGGTTAGGTAATACAACAAGTCATCCACCGATATTAATAACACTATTATTATTATATCAAACCATGACGGCCTACTCTACTACTCTACTCGTAATGATATATTTGGTGAATTCAAAGAAAAGTTTCCAAAAAGCTTCAGGAATTTACCTTTTAACTCCAGGTTCCATGTCTACTCTATAACAGAAAATTAAACTTTCAAGTGCGGCTGGCAATTTACAAACACGCAGGAATGATTCTCGTATTGTGCCCGAAAATCAATAAATATGAACAAATACACTAGGTTGGAAAAAATCCCAACATTTCCCGCCAACTATTTGGCAGATAAAAAAGCGGGCTTTGTCATCTATAACCTCACAATGAGATTCTACCTCGTTCACATATCTTGCGTACAGCAGGACTTGGTTGGTTGGTAAAGGTCTTAAATGAGGAACGATTTATAGCTTGTTAAGTACATCAGAAAAGGAAAGCAGCTGTAAAGAAGGAAGAAGAAAAAGTGAAATCATGGTAGAAACATATTACTCAAGAGGAAAAATCAGAACTGATACGGAAGCACAAGAAGAAGCTCCTAGTTGAGGTGAGTTTCTAAATTCTATTTTTCTATGAACTTCATTAGATTTAGATTTTCATTAGATTTGCTCTTTTACAGATTACAATTCTTGACCAGCTCGGTGTTGACTGTGGCAGCATTTTGATAGATGAAGACAATGAGCTGTCTAATTATGGCTCAAGAAGAGGCATCGCCTGCATTAATAGTAGCAGTAAAATTGACTCACAATTCAGGAAATACTTTGGTAACTACTTTATGTTAACAAGTTATATCCAGTAACTATGTTATGCCACTCATCAGAAGTTTCTTCAATTCATAGTGTTAACTGTAGGCCTAACATTCCTTTCAGATGTTCAGGAAAAAGAGATCTTTACAATAAGGCTGATGGTAAGTGTAGTGACGACTTTTTTAGAAAAATAGAACTTCGTGGTTTTAAATTTTTTGGTGTAAAGCAATCCTTGAAGCACAACGAAATTAGAAACTGAAATTAAAAACACATGTTGTTTGTTTTCTTCCACTTCTTTCAGTTTTATTTAGAAGTCTTAGCAACGTTTTTTTCTTTCCAGTGAAGGCAATTGGCTCAAAATCTGCTAGAGTTCCACATCTAAAAGGGAACTTTATCTTAGAAGGGCTCCCTGAAGGCATTGAATGGCGTAAAAAGAATGGCAATATAAAAAAGCCTTTGACGTATGAGCAAATTCAAATAAACAAGGTCTTGGAGTGCAAGGAAAGTGTTAAATTTGTAATAACTGAGGAAACACCATATTCAAATGAATTGGTTGAATCGCATACCTATTTGCCTCTATTAGCTCTGAAGCTCGTAGAGGAGACGTTGCAACGCGAGCAATCAATGATAGCCCTAAGGTAGAAGCAAGTGAAGTCGATGTTCTGATCACATTCCGAGAGGAAGAATATGAGGAAATGATGGCAGGACACGTGTGGTGTTTCACATCAGACGCGTTGTGGGTCATTAGGAATGGAAGTAGTGGAGCTATTGTTGCCACATTTACAAGCTCACCAAAGAAGTTCTGGCTGTTTCATTTTGAAGAGAAATTTCAAGACTTGAATAGCATAGAACAAAGACAGAGTATACCAGGATACTGGCTACAACAGGCTTAAGCCTGGTTTCCATATAGCCGTAAGGTGCCGTAAGGCTGCCGCAGGCATTGCCGGAACCATTGCCGCCGGCCATTTCAAGTTATATGGAAACCACTTCTCCCGGTACCGCCAACAGCCGCAGGCACCATCGTTGCGGTACCGTAATGACCTGGAGAAAGTTGAATCATTTCAACTTTTCTCGATCCTTGCGGCATCTTCAGCCATGAAATTTTATATGGAAACAGGTTGCCTGCGGTAGCCGCCGGTGTCATAGGCGTTTCGGTAACCTCAGGCAAAACAGCCCGGGGGACCAAAATGCCTGACAAAGTTCGTGTCATGCAAAAGTGTCCCCCATATGAAATACACTTGTTACACAATCGCCTAGTAAATAAATCGCATGCAAAAATGTCCCCTCTGGTTTTATGGGCCTGGTTACCAAAATGCCTGACAAAGTTCGTGTCATGCAAAAGTGTCCCCCATATGAAATACACTTGTTACACAATCGCCTAGTGAATATATCGCATGCAAAGATGTCCCCTCTGGTTTTATGGGCCTGGTTACCAAAATGCCTGACAAAGTTCGTGTCATGCAAAAGTGTCCCCCATATGAAATACACTTGTTACACAATCGCCTAGTAAATAAATCGCATGCAAAAATGTCCCCTCTTGTTTTACGGGCCTGGTTACCAAAATGCCTGACAAAGTTCGTGTCATGCAAAAGTGTCCCCCATATGAAATACACTTGTTACACAATCGCCTAGTAAATAAATCACATGCAAAAATGTCCCCTCTTGTTTTACGGGCCTGGTTACCAAAATGCCTGACAAAGTTCGTGTCATGCAAAAGTGTCCCCCATATGAAATACACTTGTTACACAATCGCCTAGTAAATAAATCGCATGCAAAAATGTCCCTCTGTTTTCTAATGGGCCCGGGGGTACCAAAATGCCTGACAAAGTTCGTAGTCATGCAAAAGTGTCCCCCATATGAATACCACTTGTTTACAATCAATCGCCTAGTGAATTATCGCATGAAAAATGTCCCCTCCTGGTTTTTATGGGCCGTGGTTACCCGAAAATGCCTGACAAAGTTCGTGTCATGCAAAAGTGTCCCCATATGAAATACACTTTGTTCACAGCCCGCCTAGGGTAATTAATCGCATGCAAAAATGTCCCTCTGGTTTACGGGCCCTGGGTGACCAAAATGCCTGACAAAGTTACGGTGTCTATGCCAAAAGTGTCCCCCATATGAATACACTTGTTACACAATCGCCTAGTGATTTCATGCATGTCCCTCTGGTTTTTGCCTGTTACAAATGCCTGACCGTGTCATGCAAGTGTCCCCATATGATACTTGTTTCAATCGCCTATAAATTGCATGCAAAAATGTCCCCTCTGTTTTATTCGGGCCTGGTTACCAAAATGCCTGACAAAGTTCGTGTCATGCAAAAGTGTCCCCCATATGAAATACACTTGTTACACAATCGCCTTTATATCGCATGCAAAATGTCCCTTTTTTTATGGGCTGGTTACAAATCCTGCAAAGTCGTGTCATGCAAAAGTGTCCATATAATAACTTGTTACACAACGCCTGTAATATGCATGCAAATTGTCCCTCTTGTTTTAACGGACCTGGTTACCAAATGCTGACAAAGTTCGTGTCATGCAAAAGTGTAATGTGTTTTTAACCACAAAGAAACAAAGTGTATAAATCTATATTCTTTCTCAACCGTAAATGTGATTAATGGAAATAATTGTAAATTTTAAAAATCCTCATTCGAAATGTGCAAAGACCTCCATTTTCAAATTTTGCAATGTCTGATGCCAACAAGTCATTTTGGACTTGAGAAAACATCAATATCTGACCTATAATGTCATTTTTTGATAGTTTTTAGGCATTCTTTCTTCACACAATAATAATAGTTTCTTGTGCCATCATGCCATGTCTTTGTTGCATTTTTGAAAATGGCCTCGGACCATAATTGCCAATCATTGTATCTTTGCTTAATGCAGCCTTTTTCTTTAAATGCTGATTTGCAGCTTTCACATCTTCTTGCACGGGTCTTGCTTGTGACCTTTATCATTGTCATTGCATGCTGCGTCACTGGGTGTGATTCTGGCTTTTTTAGATGGCGTGGATGCTGCTTTTGGCGCGGTCGTTGCTGAAGGTGCTGAACCAATTGGTGGCAGTTGAGCTTCATTTGTTGCATATATCAATGCTGCCGGTGCATGACGAGCATTCAAGCTTTCCCCTTCCTGAAGCATTGTTTCCCCTTTGCAGTTGGTGTGAATCCATCGCGAGCATATAGTACACAAGCCATCTGTAAATAATATATAGCAGATGTAGTTGGTTGCTTTTTGTTAACAACATGGGATTTTTTGCAAAGGACAAGTGATAGCTTCGTGACAAACCCTTACGATTTCACTATCCTCGCTTCTGTACAAACCACAAATGCTGCACCAGCCCGTTTCTTTGTCATCTGAAAAGCAGAAATTCGCCGATAAATGAACTAGATATTGTTCGTGTTTGCCTGCAGCAATCTGCAAAAAACTTTATGCCAGGCAAAGCAGCATAAATAAATTTTTTTACCTGAACATTCGATCAGTTGTTCCGCAATTTCTTTACGATACTTTTCTAAGTCCTCTCTGCTGTCAGAAAATGTGTGCTACCACCGTTACCATCGAGCAATAACGCTTCAGCAAACTGGAATGTAACAAGACCTTTTTGGTAGAAGAAAGGTTATGGAATAGACCATTTTAGCTGCTAGCAAAAATTGCGATCAAAAAATTATTAGATACACTGGCATACCTTCAATATGTAGATGCCACAATTGTAGCTGTCACGTTGTTCGGATGAACAACTGGAGAATAATTCCACGGATATCATCTGCACCAAGTGCTTTGATTCGCATTCTCCAAAAAACTCTAAAAACAGTTGCATATTGAGTTTTAAAAGACGGTATTTGGTCATCATATAAGATGATTTCGAACGGTGCAGATTTACACAGCATGTTACTGCTGTAGGTACTCACTTCCAGTTTTTCGTCAATTTTGAGGTCTGTGATTCCTGCTCTCCCATTGGATTTAAGAACATAATTTGTCCTTCTTTTGGCTTCAGCGTCTATAAAAAGACATCTAACATTTAGAAGCGATCACGTATTATTAATAGTGACAAATTGGAAAACTCAACCTCCGATATTGATTTCACTTACTACTAAGTTCCAGTGACAATTGCTTGTGTTGTAGCCTCCCAAAATTACATCAAATTCTTCCATTTTTATCTATGGTTGAGCAAAGTATTTTGTAGACTACCCTGGCTGGCAATCTTGTGTACACTATGTATTCTTATCTATGGCTGGCACGCAAAATGAGTTCTCACCTTTGTTAATTTTGGCTTGTAACATAGTCCTTGGCATATTTCCGTCATAATGCAGCAAGCAAGAACAAAATTTTACGCTAATCGGAAAGCAAACGTTAACAACAATTTCAACTCAATACATATTATGCTGATTAATGGAATTGCAATGCCTATCTTTCTTACTGTTTTACTCACGTTTGGGTTGCTGTATTTTCGCGATAGAAGCAAAAGGTATGCATCAATTATCTGTAAAAAATATAGGACAATAAAAAGAGGGCATTTGGCAGGCGGGCCCATCTATTTACAAACATATAACGCTATTTGTAAAAATGCTTCACCTTATCTGATATAAACCCCTGTCCTCGTAGCTCTAACAGTCTGTTATCGCTGATGCATACCCCATCTATCTTGCCTTCAATGTAGCCAACATTGCAGCCTTTCCAAATCGTATCGACAACTGTGCACATAACAAAAACTTTACTGTGTACTTATGTTAAAGACAATTCATAAGCATTTCGATTTTCAGAAGAATATAGTCTTACCTTCACTTGATGAGAGCATTCTTTTGCGATACACATTCTGATTAATCACCTGACCACTGCTCTTCACATCATCTTCTATTACTATCAGTGTTTCCCTTGTAATAAATGATGACGTTTCTGCTTGGACACAGTACTCTTCGTCGATATTAGCATTCGCGAGAGCTGTCTGCTGATTGTCATGCCGTATTTCGTTTTCTAAGCTGCTGTCAGTATTGGACTTCACGTATTCCATTTCTTGCCTTTTTTGACTCACCATATCTTCCAAGTGGAATTATTCCAAGTATCTTCATCGTCAGATACGCTATCCGCAGAAACAGAATTTTCTTCTTTTTCAGCATCCTCGATTTTTGCTTTTTTATGTGGGGATGGCACATCCTCTTGTGACTGGCTACTTTTATTGGTGTCTTTTTCGGCATGTGTGTTTTTTTCTTCGATGTTGGCTCCATTCACTGTGCAACTTTCCTTCTCGCTTTCACCCGTGAATGTCCATGGCTTAAGGTGCTTCACATTTCTCTTGACTTTTTTATTGTTTATATAAGCGTGCTTGTCCCTACAATATCGGTTATGACATGTGGACCTGTCCAGGTTTTGGCAAGCTTATCTCCTTTTCTTGTTGCTTTTCTGGCGTTGTAAAGAAGTACCTTGTCTCCCTTCTTAAACTTTATCGGCTGCTGTCCGTGGATTGTTTTTCTTTTTTTGTAATAAAGCTTCTGCGATTCTTGAGCTTTTTCGATGTTTTGAGCAGCTTGCTTGTCCACTGTATCTCTTTCGTCACGCATTTTAGCTACAAAATTTACCAGTGTGTCTTCCAAAGGTAGCTGAATGCTCATCTAGAATATGCAAATTGACACAATTTTAGCATATTATATTTTCATACTTTTCCATGCATGTATTCGCTCAATGGGCAAAGTTACATTTAGCAAAATTGATTCAACAAACCTTGGAAATGTCTATGTCTTTTTCGTCGTCAATTTCAACTGGTCGAGCAGCTTCTCTTCCATATAGCATTTTAAACGGGGAAATTTTCGTAGTGGTGCTCTTGGCTGTTCGAATAGAAAACAGTATGGGATCGATAAGTTCGTCCCAAAATTCTAACGTCGCTTCTTCGGATAAAGTTTCTGCAAACGCCTAAAATAAAGTAGTGTGAAATGAATATGTATTTATCATGCATTAACTGATTCTTGGAAGCTGTGCTGAACCTATTCTTGGCTTGTTTGTACATATTACAACATAATTGCACTGATCTGAATATGCATTTTATGCAATACCTTTTGATAGTTTGATTTGTGCGCTCGTCAAGACCGTTAGTTTGGGGGTGATAAGCAGCAGTCATCTTGTGCTTAACACCAAGAATATTACAAAATTCACTGTTCAGCTAAAAGAAAACACAGGAAATCTAAATTATTGTTTTAAATGTAACTTTCCAAAGCATAGGTGCGCTTTTCAAGGATAAGTTTTAGTGCAAAAAGACAAAATCAACTTGCCTCATTTACAAACTCCCTTCCTTGATCTGTTAAAATTTTTTCCGGAGATCCATGGCGACAGAAAATTTTTACTAAACATTTTGCCACTTCTTTAGCTGATTTTTCCGGTATAGGGTAGGCTTCAACCCATTTGGTGAAATAATCAGTGCATGTAAAAATGTACTTATTTCCCTTTCTTGTTGTGGCATATGATCCCATCAAATCTATTCCAGCATTTGCCACGGCTTAGTAACCTAAAATGTATTTAAGATTTATCAATTTGGCCTGTCACATTTCTAGTTCACAGTTAAATTCTCACAACAATAACAATACCGATTTTGTTAGTGCAATTTGCACAAGTGACCGTTATATCACGTGACCTATTGGCATTTCGGACAACTAAAATGATGGCTGAAAACGGACGTTCAGTACAGAAGATAAAAATATGCATTCTGGGGCTATGAAAACATTCTCGATGAATAGTGAAGTTCACAAACATGAAATGTTGCGAGAATTTTCCTGTCTAAATGTAACTAACTAACTGGACTTTGCAAGAATCCATTTGGCAATAAATCCCCAAGTTACTTCATAGTTCTCAACTCACCTTTATACATTCCAGTTCTACGTCAACATTTTTGAGCGGCTGCCCTGTTCTGTAGCATTTTTGGCATTGTGAGCGCTGGTGTAAATAAAAAGTACAAATGCTATTTTATTACAGCACTACTGATATAAAGATAAAAAACAACGCGTTGGGGAACCTTCAGAAATCCTTCCGTAGACACTAGGATATACCATTACACTGCAAAAATTGTTCATCTACAACAATATACAATCAGTACAATCACTTACAAAATAATTTATATGAGCAGTTATGCCTTTCCATTTATATCTACGGCATATCTGGTCTTCTGTGTTATTTCTGCCACTGTGCCCACCAATCGGACTGTCGTGAAATTGTGCAAATATTTCTTTTGCTTCTTCGAGTGAGCAGACTGCTTTCAGCAATGTATCATGACTTCGAGAACGGTCACTTTTTGACTGCTGATAGTACAACGTGTTATCTAAGTAAAAAATGGTTCTTATGGTTCTAAATATGAAATAGCTTATAGCTTATAGCAGCAATTGCTACTGTCCTCATTTTAGCAAGTTTTTTCTTGAACCTGGAAAAATTTGTTTATAGATATATACACACATACCTTTCAAGTGATACTTATTAGCATATCGACGCAAAGCACGCTTCTCTTTTTTAGAATAACCACTAGGATAACACTCATCACCTAATTTACCAGAACTCTTCGCTTCGTGATATTTACGAACAACTATCATTTTTTCAAAGTCTGAATGCATTTTCTTCAGGACTTCTTCATTGTCATGGCCTTGGGGCGTTTCACTTTTCTTCAACACTGCTTCGGGTTTTCTTTCCATTTCAATATCTTCATTGCTTTTTTCCATCACAGCTTTAATTTAGAAATCTCCTTTCAAATCTGTATAATCCTGGTTACAATCTAGCACCAAGCTGGAGATAAATGTCGTTGCCTTCTATATCTATATATAATGTACTCTTCAGAACTTCAAATTGTATCTAAAAACTACCATCTACTATGCATATTTATAATTCTTTTAAGAAGCAGGAAGATAATTTCACGTACGTTAGGTGTACGTCATAAGGAAAAAGTTCGGCTGTCTGAGTAGCAAAAATATGCTAAAAAGACGCAGGTTTAGTAAATATTAAGATGAGTAAGTCAGGTCATGTCGCTATTGATGAACTTGGGGAATGACCTTATGTCCAGGCATGCTGCGAATGACGCATTGAGGATTCCGTATGTGAAAAGAAGAAAATATGAAGGAAAACTTGTATCAATGAATACATACTTTTTGATGAGAAATTTTGTTATAAGGTTGCGCTCTGCTCTTACAAAAATTAAGAAATGACAATAATGGATTTTGAACCTTAAGAAAGTTGCAAAATTTAAATTCTTAAAATTTAAAGAAAAAATGTCGTAAAAGGAAGAAATACCTAATATGGCGACTATAATATATTATATATTAAATGTAGAATGTTTCAAATTGTATCTGTAACAATAATGGGTTGTTTGGTAACGTTAAACTATTCCATGGTTGCTCAGAAAGTTTGAGTGCTGGGTTCAACAACACAAAATATATCAAATAAATATATCAAATGTTTATGAGAGCATGTATTGTAGCCAATTTAAAACATAGAAAATAAATGAATGAACAAAATTATGTTAAATTGAATATGTACCATAACTACATGGATTCAGTATTTGTATCTCTTTTTTTGCTACAATGATTTTTCGTCACAACCTATTCAGTTATAGGTGATTTGTTTTTCAATGAATTTTCTTCTTTCACTATGATGATTGTTTGTCATACGTATATCCTGTTATCCTGTTACAATTTGGCGATTTATTTCCATTATATTTTCTTTATACTTCTCTCTCCGATATCCTGTTATCCTTTCCTTGAGGGAACTGAAACGCGTTCCGTTTTGTTACTCTATATACCACGCCGTGACGTGAAACAGATTATGTTTCATCGGGTTACCAAAATGCCTGGGGTACGCAAACGCATACTACACCGGCACACCATTGTCTGCCTTTGTTAATTTAGACCAATCACAACATGTTCTATTCCACCTCGTTCTGAAATCTGATCTGAACGACCTAAGAAAAAACAAAATGGCGACTCAAACCGATGCCGTTAATGATGTTGAAAGAACTTATGCTGACAACGAAACTCTAATGAACTGTGTACGTAAGTACGCAGCCGTGTACGATAAAAGTTGTAGAGATTATAAAATACCCCTCAAAAAGAAGAATGCCTGGAGACAGATAGGTTTGGAACTGAAATTGGACTGGACAGAGGCCCAAAAACGTTACAATAGTATAAGGACAAACTTTTCAAAGTACATCAAGCAACAAAGATCTATCAGGTCAGGGTCAGGAATTGGTGATGTCCCAGAAATAAAACCAGAATATGAGCATCTCCGATGGCTGTTGACACACATACAGCACAGAAGAAGTACGACAAATTTCAAGAGGAAACCAACAACAACAGAGTTGCTTTCATCAGGAGATGAGTCAGGAAATGATGGTAGTGTTGTGAGAGAAACAGAGGTCTATGATGAAGCTGAATTAGATGGCATAGACATGCAGATTGATGATGAGACTGGTCAGACTGAAAACTTCGACACTAGCTGCCTAGAACAAAGCAGCACAGTATCAAGTGTAGAGAAAACATGGGAATCACTAGCAGCTATTTCCCATGAACTTGGTACTGAAGATGAGAGTGGAAGATCATCCTTGCATGTGAGTCTCGATGAGGGACCTAATATTTCTACCTCTGCCACTGCTACTAAAAAGCAAACAATTGCAGTCCCGGTAAAGAGGATGAGCCAGAGTTTCAATATTAGCAAAGAGCAACCTGTAATAGAGGAGAGAAAAAAGAAGCCAAGAAAAGGAGCTTGGTCAAAAGGAAACAAACCAGTGTCTTCTATAGAAATGGACAGGGAATTCGTTAACACAATGAAAAGTGTTAAGAAAGCAATTGACGATGAGCCACGACAACCTAAACCTGTGGCAAATAAAGATGGATCTGAGGATGATCACCATTTCTGTTTGAGTCTAGTTGGCTTATTGAAGAATTTGGAACCACATCAAAAGGTCATGGCCAAGTTTCAAATAATGAAGATTTTTAATGACATTGAAACTGCCAAACGTCAAGAGGCTCAACAGCAATTTGCTTATCCCACACCATGTTATAGTGATGCGAACATTATTCCCTACAGGCAGCATGGCTACAACCCATACATGAATTTTCAAAGTCAGCCAAAGCAAACATCTATTGGGAAGAGTGTATACACTGAGCAACAACCTGGGTACCAAGCAGAAATGCATGAAACTGATTTAACATCTTTGTGAGCAGATTTGACAACTTTAACAACTTTTGAATTTTTTAATTTACAATGGAAAACAAGCAAATGAAGCTGTAAGCTATTTTGATTACAGGAAACATTCAAAATTTTATGAAAACACAAATATTTTTATTGCATTTTGTTATGAATGTATATGATTTGTTCATTATAATCTCTATAATTTTTTGCCACAACTGTTTATATGTTTTAGCTGCCATGGCACTGACCCAGATTTGCTATTGAAATAATGTTTGTAAGTCTCTCTTACCAATTTGGCATTTGCTTTGTAATAATTACTGCCAGTTCTTGGTATAGGTTGAAGTGCTGATTGATCATTATCAACAATTGATCTCCAGTTGCCAGGTATAACGGTTCCGCTATTATCCTCAGCAACTATGAAACCATTAGGCACATAAAATGCATTATCAGTTTGTTTCAGGTAGTTGTGTAAGCAAACACAAGCCTTGGTGATATTCTCAACAGTAGAAACACTTGCTCGAATAGGTCTTCTCATAATGCGCCATCTTGCTGCAAGGATACCAAATGCATTTTCAATAGTTCTTCTGCACCTGGATAATCTGTAATTGAAGATCGTCTTCTCCTGGTCAAGGTTTTTACCGGGAAATGGTTTCATTAACCAGGGTTCTAGCTTGAATATTCCATCAGAAACAAGGACATAGGGCAATGTAAAATCATCAATGATTTCAGGTCCTGGGATATCAATTTCCCCTTTTTAAAGGCAATGCCTATTTCTGACCCCCCAAGAATGGATGCATCATTATCCCCTCCATATCCTCGAATATCCACTAGGGAAAAGCAATAATTAGCATCACACACAGCCATTAACACAATGCTGTGGAAACCTTTGTAGTTATAAAAACTTGATCTTTGATTTTTTGGACACTCCATGGCTATATGCTTCCCATCTAGAGCACCAATACAATTTGGATAGTTCCATTCCTTCTCAAATCCCCTAGCAACTTTCTTCCAGTCTTCCTTTGTCTCTGGTGCATTGAGATACGTGTTATGTAATGCAATCCAAAGTGCCTCACAAGTATCACGAATTATATGACACACTGTAGCCTTGCCCACACGAAAATTAAACGAATGTGATTGCTGTGAGTCTCCAGTGGCTAAGTATCTTAATGTGACGAGAAGTCTTTCTGGTGGAGAAATTGTTTCACGACTTCTGCATTTCTTCTTGGCTAAGAGAGGTCCAAGTGTTAGTAAGTGCTCCAGTCGTTTAGTTGACATCCTCAAGTATCTACAATAAGCAGAATCGTAAATGTGAGTAAAAATAAATGGTAAAAATAAGAGTATTGATAAATGTCCAAGGCTGGTAATATTTGTTTCATTTGATGGTGAATCTGTAGATAAGTCTTCGGAATACAGCAACTAATATAAGGCTGCCAATGAAAAATCTTGAAATGATCTCACACCTGAGTGCAAGCAGGCATGCACCTTGAAAATATGTTCTTACAATAGGTCAAGCTTTGTTGTAAATAGTACAAACCTACCTGTAGAAAAACTCACGGTCGTGAAGCTTCAGTTCACGAAACAACGTATGACATTGGCCATGATTATTTCTTTGCTTGGAAATTCTTCTCACCCAACATTTATGCTTCCTTTTCTTTCGCAGCCTAGAACGTCTTAGCCGCATGTACCCAAGAGCAAGAAAAAGTAGGCTTTTTAACAAGAAACGTCTATCTGCAGCGGCTGCCATTTTCCACGAAAAGTTGGCGCCAATTTTGAAAGCGCGCCATTCTACTCTTAGTTACCGGCATAGTTACCGGTTTCTTACGGCACTTGAGCTACTATCGTTGCGGCGACGTTTCCATTTAATCGTCCGACTGGGCATGGCAGATGGAAGATGGCAGAAGACTGCCACCGGCAACCTTACGGCACCTTACGGCTATATGGAAACCAGGCTTAAAGGTCAGCTATACCAAGTTTTAACAGAGCGAGCTGTCATCAAACACATCAATATCATAAAGAAAACTAATGGAGAGGTGATGGCTTGCTCCATCCCTGAAAAAACTCAACCTCAAAGGTTTTTATCGACAAGAAATTTATACTAAACGTTAAAATTTGATTAAAAGAACTAGATATGGACTGAGTTAAACGCAGGATAACAAGATTTGATATGTGACTGATCTTTCTTCCACTTAGTGAGCAAAAGTATTGCACAACCTGATGATAAATGGTGTCTAGAAGTGGCCCAAGGCCTGAGCAAGAAAATTTACATCAAAATATAAAAATACCAAACGGGTTTCAATAGCGAATATATTTAGCATAAATATACTCAAAATTTCATAGATTTTCAAATGAAAACATAATTTAAACTATGTCATATTGTTTTACAATAACATTAAAAGAAAGCTGCGAAGAAATCCTTTAAAAATGTTTGCGAAACATTATCGAAGTGGAATAATTAAAACAGCAATAATTATAATTTCTTTCACTCAAAGCCACGTAAATTCTTTCTCATTTAAAAGAGAAAGTTTTAAAACTTTGAAAAATATAAGAATTATTTATGTGATTGTTTCGACCTTTTAGAATTCAAGGTTAGTCTTAGTTTACAACTTGAGAAGCACATGTTTTGTTTTTTACATTTCAGAGTGGGTTTTAAAAAATAAAATATTTGCTCACTTTAGAGAGTATTAATCCCTTGAAAATTATATCAAATTATAGTATTTGAAACAAATTATAGGAATATCCATGTCGGATTTTTCGATATGGCGTTTAGCCTTCCTTTTTTACTCTGGAAAAGAATTACGGAAAAATAGGTTTTGTCAAATCGAATTCCTAAAATGATAAACAAAGATTTAAACCTTGAATTGTAAAAGGTGAAGACAGTTACATGAAAAATGCTTATGTTTTTCCAAATTTTAAAACATCCACTTTTAAATGAAAGAGAAGTTGGGTGGTTTTCAGTGAAAAAATTATAATTATTGACGTTTTAATTACTCCACTTCAATAAATTTTGGTGAAAACCTTTCATGGGACCTCTTCGCAGTTTTCTTCTAATATTATTGTAAAACAATATGATATAGTTTAAATTATGTTTTTATTTGATAAATTATGAAATTTTGAGTATATTTCTGCTAAAGAAATTTGTTATTGAAACCCATTTGGTATTTTTATATTGTTATGTAGATTTTCTTGCTCAGGCCTTGGGCCACTTCTAGACGCCATTTTTCATCAAGCTGTGCAATACTTTTGCCACCAAGTGTATATTAATTCCACATCACACAGCCATTGTTTGACAGCAACAATCGATAAAAAGAATCGGTTCTTCTTAGCATTTATCGCTTTATGTCTAAACTTTATGTTCTACGGGTGACCTGGTGCAAAATTTTCCCTCTGGAATGTTAGTGAACTTTATATGCCTTCTCTTTTTTGGAACAAAATGACGCCATCGTCCAATCCAATCATAGAAATTAGTGGATAACTGGAAATTTGAATTGTGCTTTTTCTTGGCAAAAACAAAAATTTTCGCTTCAGGTCAGCTTAAAGGGTTTCCATCTCTTTCATTTGCTTACTTCCCCAGTAGGAGATGAAGTAGGTGTCCTGGCCCACCTGGCCCACGCATGCGCAGTAGAATGTGTTAAGATCGCGCATGCGCGAGAGTCTTCGAGAATTGAATAGAGCATGAACAGTAAAAAAATAATCGAAAACGACAGGTTGTGGAAAGTTAGTTTAAAGTTGCAAAACATCGCCAAAGCTGATAAAAAACCATAAAAAGCTTAATAACTAAAAACCGGTTTTGTTTATGAAAAGATTTTTTCAGCAATAAAAAGAAAATCTCTTGATTATATTGAATGAATTGTTTCATATTTTTCATGCACTTATAAGATGATAGAAATTTGTTAAATAAATCGCAAGAAAACACAAAAATATCGAGGAACTGGCAAATTCATGTTCTCGGCTCGAGATTGAATTCAAAGAACCAATCAGAAACTTTCGATTGCGGCGTTCGAATGTACGCGTGAAATCTCTGTCATGAAAAAGCAGAAACTTCTAGAATCTGGAGTGATCTAGAGAGTTTTTACAATTTATATATTAGTAGAATTTAGAAAAATGAGCCATAAATTTCCATCATACTAACTTTATTTTATAACAATTTTAAACGTAACATATGCAGTAAATTTTAAGCACAACATGTGCAGCATGCAGTATGTGTATAGCGAAATAATTCCAACATTTTCAATTAAAGTAATCATCATCTAAAAGTATACAATTGTTCAAATATATGTAATGTTCTTTCAACTCTTTTAACGGATCATGAGACGTTGCCTTGGGGGCCCCAAATTCTTCAATATTTTTCGAAGGCATATTAATCTGTTCGCAGGTCGCCCGCTCAATATCGCCCCCTTTATATAATACCATGTGCACACCATTCCACTCTAGGACGTCTTTAATCATGGGTATTGCATCTTCACAAGAAAATGAAGCATCTTCAGGGTAATAGTTCAGATGATGAATCTTTTCCCTACAATACCGGTATGTTCGTTTCCACTTTTCTGTTAAGAGTCTATATTTGACACAAGGAATAAATTCGTATTCGAAACAAGTTATTCCATCCGCGAGCATTATTCCAACTTTTCTCACACATTTGTGACTATTCGACACTTGTATATATTCGATATCCATCAACGCAGCATGGGAAGCCTTCAACATTTTATCAGTTTGATATGAGATGTCTGGTCAATTATCTAAAGTCACTTCTTTAATTTAGATGAACTATAATTGAACGTTCTCGGCTCGAGATTGAATTCAAAGAACCAATCAGAAACTTTCGAATGCGACGTTCGAATGTACGCGTCAAATCTCTGTCATGAGAAATCAGAAACTTCTAGAAGTTTCCAGGAGCAATCAACCAATCAGATCACAGGGACTTTTCAGAAGTTTCTAGAAGTAAGTTGTGGGAAAGTTCTAGAAAGTTCTATGACGTCATAAAGAAGTTTCCAGAAGCAGAAATCTCTACAATCTGGTTGGTTGATTTATGTATATAAATCATTCTCGGAATAAAATCACTTCAAATCACGATCTAGTCATGAAGAGATCACACGAAGAAAGCGCAGCTGCTAATAATAGCAAGAAAAGAAAAATCTCTTGCTATCAATGTGGGAAAGTATTCAATAGAATGGCGAATCTAATGGCGCACAAGCGAACATCTCATAATGTGCAATCGCCACCCAAATTAGTTGGCGAAGGTAGGAAAAAGAAAAAGATAGATGATAAAGCATTTAAAATATATACTAAGGAAGAGGATATTGAAAATATGAAAAAGATCAAGCAGCACACCATTCGCGAACTTATGAGTGAGATATATACACATAAGCAAGGGATAAAGTATTATATTGTTCTCGAAGTAGAATTTCATAAGCCGATCGGTGATATCATATCAGATCCACCGCCAGTATTCAGATCTGCTATCTACTCACTGCTGCGATCAGAGATTGAAGATATCGAAGAGCTTGAAGACCAAATAGACGACGCCATTAGAAAGTTAAAAAATGACATAGATGAATTTACAGAAAATGGAAGCGGCTGGATATTTACAAAGTATATCAAACTGCTAGTGAAGATGTTCGACTATGAAGCAATCAAAGGTAAAAAATATTTGCAGCTACCCGCCAACATCAAAAACAAAAAGCAGTCATTAACGTGCAAAACGATGATGATAAATGCTTCATCTGGGCAATTCTATCTGCACTACATCCACAATCAAAACATCCACAAAGAGTCGCAAAGTATCAACAGTACTTGAACGAGCTTAACTGCGAGGGATTGAAATATCCAGTAAAAGTGCAAGATAAAAAGATGATTGATACATTCGAAATAAACAACAACATTTCAATCAACATCTATTTAAATGAAGATGATGAAATTATACCAGTAAGAATAGCGAAAAAAGAGCTTGGAAAGCATGTGGATTTGCTACTAATAATTAATGATGATGATGAGAATCACTACTGCTGGATTAAAAGTATGAGTCGTTTGTTGGCCGGACGTCCTGGACATAAATATCGTGGAAAACGTTTTTACTGTCCGCTATGCCTGTCATCATGCACAAGTCAAGAAAATCTAGATAAACATAAAACATTATGTCAGAAAATCAAAATCTTCCAAGGTGTTGAATATCCCAAAGACGGAGAATTAAAGTTTGAACATTTTAAGAACCAATGCATGCTACCATTCATCATATATGCAGATACTGAATCTATTTTGGAAAGTTCAAACAAGGGAGCTGCTTATCAAGAACACAAACCAATCAGTTATTGTATTTACGCCACGTCAATCGATGATAGGTGGCAACGACCGTTGGAATGTTATACCGGAGAAGATTGCATGGAGGTGTTTATGAATAGTTTAGATAAGCTAAATGAAGAAATACGAACAGTATTCAAGAAAACCATGCCAATGATTAGATTAACACCGGAAGAAAATGCGGAACATGCTGGGGCTATGCATTGCTATTGTTGCAATCAACTATTCAATGATAATGATAGACAAAAAGTCAGAGATCATTGTCACATTACCGGAAAATACAGAGGTCCAGCTTGCAAGCATTGCAACTTCAAACATCTGGATATAGCAGCAAACTATCACACCATCCCGATCGTCTTTCACAATCTAAAAGGATATGATATGCATCATATTCTGAAGAATTTGAATGGTAGAAATGCAAAGATCATCGCCAATTCGAAAGAAAAGATCATGACTGCACAGATTGGTGGTTATTCTGAAGAAAATGAAGAAGGTAGAAATACCAATACTAATGGAATCAAATACATTGATTCATTCGCATTTTTAAGCACCAGCTTAGCAACACTAGCCAACAACCTGCCGAAAGAAGACTTCATATCTATGAAAAAATACTTGCATGATGAGATCACCCAACAACAATATCCTGAGATACCTAGAAATGAACGGGAAAGAGTTACAGAATTGGAAAGAGAACGTCAAAACATGTTTGAACCGGGCGTAGCATGCAAAGATCCGCTAAAAAATGAAGATGTTTTGGATTATAGAAATTGGAAAATACCACCAAAGAGAGCTTTAACAGAAGCAGAAGATGCAGATGTCAAGAAAGCGTTTGATTTGCTGACAAGGAAAGGTGTTTATCCCTATGACTGGGTGGATAGTATAGAAAAAATGCAAGAAACAGCTCTACCACCAAAAGAAGCATTTTACAACAAACTCTATGATTCCAGCATCAGTGATGAAGATTATACATATGCTCAACAGGTTTGGCAATTTTTCAACTGTCAGACCTTTCAAGATTATCATGAGCTATATCTGAAAACTGATGTGCTGCTGTTAGCTGATATATTTGAATCGTTCAGAAAGCAGAGTCTAAAATTCTACAAGCTTGATCCTGCTCATTATCTAACTGCTCCTTCACTAGCTTGGGATGCAATGTTGAAGATGACTGGTGTAAAGCTAGAATTACTATCTGAAGAAAAGAAGGACATTCACCTTATGATTGAAGATGGTATTCGAGGGGGTGTTTCGATAGCAGTGAAACGCCATGCTGAATCGACGGAAAACAACACGTTGATGTACTTAGATGCAAACAATCTCTATGGATGGGGCAATGTCGCAGCCAATGCCTTATGGTGGTTTCAAACAATTTACACAAGAAGAAATTAAAAACACAAACATCGACGCTTTGTTGTCAAGATCTGATGAAGATATTGGCTACATTCTCAAAGTTGACTTAGAATATCCAGTGATTACATGATCATCATGCAGATCTACCATTAGCACCACAAAGATTACAAGTTCAAGAAGAAATGTTATCAAAATATCAAAGACAAGCTTATGGGGAAAAGTTTAAGTCAACACCAAAGCTAATACCAAATCTATATGACAAAAAAGAATACACCATGCATGAAAGAAATTTGAAGCAGTGTTTGGAATTGGGTTTGAAGCTAACAAAAGTTCATGAGATTATTGAATTCAAGCAAAACTTTTGGTGAAAAAAATATTATGATTTCAACACTCAAAAGAGAACTCAAGCAAGAAACGACTTTGAAAAAAGATCTGTTCAAACTGATGAACAATTTCTGTGTTTGGAAAGACGATGGAAAAACGTAAGAAATCATCGACGTTTTGAAATCTGCACAGATGTATAGTCCTGAGAAGATGGGTCAGAAATCCAAAGTTTCTATGGAAGTAATTGAAATTAATGAAGATACACTTTTGGTAGAGAAAAAGATTGGGAAAGTTAAACTCAACAAGCCAATGTATGTTGGTTCAGCATATTAGATATTAGCAGACATTGATGTATGATTTCCACTACAACTTTGCAAAACCAAACCTTCCAAACGTTCAACTATGCTACATGGATACTGATAGCTTCATCTATGAATACCAATGTCTCAAGATCAAGTTAACAGAGTATTGAAAGATCATGAAGATGGATTCGATTTCAGCAAACTAATGATAAGAACATCCAAATTTACTCTGTAAGAAACAAGGAAAGTTATTGGGAAAATGAAAGATGAGCTCCGGTGGTGGGAAAATGATAGAATTCGTCGGATTGAGATCGAAGATGTATAGCCTCAGAATCGATGATGGGCAAACAATCAAAAGAGCGAAAGGAATTAAAAAAGATGTGGTAAAGAAGCAAATAAAGCATGAAGATTACCTAGATTGTCTGAAAGAACAGCAAACCTATTCACACAGGCAGCGTAATATTGAATCACACAATCATACCATCTACACAACAGAAAGAACAAAGAAATCGCTGAGCTCTTTTGATGATAAGAGATACATTCTTGATAATGGTTTTAACACACTGCCATATGGGCATTATTTGCAAGAAAATGCGCAAGCTGCTGAAGAAAGTACTGAGAAAAAGACATTATTTGAACATTTAAGTTTTCAACATTATTTTAAACTATATCTTCTATTAACATAATTGTAAACATACAAATCATTACTTAACTTATCATTTACATTAAAATATTTATTGATTAATGAGTTCATTGTAACGTTTTTTGTTCTATTAATGAGGAAGAACATGCAATGTTGTCCACAAGTCGCACTCTCATAGGATTGAACTTGAGTTTTATTGTAAGTGAGCTTGAACGGATGAATGAAGTTTTTAAATTCTTTCAGCATAGGAGGCTCACCAAACGAATCATAAAAATCCAAAACGCCATCATCGCTAATGTAGACGGCTACCCAGTGAGTTCCTTTACCAGTAAAATTATCTTCATTGAAAATGAATGAGCAGGGCAGTGAATGCACATCGATGTTTTTGATTTCATCTTTTCCAAATACACCATGGAAATAAGGTAGCTTTTCATGTTTCAGAAGTAAGTTATTGATTGTTATATCATCCATCATTACCAATCACGAATGATGTTTTTATGACTATCAATTTTAATTGTTCTGTCAAATTCTCCGAGAACAACAATATTCATCAAACTTACAACAGCCGTTGCAAAATTGATGCTTATTCTCAAGTTACCCTCTCTTTTAAGCAAGTATTGTTCATCTGCACAATTTCCCTTTGGTGTCAAGTCAAAACCATAAATTGCTGATCCTTGATTGAATCTCTCATAATCAACCAGACTAGCTGAATTGCCCAGAGTAGTCAACAGACGGCTATAGGCATCGAAATAGTCATTATCATCATAATCCAATCTAGAGGGGGAGTGACCTCTTGATTGTTAACAGTCACTTGAACGCCAGAAACTGATCCATGTACAAAGTTGAATGGGTTTTGTTCTGAAGATCCATTAAATGCAGAATTATCCACAAGGCAAAAAACAATCTGTTTGGTACTTTTCCATTAAACACATTGTCTTGAACCCAGCTCGTTGTTGCAGCGGGGACCAAAAAGTTTGTCATATGGGGTTGACAAAGAGGATACATGGCTGGAGATTTCATCAGAGTCCTTTCAATTCCTTTCAATACTGCATCTTTAACGTGTATATGACGAAGTATCAATTTCACTTCATAAATGAAAAGCTGTGGAGATGTTCCAGTTTTGCTCATTAAACAAAACAAATTACTGTTGGGACTCAATCGCCATTGAAGACGTACGCCAGGTAGTAGGTATTTGAGTTGATTGCAAATGTTAACATGGGGTTTTGTTAACACTTTGACTTTCTCGCTGTCGTCAAATGGCGCAGATCTTGTGTTCAATCCTTGATTTTTGCTGATGCCGTATTCGTTGGGTAAGCAGCATCTTCCTTACCTAGTGTGTCACTGGCCCAGTTTGTCATTTTCAAATAGTTTTCAGCTTTAGTTTCGTCAAACGACAACATTGTTTCCAAGTAAGATTGGTATGCATACATCCCGTTTGCTTCTGTGACAGGGGTGTCATTCAAAACCAGCTCTATCTGCTTCCACATAGATTGACCAATGTTATTTACTACTCCTACAAATTCTGCAGTTGTTTTTCCAATATCAGCTCCATTTGCTTTCTTAATAGCAAGAGTTGAGACGAAATAAGAATGATTCAAATCAATCATATGATCTGGCTGGGCAGGAATGTCAAACACACAGTCTGCTTTGAGGAATTGAGAGCAGCAGTTTGTGGAAAATACTCAACATCTTTAAAATAATCAACATCGCTTTGAACTATCGGTGTACTGAATAAATCTAAACTCTCACTAGGGCACTCAGTATATTCTGTTTTTATACTCATTGTAACAATTTCTTCTTCAGCAGTTTCTTCAACAAATTTTTTCTCAAATCTGGACGCTTTGCTTTAGGCTTCTTGCTCTTATTTGGCATGAAGATCCCTCTCATGGTGCTTTCTTTTATAGTTCTTTTAGGACGGCTCCTTGATTTCCTACCAGTGCAGGCTGCTTCTTACTGACAGAGCGCTTCTTGGCAGGTGGTTTTTTTGCTTTTTTTACGACATTTACAATTTCTTCAGTAGCTTTTCTTTTAATTCCTCTCATAGAAGATTGTGCGGTATCTTTCATAACATTTTAACATTTTCACCCGCTAACACTCGATCAACCGCCTTTTCTCCAAAATCTTTTAAAACAGGAAGTACAACTTTTTTTGTAGATTTTAGTCCTTGCTTTTTCAAAACTGGTATTGCAGCTTTAACAGCTCTTTTGAAAATAGACCCAGCTTTCTTGAAAATAGTACCTACTCCTCTCCCACGCTGGGAAGCATAGAAATATGGAGTTGATTTGTAAATTGGAAAATCATACATGCTTTCTTCTAAAATGTAGCAAGAATGTTGTCTTTGTCTTGTAAAATTGTATATCTTTTCCTAGCTCGTTGTAGACTTTTATAGTAAATTCGTTTATGTCGTTGTACAGCAACGGATAGTAGAACAGATTTTCAAATTCTACAAAATTCAGCACATGTTTGTTAATCTTCAATGGAATGAAACGCAACAATGGTGTGCTAATTTTTCCGACTACACGGTAGTCTAGCATGGAGCAATATATAAACATATTCTTCCCTTCTGCGTTGACTTGGAAATCTTGATCACCAGTCACATCAGTTGTTCTTTCGATAGCCTTGAATGTATGATTTGATAGTAATCCAATAGGTGGATCTAGACTATTTGTAAACGGGCAAGGTGTCCATCTCACATCTCTATAATAGACATTATTTATATTGCGACTATATTCCTGCACATCTTCAACAAAACCAAACAATTTACATAAATCTTTTCCCATTGCAATTCTTTTGCATACTTTGGAAATGTTATCTTGACTTTTGAATCCACAATTGAAAACTCTGGTCCACCTTCATAAGGTAAACCTAAATCAGTTACATACTCTTTCAGTTCCCCTCTTGTTTTTTTACGTTTTCATTGAAAATTGCAACGATTTCTCTCATTGTGAATTTTTTAATAGTATCTCCACTCGAGATTTCATCATAGAAGTCGCGATATTGTATCCATCTCTCAGGTTTATCTGCTGCTTGATTCCATTTTTTCGTATATTCATTACTTGACGCTACTCTCACATTTAACTCATCAAAGCCAACCTTATCAGTGCCAAGTTGCATCAATCCATACATTTTCCAACTATTGTAAACACCATGTTTAAATTGAGCAGGATCAAATACAAGTCTATCACTCAGCTCATAGATCATTTCTACCAGCGCCACTTCCCATTTTCCATGTAAATGTAATTGTTCTTTAAGTTTTATTTTTCCATCAGAATCAGTAGGACATGTGAGGTAAAAATCATTAATCATCTTTAACGAATGATAAATCAATTTGACAATTTTCTTCAAATTTATCTGATATATCTTCCAGAGTTTCCCAGTTGATAATTTTAATATCGAACGATTTTATGTTAGATCTTGTTACTCTATACGTTGCTGGATTTATAGTTGATCTGTGAATTGATTTTGAATCGTCAATAACTAGCCCCAATAGAGGAACAGCATCCTTACTTATAATGAAATTGCAACAAACAGCAAACACTTTTTCACTCTCATCTTTTTCTTTTTTATTTAATGTACAAGCAATCATACTACATTTCCAATTAGTATCCACTGGAAGTGGATTATCAAAATTTACATGTCTATTATTTAGTGTCACATTCATATTACTGGCCTAATTCGAACGGTCAGTGATGTTTCTCCAATATACTTTGCGGAATAGAGAGATGTTAATTTTATAGGATTTCCATCATCATCTACCAATTTTATTTGAATTTGTTGAAACTGCAGCCTCTCCAGTGGTGTGTAAATTATATTCTTTGGAGCGTAATATCTAACATATGTATCAAGATCTGTATCGTAAAATGCTAGTTTTCTCAAAACTCTTCGTTTGTTAACACCTCCAAGATAGTTGCTTTCCAATAGATCACATTCTACATTTATAGAAGTATGTTCATTTAGATGAACACCGTCCTTTATTCTGCTTAAGCAGTTTATCTTTCCTCCAGTCAGCGAGTCACCATCTGCCTTCCTTTTGTAAACAATCAGTTTCATTGTTTGACTGGATTGTATACTATCAGAAATCTTGTAGTGAAAGTATTTGACTATTGAGCCATTTGGTAAAGTGTGGGTGACCTGATCTTCTAAACCAAGAAAATGTGCCAAAGGTCTTGAAAATGTTATTAAAAGTGCACTAGTATATCTCCGTCTTTTACCTCCATGAGTTGCAAAGCCTAATGTTTTCAAATCATCTTTCATTTCAAACTGTATCTTTCCATCAATTAATGATACTGATAACATGTTTTTTAATATGTACCCAAATTCAGGGAAATCCAAGACTCTATCATTGAAAAGTCTTTTGAATTCATAATACATCAGAGTATTATCACGGGTTTCGATAATTTCTTTATCAAGACGGATCTTTTCATAGAAAAAACCATCTGTACCCCAAGAAATCAATTTTCCATCTTCATCGGTAATAGTCACATACTCGTTGGAAATTGAAAACCAGTATTGATCATGTAATGATTTTTCTCCTCTATCTGGCAGCGTCATTTGTAGTAATGCCATTTCCCATTTTCTTTTATTGTTTAATTGAAAAACGTGAGGTAAATCAACTGTGAAATCTACTAGTTTTAATCTATCAGTAACAAATCCCGAAGGAAGAACCAAGTCAAATTCTTCATCAATCATATTGTCTCTAATTGACTTTCAGCTACCCACTCATCAAACTGGGGAGGATAACCTCTCCACCTGATTAAATAGAAGTTTTTACCTCTTTTTTTCTTAGTTTCCAACACTTGCTCAACGACGAAGGTTTTTGGAAGATACACATGTTGTAGCTCCTCTTTATAGAAGCGATCATCTATCTCTTCATCTTGGAGATCTTCAATTTTATACATTACTGGATACCTTTCTTTAAATACTTTGCTAATCTTGAATATTTCTTCAGTATAATTTTGTAAATAACCTTTCTTAAACATTCTCTTCTTCAAACTCAGTCTTACATAATCTCCAATTTTAAAGATCTTTTTATTTTTTTAGTTTCTTTTTTAAACAGCTTTTTTCGACAGTGCTCACATTGTTTGGAGTAACTTCAGAAGGTCTCATACCAATAGATCTATGATAGGTATTGTTGTAAGAATCAACAAAATCTTGTAGATTATCAATATATCTTAATGTATTTTTGGCTGTGAAGTATCTATACATTCTTCCTTTAAGTGTTCTATTGAATCTTTCCACAATTGCGGCCTTTACATCATTATTTGCAGTGTAAAAATCGATATCGTTTTTCTTCAGCAAAGCTTGAAATTCTTTGTTTAAAAACTCAGTACCTTTATCAGATCGTACCTTTTTGGGCTTTCTTTCCAATAAAATTTCTTTAAAAGCATCGACAATTTCTTTTCCTGTTTTTCTTTTCAGAGGCTTTACCCAAGCATACTTGCTAAAAGTATCAATACAGCATAATAGAAATGTAATGTTGTTGTTTTCTTTTTTCAAATATGCCATATCAACAAGATCGCATTCCCATAAATAATCAATGTTATTAGTTAGTATCCGCTCACGTTTAAAGTTCTCCTACTTGGTCTGTGCAATGAATATGCAAGACTAGTTTTACTCCATTCTTTAACATCTTTTCTTGTTAGATTAGGAATTACTTTTTTAAATTCCTATATGCTTTATCTAAACCTCCAAGAGAACCCGGAACAGAAGGATCAGAATATAACTTTTCTAGATTCATAACAAATCAATTAATATTTCTAACAATTTATCATTTATAGAGTTTTCTTCCGTCGTCTGTATGTTCTTTTCCTTTTGCCACCTGATAGACGCTTTTTAGCTTTCTTCCTTTATTTATGATCTTTTTGGGCTTTTTCTTCGCCGGTTCATCAACAGTTGGAAATGATTCGCTAGGTTGTATGATTATCTTTTCAAAAGAAGTCATTTTTGCTGTTTTCATAAACATATAGATGGCTATTTATAACCTTTTTTAGACTTGTACACTGCATGGGAGCTTCATGAGGGAAAATATTTGTTCGAAATCTCATATCTTCATTCATTGATTGGGTGAAATCACAGAGTAGATATCCATACATTCTTGCTGTTGCATCATTATAAATGTCAAGAAATGTTTTAGGAGATGCAGGCATAATTTGTCGTGCGAGAAATCTAATTTGACTTCTATCTCTAGGATTTTTGAAAAGAACTTGATATTGAGTATTGAGAGCCAAATTTCTCATTTCCGTTCCTCTTGGGAAAGGATTTTGCATCATAACAATAACATTAATGTTGAGATGAGATCTTCCTTTTGTGAACAATTTTCCCAAATCTTTGAAGTTTGCAATTTCATGCATTAGATCATCAACAACAATAGTTAATCTTTTGTCTGACCTCTCGATTTCTTCGTACAAGTTTTCAGGTAATTCAGTAATAAATCTACAATTCCCAACAAAACTTTTTTTAATGCGCTCAAATAGCTCTGGCTGGTTCGTTCCTGAGATCCACATGAGATTGGGATATTGCCTGCCATCATCGATTATATTATTATAATTTTTAAATAGATTTTCTACCCAAGTAGTTTTGCCGCTTCCGCTTACTCCAGATAAAATCAGAGAAAAAGGTGCTTTAAATCTCAAGTCATAACTCATATTTATAACAAATTTAGAACGTCTCTTTACAACAATAACTAACCTCTATTTATAACAATTTTTAGAACAAATAACTAACAACTATTTTTAACACAAATAATGTTTATAAACTTAAACAAATGGTGTGACTAAATTGTTTATAATCCTGTTCAATATCTGTAGCAAATATACGGATGTAGAGAGGTTTGTATGTGATAATTCATCATACAGATTTCCGACATTGGATTTGATTGTTTGAGTTAGACGTCCATTCTTCAACTCATCAAACATTGATTTTTTGAACGATTCTTTCCCCTCAGCCAGCATATCGCGTTGACATAACTGATGTGAAACGATAAAAATCTGAAAGCATTGTGAACCATACAATCTTGCTTGTGGTCAGTAGCATCAATTGATGTAGAGTAAATCTTGTAGTTGAGCATTTTTCACAGTATTCTTTTGCTTTTTTGAAAATGCGTTTCAAGAGAATTGTAGCATATGCTTCTTGTACTCGTACATCAGCATCTTCTTCTTGGAGTTCAGCATATGCTTTTTGCAGCATTTCATCATCATTTCCTGATGCTGCTTTAACTGACTGGAATCATCAACATGTTCTTTCTTTTTTTGAGCTGTGATATTTTCTTTCTTTTTTTCTTCGCATCAGATTCGGCACTTCCAGAAGATGATGGTATAATTAATGATAGAGGCCTTTTGCGGGATGACGGTGCTAGCATTTTCAGATCAGCAAGCTTTCCATGCAATGCTTCCAACATTTCTTCTTTTAGATTTATTCCAGTTTTAGTTGGTTTCTCATTCTTCCATCTTCGTATTCCCAGGCATAACTTTATGGGAAAATCACCATTTTTCTGCAGATAGATTCAACCTTATCTTCATGTGCTTCTTCTTTGCTCAAAACTTCAGTGTATAGGGTTAGAAATTGAGTATACGTTCCCCCATATCGCTTCGTTTCAATGATGCGCCGTTCTTCTCAAACAGACTTGTAACATCTTCTCCATGAAATTGTAATTTATGATTTATCTCATCGAGATTTATGTTGCTATCAACTATTTCCAAGAGACGAGCCAGTGCTGCATGAGAAATAGCCATTGATTTTACAGCTAGTGCACCTTTAATCATATCTTTCACCACCAGCACCCATTTGTTAGAGGCAGCTTGAACAGCAAATGATGTCTTGATTAGGCCCTCTTCATTTCTAACTTCGTAAATTCCTGCCATGATTCTTCAGCGATTCTTTAGTGATTTTTTAAGCTCTGCACTCTTCAACAGCTCCGCACGACTGATTTGATTTAGCTTCCGACGTCTGTTTATGTATAAATCAACCAATCAGATTGCAGAGATTTCTGCTCTGGAAACTTCTGGAAACTTCTGAAAAATCTCTGTGATCTGATGGCTGAAGCTTCTGGAAACTTCTGGAAACTTCTGAAAAATCTCTGTGATCTGATTCATCGTTCGAATGTTCTAGAACCTTCTTCGAAGTTTCTAGTTATTATTGAAAGGTGGTGTTAGCATTCGAAGTTCGAATGTTCTAGAACTTTCTTTCGAAAGTGTTTGAGGTAAATTCTTCTACAATTTCTGCTTGAACTTTAATCATATCACTTAAAAATTTATCCTGATTCCACTCTATTAAATCTCCAGTTAAATAATAATACAACAACTTCGCCAACCTTCCATTTCCATCAGGAAAAGGGTGAATCCATAATAACAATGCTGTAATTCTATTGGATTATAGTAATGCTGCCTCTTTATTAATTGGTTTAATAAAATTTCTATCTGATCAGGTTTACAATATTCTATTATCTCTGTTTCACTCATGCGTGCACATCTTACACTATTTGCAAATTTACCATGATATTCAGGTAAAATAAATTCATGTGTTTCTTTTACCATGTCAGTGTCGATTGTAAATCGAGAAATGTAATTTCTATCAAGCACAACCTCTCTTATCGTTCTTAGATACACATAAGCATCCTCTAAATTTGCCTTGTTTATACAGTCAACTTCACCTTCTGACTTTAAAATAGAATGCACATCTTTCTTTCTACTTCATCAACATTAATTCTGTATACTCGATTCATTATGAATTATTCTCGAGCTCCTATCTCCACGAACTTCTTATTGGAAATGAGCTTTTTGTCTGAGATTTGTTCATCTATTTCTTTCAATTTTGTTCATTTAAAAATGTTAGGTTCTTACTCTTGCTATTTTTATAGATCTAGTCCCACTTCGTCTACCTTTCATATGCTTCTTCGAACCGCTTCTTCGCATCCTCCGCTTTCGGCCGCCTTGCATTTTCCTCATAGCTGTGTCTAAACCATATCCAGCTGCAACGATTGCTCCACCTTTTGCAGCTTTCTTAGCACCTCTCAATGCCATCTTCTTAACAGCTTGTTTACTTGTCGTGAATTATTTAATTGCTCCATTCATTCATTCCATATTTGCTTCTCGTAATTAATCTCACAGCTTTACTTCCTCTCAATTATAACACCCTGCATTCTTTCCAAGCATCACTTTCGTCTAGCCCTTCCTGTTATTTATTTTAATGTACGTAAATCCTGCATATTGTCAACTTCAACTAATGTATATAAATTAATGTAATTTAAATAGTTAGTCAGTCAGTCTACATCAATACAGAGTTAACACAACATCGTTTCTCTCTCTGGCTCCGTGTTCTCTGCACGTAAAACAAGATGAAATGGCAAAGGAAAGTTCGGAGAGGTGGGTCACGTAGCTTGGTGGGAATACGGACCCAAATTCCTACATACTAACTCGTTTTGCTATCGGTCTTCCACCCTGTCTTACAGCTTGTTTAATAGCTTGCCTAGCTTGCTACACGAGCTATTGCGGAACCATGTTTGTTGATTCCTCTCTCCTCTCCTTTCACGTTTTCGTATACTATCCCTTTTATACTTTCCTTCACCCGTCATTAGTTTAGTCACTTCAACTCCACCATCATCCTTCAACATATCGTCTATCAGCATTGATGCTACAACACTTGCTGCTATACTAGCCATGATTATATTATAGCTATTAAATTGTAGCGTTCTTCCTTCTTTTATAATCATTTCTTAAATTCTTCATCTGCATATGCCCACTTATCGCGTTGTTTTTTTCGGTACTCCGGCAGCGCTCCAAAATCCTAGGGATGAATTGTAGGGTTTGGTTTTTTTCCAACCCTTTTTCCATATTGTTGATTTCAACTCTCGCTGTAATCCTGGTAGTGGTGTTGCTGCAATAGCTGTTTCACAACCCAATTTTGTATGTTTTAAAAAGACCTTTACCCCTAATTCTCTTAGTGAGCCGTTTCTTTCTACTCTGTCTCTTGCGATTACCCATCTTTATTTATGAGGTAAATGCATTGTTTTATAAGAAATTTAAGACGAAAAAGCTGTTTAATGAATGCCGTGCATTGCCCTCCGACATCGTGCCATTTTGATTATTGTAATGATGCAGCTTCCTTATATAGACCATGCATAGAAATAAAAACACGCATTTACATGAGGATATCATTTTGTGTAATTTCAACATCTCTCCCATTCTCTAAGAAACACAATCATATTAATGTTATAAGTAAACAATCCACCCATAAACCACTAATGTGTATTGTTTGTTTCTTTGCGTGATGATAGATAATTTGCTTCTCTATCATCCCAAGGAGATCACAGCAAACCTTTCCCAAATTTCCATTTCCATTAGAAAAACTTTCATTGATAGTGTTTTCAAGGTATCATTGATCCTGTCTTTCCATTCATCTTCATTCACCGAAGATTCTCAATCAGCAACCCATCTCGTCAGCATCCTTTTCTTGTGGTAGATTTCCAAGATTAACGCTTATTCGAGCAAATCCCATAAAACTTGGTTGTAAATTCTTGTATACTTTCCCAAGATATATGCGCCGAACTTGAACCTTTGTATTAATGCCCATTACATCTCTAAAATGTTCCTTCAAATAGACTAAGAGCAAATCTTTTTTTT
>RQOL01000374.1:5488687-5569122 GCA_013076295.1 Sanderia malayensis | reverse complement strand
CATGTTATAACTCCGAAACTACTTGCAACAAGCCAAGATGGGGAACTGCTCGAAGTGTGGTCACGAACACCTGCGAAGAGTGGTTTGTGCAATTAACGAAATAAATTAACTAAGCCACTAAATAGGTGGCCAAACCTCCAAAATTACAGCCAAAGTATTTCCCCAAATGCAGCACCATTGATTTTTTTTTTTTACGAAGTCCGAATAGGCTGTTCGCGAATGTTCAGCGTAGATTTCAACGAGAAGTCGAGAACGTGGACAAATGATCGCGGTTGTGGGCACGAAATACCGAAGAGCGTAGAAGGCCGCAAAACGCTCGTGAGTTTATCGCCCCGAAGCCCCGATGTTTGACATAGTGCGATATTTTGCCTCGTCAAATGCCAATTGGGATGGGATTTGTTTGTTTGTTTGTTTGTTTGTTTGTCTTTTTTTGTACGTGAAGTCCGGACTTTTGTACAACGAAAGCCCGCGAGGTGAGTTGGAATTGTGCCAAGTTCGGAATGGTGATTTGATATCCGAGGCAGATATTCCGGAACCGGACCGCAGCAAAAATAAGCTCGTATGGTTGAGTAACACGCAGTTCGGGCAATAGATGTAGCGAATGAACAACGAGAAGATTCGGATGATGGATAAGCACGAGTGCTGCCCGCACAATTTTTCGTACGCGGCTGCGAAGCTGCGTGTGCGAAGCTGCGTGTGCGGTGAGAAGCTGGGGCTAAAGAAATTCATTGGAGATAGGAGCAGTCGTGAGTTAAACCTCGCACATTTCCTCGTTAGGATGATTTGTGCGCGATCTGCATTCGGTGCGAATTGACGAAGTTCGTGAACCTGCAGTCGAGAAATCTGTCAGCTAAAATATTGTTGATACGCTGTATGTGTTTGACTATTATAGTGCGGTGCATTCCTCTTTGGGGCTAAAAGAATTGAAACACTGTTCTGTAAAAGAATTGTGGTGGACGATGCACATGTCGTAGATTTGATATTCCCTGCAGTGAACTGTGCAAATGGGATGGCCAGTCCTCGGAGAATAACAAAGCGTTTGAATAATGCAAGCAATATTTGAGACGTGTGGTGGATAAAGTAATAACGTTGTAACGTTTTTTTCAGACACTCATTACAAATAGTTAGCAAGTTATGGATGAAAACCTAAAAGAGGACTGGGAACTATTGTAGTGCCTTAGCGTAAAAATATCTTTTTGGTATTTCTGGATCGGTTGTGTTTTTCTTGTATGGAGTAACCAAATATGTTGTTTTAACAGAATTTCTACAAAATTTCAGAAGTGTAATGCAAGTAATTTCGGAGTTTGAGCAGAGAACCCAAAAGAGGACCGGAATCTAGTACTCCAGTCTAAAAATAGCTTTTGGGGGCATTTTCTAAGTAGGGTTTGTGTTTCATTGTCTTTATAACATGAATATGTCTTACTGTACAAAACTCCACAATTGTAATGCAAGTAGTTTCGGAGTTATAACAGAAAGCCCAAAAGAGGACTGGGACCTAATACCCCAGTCTAAAAATAACTTTTGGGGTATTTTCGGAATACAGTTTGTGTTTCATTGTCTTTATAACATGAATATGTCTTACTGTACAAAATTTCACAATTGTAATGCAAGTAGTTTCGGAGTTATAACAGAAAGCCCAAAAGAGGACTGGGACCTAATACCCCAGTCTAAAAATAACTTTTGGGGTATTTTCGGAATACAGTTTGTGTTTCATTGTCTTTATAACATGAATATGTCTTACTGTGCAAAATTTCACAATTGTAATGCAAGTAGTTTCGGAGTTATAACAAAGAAAACCAAAAAGAGGACTGGGATTCTAATACCCCAGTCTAAAAATAGCTTTTGGGGGCATTTTCTGAGTGGGGTCTGTTTCTCATTTTGTTCAGCGTATCAAACTGTGTACTTGTGCCAATTTTCATGCTTGTATCATAAAATGCACAATTCAAAGGCTAAGCCAGTGCACTATGTTTACATTATTGATCTTTGCAATGTGGGATATCTCAGCCAGCCTATATATGAGGTGCAATCATCCCTTCAAGATGGGAAGAGACAAAACTCACATGTAACGCAAAGTGAGAATTCTATTTTTTAATTAGCAGTCAGAGTGTTTGAGTCTGCCCAGGTTTTCCAGCTAAGTGGGATCATGATTATATAAGCAGGCGCAAGTGTCATTTACTTCTGTGATGGCATCATTGTTCTACTTTCTTCGTGTGGGAGAAAACAATCATGCGTGGTGGTGATATGTGGAAAAACTGTGAATTTAGGCGGTAAGGAAGGCTTGGTAGTTCCTTTTACATTGAATTTCAGTGGAAAGAAAGACTTCATGGACATTTTGAATGAACAGATAAGCAAAAGCTCACTATGTCAGGAAAAATGTGTCCAGTGCAAATGCAACCAATTATAATGCGGGCCGAGTTGATTTCCTTTTTTTGTCAATTTTTATTTTCAAAGTTCTGGTTGAGCAATACACGTTTTTTATATGAAACCTAGTTCAGGGCCTAGTTCTCTAACTTCCTTATTTTGGGACTTCTTTTGACAACTTTGTAGTTCTACAAGTTCCTTAATAGTTCCTTAATTTTAAGTTGTTCGCATTTAGTGGACAATAATTAGTACAGACGCAAGAAAGGCATTCAAATTCAATGTTCTGCTATAAACTTGTGAAAAGACTAATTTTTCACGTGGATTCTTTTAAGTGGCATGTGATGGCTGGCTTCACTGAAAGTCAATGGAACCGGCTTCCTGATTCTAAATTGTACTAACTAAAACTCAGAACGACCCAAAATGACCCAAAACAAGTCACAGAGACACAAAAGAACCTCATAACCACCCAAAATGACCCAAAATTTTTTAACTTAAACAGTAGATCAGATATTTAGGGGCAAAAAAACCCAAATCTCGGCATGTTCTTTCAAGTAACTCTTAAAGGGCGTATGCAGCCTAAAATCACATATAGTTTTTTTTGCTGAAAAGTATAGAATTCAACATGCTTATCAACAGGCCACAGATAGAATATAAAAATATTTTGTAGTCTTTGAGTTATTCATTGTCAAAATAGGGAATTTGGACAAATTCTGTTGAAGAAATTGACGTCAGAATGATGCGAAATCCCAGACACCTTTGCGTACCACGGCCAACAAAACAACAAACCGGGCAGACTGAACAACGTCGCGTCAATATGTAACTTAAAATAGGGAAACAAATACTAATAAAGAGTATTAAAAAAGCATTTCATGGTCGATCATGTGTTGTAGGGGAACATAGCAGCGCGAGTTGGACCAACATTAAATTCATCTCTCTCTATAAGTCTCGAAACTCTTCTAAAGACCTGGATTTGACCGTAACAACTGAAGACAAAACAGTACAATGAACAAAACTCATATGATTCCATAGAATTAATGTTTAACAGTTGCCAACAATTTATTAAATAACAAATGAACTAACCAATTATCAACATAAATTTTATTTTCAAAACGGGCATCCAGCTCTTTCAGAGATAGGCCTTCACAACCCGATCCTTTATCATCACTGCCATACCCAGCTCTGGGTCTTCTTGCAAGAAGAGGTTCTCCTTCGTACAAATTTCGACTATACGAAGACTACTGAATAGTCTTCGTCTTCTTCGCTACCCTCAAGAAGACTTCTTCCTTCGTTGACAGAGGAATTTGTTTTAACTAATATTTTTGCAATCCGACATTTTGAAAAGATTTTAGCCAGACACTGTTTCAACAGGCCGGGCAGCTCTTGCTCAGAGAACAATAGTTGAAGAACAATAGCTCGGTTCATTCTGATGCCACATTTCACCAAAATCATGAAAATTTTATTTTTTTCAAAATTTGTCAAAATTTCTGTGTTTTATTGAAAACAACGGAAATTGGCTCATAATGTGAGGAAAATATCGCGCTTTTAGCCACAGGTGAGATAATTGAAATCGGCATCGCCTAAGTCGAGTTATTAAAAAAACTGTGGCAAGCGGTCAATTTTTCCCATACTGACCCCTATAAAAAATGATTCGCGTGTCATCAAACTGACGTCACAGCTCTTCAACAGACCTGGGTGTGTTTGAGCTTGAAAAAAAACATACTTATACTTGTCAGAAAACACTCAAAATAGGTTCATAGTGATACTCAGATCTTTTTCTTTTCATTTCCGTAAAAAAATCGATATGTCATTTTAGGCTGCATAAGCCCTTTAAATTTCTCTTTTGTTGTGGGACTTCTGATCACAAAGGTTTTTCTGTTATTTTTTTGGACGAAAAGAGCATTGTGTTCAAGCACGAACTGATTAGAACGTGTATTCCATTCCTATCTTATGCGAATTTACACCTTGTTGACTTCTAAGAGTAACCTGGCTAATCCTTATCAAGAAAGAAGTAAATTTGTTGATGATCGCTGACCAAGGTCCAAAAAGTGTGTTTTTTGTTCGATGTTTGGGGGCATTAGGGTTTAAGAGCTAGTTTTTTGGGGTGGGTTTGGTTTATTTTGTAATGTTGGACATTGGGGGGGTTAGGGTCAGGGTTTGTTTTTAGAATCAAGGGGTTGGTTAGGGTAAACTAGTTTTATAGATGGGAGGTTTTGGTGCATACTAAAGATCATCATTAATTCAACGAGCATCTGACAGAAGCAATGGAAGCTGGCAGTATCTTCGAAGTCAACAAGGTGTGAATTTGCATAGCAATGGAAACAACAAGATTTATCTGCTCACGCTTTTATTTAATCAACTCTTATTAATTAGTCTTTAAGAGGTACTTGAAAGCAACTGCAGAGATTTGGGGTTTTTGCCCCTGAATATCTGATCTACTGTTTCAGTTTAAAAGTTTTGGGTTGTTTTGGGTTGTTCCGTGTTTTACGTAACAACCCAAAAGTACGAATTGGAATTGTGCGGAAATATAAATATATTCAAAATTAAAAAGTTCCTTACTGATTTCGCTTTTAGTAGTAAAAGTTCCTTTAGTTTTTTCGATATTGGACCAATGCGATAAAAAGTGATTGTGTAACATGCATAAATGATGGATTTTCACAGCAGATTTTAATGGGCTTGCGAGGTATTAATCCTCCATCATTGAAAATTTTACTCTGAACGAAAGCAGAGTAAAATTCGAGTCAATCATTTTTTTTTAAAGTTTTGAGAAAAGAAGCATACATACAACTTGAGTTGGAATTCTTTAGCTTCTTCTGACTTACTAACCAACGAATATAGTTTTGTTATTATTGAAGCATTTTTGTGGATGGAAGAGGTGGTTGATGACTATTTGAAGGCTTGACTTTAACATCGCATCTACGAGCAATTGTTCACCCGCTAATCACATCAACATGCAGCAACGTTGAAACAACGCGCACATCCTTGATAATTAACACAGCTTCGTTGGATGTGTGGTTTGCATGTGTGCCTGCCACGCAAGAGGCAGTGAGTTCGAATCCTCTGCGGTTCCGAATGGTTGGATAAAGTGGAGGAATTCAAAGAGGGATGGCACCTCTGGGATCTACAAGACAAAGTCGATCCCCGGGGTACCAGATGTTTCAGCTGCCTGGTTCGGAATGTTCCTTGGCAGAAACGCCGAGAAAACCATCCTCCCCTGGTAGGATACTCAATCTGGCACACCGGGGGACAATTGCCATTGCACAGTTGCCAAGCCACTAATTTGCCACGTGCATTGCGCACATTCAAAACTGAATACCCAGTGGCTTTTTGGATCTGGAATTTGCCCCACTTATATATAATTGTAAAGTTACTTATACTCTTACTTGAGCATGATCGTATCAATTGTGGGGACACAGACACAACTTAGCTGGCATGCGCCAACATTTGGGGCTCGAATCGTAATGCTCTGTTGAGCTTGCTCCGCATTACGTCATTGTTTGCTTCGCTATGGCCTAACAACAGCAACAACAGATATTTTTTGCACAACATGGCGTCCAAATTTGACTTTGAAAAATTTGTGCAAGAGCAGCTCAAGTTAATACAGCTCGAAAGAGCAGCGGAAGTTGAAGAATGTACTGCTTCTAAGTAAACAAATAAAAATGCAAAGGAGCTGGAGAAGAGAGGAATACGCATTTCGAAGCTCTTTCTTGGAGCCCAATGCACTGGCCTTTATGGAAAGCACCTTGTTACTTTTCTTTTGTTTGGACTGCTGTATGCATGTGTAATAAACAATATGTATCAGACTACAAAAATATATTTCGCACTAATATTCTACAAAATTTGGTTTTTCGAGGTTGTTTTGCACTTGTGATCGAAAGACGATGGAGACAAGAGAAATCTGAGAAACCTGCCTTCAGCCTTCATCTTCTTGAATGTTCTTCTTGAATTGTGTTGTATTTATTGAATTGTATTTCACCCCGGAATATATGTATTTAGGCGGGTCTTTTGGAAAATCACCCGCCCAAGAGGGCCAATTCAAGATAAACCTCACAGTTAAACTTATAATCTGTAGTATAGTTCTCCTCACCAGTCTTACCAATGTCAACTATTGTTTTTGACAAATGTGCTGGTATGTTTGCAGCTGCATAGCGAAGGGACTGTGCAGCAGAATATAGTCGAGATTTGTCGAGAAAAAGTCTTGTTTGTTTTTTGTGGAATCTGTAACATAGCAACAAATTCACATTTTATCCAATTTGCAAATTTGCAATGTGATATCATACCTTGCAGCCTCATTCCAAATCAAAAGTGAACGTTTGAATCTGAGACACATACCTTATATGCGTAAGTAAACAGAAACACAGAACACTGACACAAACACAGAACACAACATTTTTCTCACTCACCAACATCTACTCGCTTGCGCATGCGCATGGTAAGTCAAAAAGAACTAAAACGCCGGTTCCATTCAATAGAAGCCAATACTCGTATGGATTCTTAAAATTTATTAAATTAACATATTTTATAACACAAACGGAACAGGCTAAATACATATATATTGTTCAAATTACAAATCTCATGCATCCATCTCGACAAACTGTATGCCCACCACTTTCAGCTTTTTCTTTTCTTGCTCGACAATTTTTTCATTTTGGTAAGTCCATCAAATAATTATAAAAGAAATGTGTTTTAAAAGACTGCATAGTTGCACTTTTCAAGCGCAGTTTATTTTTGCGACTATTTGCAGACTCCTGGAAGCTTGTCTTTAAAGTATACCCTTCTGCACAGTTGTTTATGTCGTGGTAGCCACATAGTGGTGATTTATGTGGATTAAACTTTGTAAGAAATCGATCACTGACACCATACCGTCGAGTTTTCTTGGTAAGCGGGTGAACATGTTGTTTCAATTTTGCCGGGTCTTCAAATGGGACGATGCTCATATATTCACTGGGAATGATGTCTGGATTATCGATTCCCTGCAAAAAGATTTAAGTTTGCAAAAGAAGCAGAATGCGTAGAAAAGAACATACAGTGAAACATGAATTCGATTCACTGTTGGAGAAGTCCTGAAATCGTGAGACTGTAAGAAATGAATCATACTTTGTATCAGAGGTTGAAGAAGAAAAGTTCTTACTGCAAGTCCGTGAATTACACCCCCCCCCCGCCTCAAAAATGCCCCCTTAAGATGTTGATTTTTGCCACCACGTGCTATGGTGGAAAAGGTCTTCTCCTGCCTTAGGGCCCCATTTTTTGTTATACATACGATGTCTTGGTCTTTGACACACTCAGAACACACAGAATATCACATGTTTAGCATGTAATATCGCATTGAAAATGAGTCATTTCTGTGCCATGTTACCAAGTGTTCTATAAGCCCCCTGAAATAAACCCTATTGAAAGATATTGAAAATATTTAAGCCCTCGGGGTATTTATCAGAGGATTTACGCCTGTAATTTGTTACTTACATTGGCTGCTGGTTCTTTAGGATCTGGAATTTCAAATGATCCATCATATTGCCCCCATAGATTGTTGATGGTTGTTGACGATCAATGATTGTTCATGTGCCGTACAAATGTGCAGGCTGTGTCACATACAAATGTGATCGGTTGATGTTTCAGCGACAGATATATGTCCGCTGCATCTCATACTGATTCTGTCAAAATCAGGAATTTCGAAGCCACTGTTGCCTGGAAATATAATATTGAAATCCTGAAAATCTGAAGACATTGCAATGCAATGCTTTTAAAAGCAATAAATCTAGCGAGTTATCACTAACTAGCCGGGGGCACTCGCGTACGCTCGCTTCCCGGAGGGGGGCAAGTGAAAAAAACTTAATGTGGCTGGCGCACTTCGTGCGCTGCATTCGCTTACGCTCATGCCCCTTTCAACCCCACTTACAATGAGTTAGCTCGCTGCGCTCGCCTGTGGTCGGCGCACTTCGTGCGCTGCATTCGCTTACGCTCATGCCCCTTTCACCCACTTACAATGGGTTAGCTCGCTGCGCTCGCCTGTCTATCTGTTATCAATAATTGATGATTTGTTTTAAAAACTTTGGCTTGTTTACATTAGGCCTAAGCGTCACAGCATGCCGAAGCAACAATGGCGGTCGTACAAAAACTAAAACTATCTCACTCAAAAAACAAAACAAAACTATCACCTGTGTTCTCAATTGTCTTCCTGTAATTTTCCAGAGGTCTCTCAAATAATTAGCAAGGCTTTACAAAGTTAATTCAGGTCGTAAAACACTTTGAAAGGGCCCAGTTATCCTTTGTGTGAAAACAAAAACACGCGTCTTCTCCAAAAGTACCTGCTGTTCAACCCGAGGGCTAATTTGCATGATAACGAAAAACGCGTGACTTTTCACGTGAAGTCACGAAGAGCCAATCAAACTGCAGCAAAAGGCGAAACGCGTCACGTGAAGAGCGAACGCTTTCTTCAAAATTGGAGTTCGCGACGCGAATTTGGAAGTTTCGCCAGCGTAAACCGTCGTTTTTTCGTGATAGCACAATTAGTGGAGTAATTAATGGAATAACTCAAAATTCTTTTAAAATAGGCTCCCAAAAATAGATAACTTTTGCCTACTCCAGAAACGAGCCTTTCCATGCAATGCCAACCTTGTGCGCCCCATTCAAAAAAGCCTTATTGATCACCGATTCGCCATTTCGTCCCATTGTTTTGGGGCGTTCGACCTATTGTTTCGGGTCGAATCTATTGTTTTTGGCAGGGAAAGTGCGTCATCACGTGGCCTCCGCAGAATATATATATTAGATTACACCATGCCTGCAAACAAAGTGGTAAAAGCCACCAGTGTGTCCTGGTGTCCTCGTAAAACTGTGCCATCCAGATGTTCCCACAACTATACTGGCATATAGCTGTTGTATTTCTTCGCATAGAAAATCCTGCAACAAATGTTTTGTTATCATTTTACCATTTTGTCAAGTTAAGTGTAGTGGGTATTGTTCTTCTTGCAAAGCCAAATAAATTTCAATATGATACTAACAGTTGATTTGTTAGAAGTAGACAATTTGCAATATTTTGCCATTTCCATTATTTGTTCTTTTGCCATTTCATCAACAGTCAACATATTGATTTCAAAATCTTTAATAAATTTGGCCAATAGTATAGCATCCCCTAGGAAATAAGTTGTTGATGATAAGTTGGGATTGTAAACAGCTGTGGACGAACAGTTTTTGGAAATCAAAAGATTTACCTTTTTATGTGTATCGTCTTTCAAGTAAACACTTTGCTTTTTTGCCTCTGTGTTTATTTTAAACTTTCTTTGCTCAGATGCAGTTATCGGAGAAATGTTGATGGCTCTGACACTGTATGCGAGTAGTGGATGAGCAAATGTTGCTTTTTCAATCATGTGCAGCTGAACTCGTTTCAGCATGTCTTCCAGGTGGTGACTTTGCTCTTCAGTGTATGATTTTTGCTGCTGTTGTTGCTTCATGTTTTTGTAGTCAATGTGTTTCAAGGTAAGAGCTGTTACAAATGTGCTTCAAATGGCTTATATTTATGCTAATAATTATGTAAAGGTTTCATTATTGTGAACTATTTCTACCTCATTCAGAGTACAACATTTTTTCTCATTTCCATTGCCAAAGTAAACTTCTCCTACTATACCACAAGTACCGCAAATAACCGAATTTAAGTCACGCTTTCTCATTGCCTTGAATCCGTAAAATCTGTTATTCAAAAGACCAACAATGTAATTCGATTAATCTTTACTTGGATGTAGTGTCTGTATAAAAATGTGAAATGCATGAAAATTTATAAAGCATTGCTAGACTGAGAGCATCTTCTCTTTCCTTGAGCGCTTATTGATTTGCAGCACATTTTGATAACGACGTTAATTCCATGTGGTGCTTTAATTTGATAAGGGATACATATCAATATGCCTGTCATATTTAAAAATAAAAAGCTCGCATACCTTTCCTTTTTTCATCAGCAGTGCTCTTAACTTTGCTTCAATCATGTTTGTGACTGGAACACCTTCTTTCAAAAATTTGCGCCTTTCAAGAAGAATGCTGATCGATACCAGGATTTTGTTACAAACATTGAACAAGCCTGAATTTGTGCAAGAAAAGAATAGATGCTTAAAATTCAGATTTCAGTTTCTGTAAGAATATAACCCAATATGAATGTTAAGGTACAAAAGAAAACCCATGAAAGATACCCACCTTGATCATATGGGAATATGCTGTGCAATGCTTTCCATGCAGTATTTGTACATCTCTTTGTCCTTATTTCAATTGGATGAAGGGGGTGGATTTGTGTCAGCAGCCAGCAATCAGCGTTTGATCCTTGTGGTAACAAGCTTCTACTTAACCCTGTGTTGCACAATTTGCATTCCAGATAACTTGGCTCGAATACTACTTTTGTCAAAGGATATCTACTGATGACTTTGTCCACCGCTTTTTATTATATTAGCTGGTATGTTGTATGGAATTTCTACAACATCTGCAAACGAAGTGTCGATGCATGGCCTGGACCAGAAGCGAATTTTGTCAAGTGCTCCAAGTCTTCTTCTATCGTTCTAGGGGCATTTTCATCAGAACTTTCACCAAGCTTGCACCTTTCTGCTTCATTGATGTTTTCTTCAAACAGTCTACACGCAAGAATCACAAAATGTTTGTGAATGCATGTAGCACGTCTTCCAACCTGTTTTGCAAGCAAGGTATTTCATTACAATAACAGAATCTTTTTAAAAATACTTTAATGGGTGAAAGAGGGACAGTCAAGAAAGGGGGAGTGGTGGGTGTGACACTCCCCAGAAACAGGAATCAAGATTTTACTCAGAAAAATTTGCAATTTTTACTGCCCACTCAGTATGATATGCTTTTGTTTGATTCAGGTAAAATGCTTTGCCCTTTGAATTTTTCTAATTTTGCCTTTGTATATAGTTGATCGTGGATGAAACTGTTGACAAGATTCCATGCAATTAGCAGCTTGTTCTGTTTTTGATGAATCGGCTTTGATCTTAGTAGTACTTTCTATAGACTGGATGGAGAAAGGGGGATATTGTCTCCCGATGGTGAAATTTATGGCATATAGCAAACTTCATTAATTTTTGGGGTGCTGATTCCAAAAGTTGATGTTATACGGGCGACTTTGGGGCTTTCAACCCCATTTTGATGCTTAAAGTCTCATTTTCGACCAAAACTGTAAATTTATTTCTGAAGCCATTTTAAACCTTAGGAAATGAAAAATGCACAAGTACCGAGTCCAGAAGTGGTACTTATGCATCTGCCGTAGCCAAGGGGGAAGGGGTCATTTTCACTTGGCTCAAGGAAAAAACAATGAATATGTGCTAGAGCTGTGACAATTTTTGAAAAATGAGTATGACTTTGAATATGAATATGAATATGACTTTGAATCCCAGTTTTGTATGGTATCAGTGTAGTAGTTAAGATGAATACAGTTTTTATTGAAATTTCGCATAATTTTTACCATGTGGTAAAAATTTTCACTTAAAGAGGTTAAGAAAACAGAATGTTGATGTGCCTTGTTGTGTTATGTCCTCCACTTTATTTATTGTTATGCTACTTTTTTCAGCTCTATTATGTCCAAGCTCTACTATTGTATTAGTTTTTATCTAAAGAACATCAGGTACTATTGTTAAAGCTTGTGCAAATTGTTTATTCAAATCCTTTTTCAGGTCAAAAATAGACAATGCAATTACTGCTGTACTTTGTTTTGAGGATGAAACTTGGTTGCCAAATTTTCTTACCTGTTTCGTTCTGTGTGTTGTTTTTTCCAGGGTTCTGCGAAACAAGCAAATTTGCATTCTTCATCGACTGTCACGTGTGCATATCCAAATGGATCAAACGCTTACCACAGTTGGAGGTCTGCAACTGTTTTTTGAATTGCCTTCATTGTGGTGCTCATTCCTTTATCAGGAGTATAATTATCAATTTCATTCTCCAGAAATTGTTCTATTCGGTAAACTGGGTCAACTGCAGCTGCATCTAAATGTTTACAGGTAAACTGGTCACTTTTTTGATTGTTCACGTAGCTGCTTCTCACGTTTTTGCACTCTTGATTGTACATATTTGTGCTCTCGGTTTGAGCTTTCTAGCACAAATGTTGGGTTGCCCTTCTTTGTTGTTCTCACAGAACAAAGCTGTGTGCTTACACCAGAAGAGTTGGCTTGAAATATTGTTACACTCAAAGGAGACAAGTTTACTTTTTTCTTTGCTTCTCCTTTATATTTATCACTACGAAGTACCCACAGCTACAGCATTGTGGTTTGTGTGCATTGACATACTGTTTGCTACAAGCTGCACAAGCTCCATTTCTTCGTTTTGTTGCATTACCTAGATCAGTAAATGTAGCCATTTTTGCTTAACTTTCTACATCAGGATCAGTCCCAGTCTACTTTGAGAATAAAAGTTTTGGCAGTATGTATTTATTAATTGGTTTGTTTTCAGGAAATAATTATCACCTGATTTGCACCACACAATAGAGATTTCCATGCATAAGCTCACAGCCTTTACTTCAATAGATACGACTTCCTGAAGGAAAAGATGATCCATAGATTTGCTCCATGCTTTAGAAAAAAATTCCTCAAAGTAACATATACTCATTTTTTATTTTAGTACCCATAAACAATTACACAAATGAACGTTGTTTAATGTTTCACACGGGCAACTATATTTATACAATAATAATAATTTGCAATGACGTATATGATTTCAACATTATGTATCTACTATGTTATGCTAAATCATAAAGTATTATGTTAGATTGTTGAAGTCAGGCTGGAGATTAGTATGGTAGAACTTAAACACGACTTCCAGTTTCATGCTCACATACTTAGACATTATTAGTGTCAAATAAAGTAGAATCTTAGCATTATCATTAGATAAGTTTCAAAATTATTCTTGTTATGAGCAAAAATTACATGTCCAGTAAAATTACATGACCAGTTCTTCATGGTCCATCATTATGTCCTGTCCACCATGGCTTTACGTGTTGCTAATTGTTTTACAGATAACAGGTCAGATAACATAGACATTGGTAGGCCATTTTGAAAACTAGTTGTTATTATTATTATTATTATGTCAGTTGTTGTTGGCAAAGTTCGACCATGCATGTCCTCAGCCAATCATGTTCTTACCTCTTCATGGTGATGCCCCAAGCAGCCAATGAGCAGTCTGAGACAATTGCGGCAGAGATATCCCACACAAATGGATCAACCAATCACTAGCCTCGTTAGTTAAACTCTGGAATACTGGGATTTCCAGAGACACCTTCTAAAAGATTGACCTTACGCGAAAGCTCTTTGTCATTTGTCCTCCACTTGCGTAAATTGAATCCACCTTTCAGCAAAATTTCTTTGGATTTCTGATAGACTGCAAGAGCTTCGTCTTGAGACCTGACACTACATGGCATGCCATCAACGTAAAGGCGGCTCAACACCTTGACAACCTCGGGGTTCATCTTGAAATGAAGGAATGTGTTGTCTGATAGTGGCCCCCAAGATTGAGGGTGACGGTTTTAGGCTGAAAGCTAAATGCCACCAACGCAGCTGGACAATAGATAGATTCTCTTTCTAAATATCATCAAACCATAAAAAGCGCAGTGAATCACGATTGGCTGGTTTGATTTCAATTTGTAAAAACGTCTTTTCAATATCGGCTGTCATTGCAACCTCATGAGTACGAAATCTTGAATGTGTATCAAGCAGAGAAGGCATGTGATTCTCACATAATTGAAGACAATCATTTAAAGACAGTTGGCTTGGCTCGGATTTGGCACTGCCATAAAAAACAGTTCGTAGTTTTGTAGTGTCATGATCCTTTCTCACAATGCCATGGTGACCGAGATAATGTGTTTTGTCGGCCTTTGTCTGATTGTTCGGAACATATTCAATGATACCTTTGGCCAATTGTTCTTGAAAGATTGCATCATATTCTAAAAGGAGCTTTGGATCCCTTTTCAATCGACCATACAAAGACTTTAAATGATTCAAAGACTTGTCATAATTATCTGACTGTGCCTCAGGAAAAATATCAGCCTTCCAGGGAGGCTTACTCGTATCTTTCATTATTGAATTTGATGTCAAATTGCGTTTCTTTTTTATTGTCAACGGCTTCTGTCGAATCCGTTTCATTGTTTTCAACAAGTTCGGGCAATCCTATTGATTCTTGATTCCAAAATTATATCAACACTTCTGTTATCTCCATACTCTCCTTGTTTGCATTTCAAGCTCATTTGTTTCACTGTCGGGAATAGAAAATTGATCTGGACAAGATGAGAATTTACGTTAGTCTCCACATTTGCAGTAGAATTAAAAGGTCCTGTTAACAACCATCCTAATTTGCTGCTAACAGCAACAGGACCTGAATTTCCCTTGATAAATTCACCTGTAACAAATTCATAATAATGATCAGCGCCAATTAATAGCTGCACGTGATCTACATGGGAATCTACGCTGTCTGCTAGCTTGAGTGTACGCAGATGCGGGTAATCGCTTATGTCATTTGCGGTGAGTGACTTATCAGAGTTTTCTAGGTCAAATGAAGAAATTTTTCCTGATATACCTACAACTTCATCAAAGCAAATAATGGATCAAACAACAGTTACTAACAAGGAGACAAGAGCTGAAGCCAGTAAAAATCAGAATGTTGTTGAACCACCAAGGTGAAGCAGTAAGTTGCAAAAATAAACCAACAACAGCGGGAGAGATGGTCAGAACAACGAGAAGCGGTAGAATAATAAGAAGCCTGAATTACTAAATCTTTGAAGATTGAGGAACTGGACTTTATTTTAAAAACACTTAGACAAAGACAAGAAAAGCAACGAATTTGTATTACTACATCATATTAAACATTTATTCAAAAGCATAACTCAAGAAATAAAAAACTGAGGATGTTACGATAAACAATTACTCTTAGTTTACTATTGTTTTTACACATGCATTGTTACGCGTGGGCACAAGCCTTAGTCCAATTTTTTGCGAAATGTCCCAATTTGAAGCACTTAAAGCAAGGTTTTGCTTTTTGCAACAGTGTTTTTCTTTGTTGCAAATCCGTGATTTCTTGGCAGTTTATAGTAAGGTGATCTTTACTGCAAAAGTAGCATCTTCCTTGTTGTTCGCTAACAACAAATGATTTTGTAGTTGGAACATTTTGTTTCCTATAAACTTGTGTTGGCTGTGGGACACTTGGTGGACTAAGGCTTCAGCTTTTGAGCTCCTCGATGTAGCAAAAGTGTTGTCATCCTGATGCTCCATAGGCTCGTCTATTTATTTATCCTAGAATCTTCTCATCTAGGCCTGTGAAGAATTTCTGTTTCTGTGAAACCGTAGGTGAAATCGAGTTGATGCATACTGATAGTTCTGTAGTCAAATCTTTATCTTTCAACTGTGAAAATTCCTTCTCAAGTCTCACAATGGCAGCACAATTTCCCCCACGCTTGTCTATGAGTGGTTTGACTTGATTGTTGTCTGAAATTTCTTGTGGCGTTTTGAAAGTTCACTCGTTGAATTTACTTGGGTACTCTAAACACTGTTTTGAAGAAGCATGCCCACTTGGGCGCCATGTGTTGTGTCATGAAGTTAGGCATGCATAAAAAGAGCTTTTGATTACGGAATAAATTCCTTTTTTAACGTAACAACAAGATAATATTATAAAGATAAACTGCAATAATTAATCCGGTTCGATAATCAGAGTTGGCTGCGGCCAACGTTGACTGATGAATTTATAAAATCTACTCGTACTGTTCTGTTCCAAATTGAACGCATGTGCTTAGACGTATCGCCAAAGGAACTGGGACCCAGACCCCCGGGAAGCCAACACTTCTAAACAACAGAATACGTTGTCTCTACTACGAATAAAATGTTTACTTCTTAAGTCATAAAGCTTAAAGCCTTTTGTTCCTTCTGCGTATCAAACAGGTTTGCAATATGGGGCTTTACTTGAAAGAAACTTTCATGCCGAGTTTTATCTTTCAAGTATTTAGAAATGTGATGGTAAACGGGCCGCTGCTGGGATTTAAGGGGTAAACTTGGGGTTAAACATTACAGAAAATGTCTTTTAACTCTGCGGAGGAGCAACATCTGTATTTATCTTCTAACATGCAACAAAAGGAAATTTTGTAGTTAATAAAATTGTTTAATGGCTACATGTGGGAGCATGATGCATTACAAGGTGTTTGAATGGGTTGTGTGACTCATTAGCACCCTTTAAACCATATATTTTTAACATGTGTACAGCCGTAAAACTGGCTGAAAAATTATTTTTAGTACTTAGAAACTGTGCAGCATCTCATTTCACATATTCCTTTGGGAAAGTATCATAGCAAAGGTGATTTAAACTGTCAATAAAACTGTGATCACGCGATCAATAAAACTCCTATAACCTATTGTAATAGGGTCAACTTTAGATAAATAGCGGATACTTTAGATAAAAGAAATTGATTTTAGCACACTAAAGGCCTCTGATGTGTGTCTCTGATGATAAAATTTAGTTAGAAGGGCGCTAGTGTGCTAAATCAGTTTGACGCCCTTTTTCTCGGCTTCCTATCTGCCTTCCCATCTGCCTTCTCTGCAGTATTAGTCAAAATCAAAAACATTACTTACCGTTGAATATGTGTGGGATAGTGATAGCAGCTCCATGAAGCAAAAAGTCACCAGCATCTAGAGTCATAGAGTGAATAACTAAATCTATTATACGTATTGCTTGGTAAATGCCTCATTCACATCATTCACTGATAGTATTTTTGTCATCGCTTTCGTTCTCGTATTGAAGGGTCAGTTCTTCATTGTCATTCAACAGCAAATCCGCCAATTCATCACGAAAAGCTTCCTTGATCCAACCAACTGCATTGTTTTCATCCCATCCATGTTCGCAGCGATTTGGCAGCTCAACATGTCTCTGATCAGGAAGTTTCCATATTTTCACAATAATATTGGCACACAGGATATGTAACTGCAGCGATGATTGGCAGGGAGGTAGCAATGATAAGTTGATCGACTTGTTCTGTCAAAGATGCTTTGTTTCGAAAAGCGTGTTTCGTACATTATTGATTTCCTTTTGACAATTGTAAATGTTTCAATAAACTTTTCATTTTTCTCTACAACTTTCCAGCAAGCAGCTTTACCTTTCCGGAAAAATGAAGGTACGTAGTCGTTGCCAGTAAACGCATAGAAGTCAATGATACACATTCTCTTCGCTAAACCCAAATCTATATTGCTTAACTTGTTCCAAAATCAACATAAATAAGAATTGTTCTGTTCCAATACGCCTGGAAGGATCACCAATATGCTGACATCTGCAGGGTGTGACCTCACAATAATTTCTTTAGTGGGGTATATTTCAGGGGCATGTTTGCAGTGCAGAGCCACCTTTGCATCAGCTAAGAAGCTAAGAAGCTCTTGCTCTGTGGATACAGACGAAGTTGTCAACTTCAGACACTCGTTTTCTGTCGATATGTGCAATTTACTACAGCGAAGCATGTTAATTACTTTGACACGGTTTGCAACAATTAGCTCTTTAATCAAAAGAATAAGTTTTTTTCTTATTTTCTCCATTGTTTAAAAATACAGTAAAATTCCTGGGTGTTTTCAAACCTGCAGATTGTATGATAATCTTCTCTGAAATTCCTCTTTTATTTCTCTCTGCCGACTTTATTGAATCTTGTTGATATGTGTCTGCAACAATGTCGACTCGTTGATATCCATTTGGTATTACTTTTAGAATCTTCCATGTTATATCTTCACATGTACCGGGTAGCTCTTTGATTGTACAGATCCAAGCCATCAGATCCACAATAAATGTAGATATTTGATTCGTCTGTGGTAAGCTTTCTCTTAGATGTTTGATTGGCTCATTTGCAAAGCTTACAAGGATACTTTGAAACTTGCTCTTTGCTGTCGACTTTGCCGGATCCATCCGGATTAGTGAGACAAAGTGGAACAGGACACAAAGGGCAACAAAGGGTTGCTTTGTTGTTATAGGAAAGTGTTTTTACATGAATACCATATATGCTAAAGGATTTTATTGATCACATGGCAGTTTAAATCACCTTCATTATAATACTTTCCTAAAGGAATATGTGAAATTGTGCAAGGAAAACTGTGCTAGTGATTTTTTGACAACAGTTGCAAAATTAACAACCCAGAACCATAAATACATCCTTTCAATAGACTTCACCATTTTTCACATTTATGTTTTATTTTACAGGCACATTGACTGCCATCATAAACTTTAAGGTGGATATTCGTTATTCATGGAGCAATTGATGGATATAATCGACTCATTGTCTATTTGAAGTGCAGCACAAACAACTTTGTCACAATCTGGCTATCAATCTGAGTTCTTTAAAGGAAATCGTAAGAGATACCACAATTTTTCATAGGAATGTAGATATATCTTCTAGATAAATCTACTCTTACTTCAACCTTTTCGTCTTACACTCTAGCTTTTGTTTTTTCTTCAGTTACAATGAAGAAAACTTTACCAACCACAAAACCTCAAAACCATAAGCTACAAAAACGTCACACCTCCCCCCTTAGAATGGATTTCTCGCTCGCAAGAAATACCATCTAAAAATTCAGAGTACTTCATTAAATCCACCAATAGCATGGTTTCTCAAACCAACTGCAATCTTCGATAAATCTTATTTCTTCAACCCAGGCCTCTCTTCTAAGACCCTTCTCTGGGGGGTCGCAAAACCTGTTAGAGCTATGAACAGACAGCGATTAAGACCAATGTATGTTGTACGTCCAATGAATCGACTTCGCAGCAACAAGGAAATAATTGCAACAGAAATTTTTTCTGGTCTCCATGTATAAGGATTACAGTAAAAGACTCTTAAAGTGCCTCTACACCTTATTTTCTTACTCTTTACATTGATAAAACGTTCTTTGCCGATTTTAGATCCGAAAATATTTTTAAATCTGATGTATAGTTAACGAGTTATAACGTTGGGAAGTGTCGATGTTTCGCCATTTTTGGTTTACTTTTAGGACTGGGTCGAGTCAACTATGACATCATAGTTGTGCCCAGTTGTGCCCTGCTCATTTTCTCGTACTGAAGCAACAAATCTGACATCGATTTTTCTCACACGATGGGCTCGATGTTTGTCTTTTTGACTTTGACGACAAGAAACAGGTTGGCGCATAATGGCATATGAGTTTGAAAGGCTTGCGATGAGTTTGCAGCTGTGGGGAGGAATTACGAATGGATGCAGAATCAGCGCATTCGAATCGACAGTTTTAGCCAATAAAAAGGTAAGGTGTAGAGGCACTTTAATATCTACTGCTGCATAAAATTCCCTGAAGTGTCTAAGTTCTTCTCAGAAGTAGTCACAACATGATACTGCAGCAACAATTGGGCAAAATCCACAAAAAACTCTGTGGTTCTTTTTTCATCCACTGTGGGGCAAAAACATAAAGCATCTTGGGTAATGTAAAGAATAGGAAGAATTTAAGGTGCAAAAATCAAATGGGAGTCTTTTTCTCAACAAAACGTGAATATATAATAGCTCTGAGTCCTTTCTCAACACAACACGCTATATACATACAGCTTATTTCCAGTTATAGGTTTCCAGTAACTCGTTCAGCAAATGTGCATCGTCCATCCAATGCGAATAAGACGAAATACTCAGTCTCTAAGCGACCCTTATCATTTCTTGACCTCATCTTATCCATTATTTCTACTACATCTTTGCATATTTCTTCTCGATTGTCCGCATTATTTGGCTTCAGCCGATTGACATGGGCTACTGGGTGCCTACAAGAGTTGCCCATCTGCAACTTAACGTTTTCTTTCGAAATACCTTTTTCGATGATGTGGGGTCCTTCCCAGTGATTTATGTCTAGCCCTGTTTTCTCCTCCCCTGCTCTAAGATAAACTTAGGTCTCCTGATTTGAATTCGCATTCTTCAGCTGTGTGCTTCTTGTCATAAATAGCATTATGCCGGTCTCTCTCTGTCTGAGTGAGTTTGAGAACTAGTTTCTAAGCTTTTCTCAAGTTATTTTATCTTTCTTTAACAAAATCGTTGATGTATAGTTGTACGGGTTTCTGAAATTGCACGCTTGGGGGCCCCTTGAACTGTCTCCCGTACATGAGAAACATGGAAGTCTGTTTTGTAACTGTATATGGTGTTGTAGGATACACAGTCACCATATTGGGTAGAAACACGTCCCAATTTGTTCTCCCCTTATCGATTATGAGAGATAAAGCAGTTTTTAGTTTTGAATGGAATCTGTCGCATAAACTGTTCACCTGTCGATGATAAGATGTTGTTGCAGAATGATTTATTCCTATAGTTCTACAAGCCTTCTTTACTAAATCGGATAAAAAGGTCGCTCCACGTTCGGATAAAATGGTCTTTGGATATCCGAAATCATTTGCAAATGATTCAATACATTCGATGACTTTATACTCGTTTGTTTCTTCCAGTGCATAGGCAGCTGGAAATCTGGTGAAGTGATCCTGCATCGTCAGAACGTATCGGCTGCCTTTCATAGTCACTGGTAATGGCCCGACGAAATATATGCCTACTATTTCTAATGGTAGCCATAGATTTGGACTGAGTGGTACCTTCTTCGGTCTTTTTGGGGATCTCCTTGCCGCTCATTTTTTACAATTTTTGCAATATCGGGCAAAATCTTTCTTCATGGAAACCAAAAAATAATTGTCCCTTAACCGTGGAAAGGTTTTCATGAACCCTGAGTGTCCAAGCTTGTTGTGGCCATATACGAGTAGCTTTCCGATTTCCTTCTTGGGTACTACTAATTGCTTCCTCGGCCTTGTCGAAACTCCCTTTACCTTTGGAGACCATAGATGATATAGAACATCTTCTTCTAAAATATTTGAGAAATACTGATTTGAGAAATTTCTCATTCTGTCGCTACTCCTCTCTTTGCTTGGAAGCATTCCGCGTACAGAAAATCCTTCAGTTCCTGAACATTGCTGTCTTCATCTTGCGAGCGACTGATATCGATTGCTTCTAATGCTGCAACAAGGAATTTGCTTTCACAGCATTCCTGTTCTTGCAAATCGGACGTTATTGGGCATCTTGACAAAGCATCAGCCTTCCCATTTGTTGTGCTTTACGATAAAAGAATACCCTTGTATTTCATTCATCCATCTTTGGATCATCTTTCCATCTTTCAGTTGCATTTTGCATAACCATTTCAAAGGGCAATGATCATTTACAATGGTAAATCTAGGTTGTCCGTAGAGGTAATGATGAAAGTATCTGATGGCCCAAACCACCGCCAAACGTTCCGTTAATTTTCTTTGCTAAACTTCACTTGCCTACTGGCGTACGCTATCGCAACCTCCTTCCAATTTTGAATTTGAGCTAACACCGCTCCTAAGCCGTTATTACTTGCATCATTTTGTCATATAAAAGGCTGTTTAAAGTCTGAGCAACATAATACAGGTGCATTCATGAACCTCTGTTTCAACTCGTTGAAAGATTCCTGTGCCTCATCTGTCCAACAAAAAAGTCACAAAGCAAACTCACGAGCCTCATCTGTGAGGTTCGTGAGTGGTCTTGCGACACTAACAAAGTTTGGGATAAACTTTCTATAGTACAAAGCTAAGTGCGGACATCCGTTCGATTTCCTGGTACTGGGAAGTTTTCCACAGCAACCATTTTTGTGGGATCAGGCGATACTACCACGGCATCAAGCGTCCTAAATACTTCACCTCTGGCTTTGCCCATTGGCGCTTGCTAAGCTCTATCGAGAGACCAGCGTCTTTTAAGCAACCCAAAACTGTCTGAATCCTGTTCTAGTGTTCTGCAAGGGACTTCCCAAATATGATGACATCATCGAGGTTAACTAAACACTGGCTCCAGTGAAGCCCTGTCAAAACGAAATTCATCAGCAGCTGAAATGTTGATGCTGCGATAGACCCCTTGCACAATTCATTTTCAGCGTGAGGCTCAAATTTGAGAAAGAGGTGATAGGTGTAGTAGATTTAGATTTACCTGCAATTACCGAAGTGAACACTGCAAACTATTAACTGTCTCTCGATTTATTTACCTGTTTTATTTAAAAACATGGATCAATTCAGAGCATTGCTACCGGAGGATGAGTTAGTTAATTGTCTGGATTATTTGAGGAAGTTAACTGTGAAGGAATTGAAAGCGATCTTAGTTGCTTATAAAGAGAAAATTTTGGGCTCAAAAGCGGACCTCATTCTGAGGGCATATGCCATTTTTTCTCATACAAAGAAGCAAGAAGAAGATAACTCATGTTCTGTAACACCTCCATCAATTGAGGCGTATTGCAAATATGAAGATATCATGAAAAATAAATGCAGTCATTTACCATGGACATCTGATCTCAGAGGCACACCAATCTTTTTTTTGTCCAGCTCTACGACTATTTTGTGATCTGAACGACGAAGTTCAAGCATATTAAATTAAAGAGCACTACATATAAAAAGCTGAAATCCTTCCAATTCTTTTATGAAGGCTATAGGCTATATCAATTCGTTCTCTGTGGCAAAAGATGCAAGTTCAACATATTTTGACGTGTGTATGAAAGCATCAATGAAGAATGTCTTGTATAAAGTTGTTGTTGTTTTGTCTTCTGATTCTGGTGATGTTTCTTGTTCAGCCTGTACGTGCCCTGCTGGCTCTGGTTTATCTGGTTTTGGCAACTGTAATCATGTTGGTGGTGTCCTTTTTGCACTTGAAGACTTTAATCGTAAAGGTTATCAAAGCTGCCCACAACCAGTCTCTTGTACTTCTCAGCTAACTGCTTGGAATGCTCCTTCATCTTTAACTTCAGTTTCTCCTGCTTCTGTTGAGCAGATAATAATCCAGAAAAAATATTTGGAAATGATAACACTTTAGTAAAAAAACCAGTCCATCAACATGACCCACGTAGAACCAAAGATCGCCAACTGCATGAAGAACGCTTTGAAAAGTTAAATATTAACCTTGCTTCAACCATACGTAACAGTTGTTTTTTGCCGTTCATTCCATGCCTGACATACAGCCTTCAAGTGAAACATCCATTGTTGCCGAAGTGTTTGATGCATTGGACTCTCCATTTGAAAAATCCTTTGTTGAATTATCTGTTCACAATGTCGTTGATCCTGTCATCTTCATTGATGATTATGATATATCTTGTGCTAATTTTAAAAACATGATGGAATTCTATGCTCAGTCTCATTTGATTCTGGACTCATCACAGATTATTGAAATTGAAAAGTCCACCCGTGGCCAATCATCCAATGATGCCTGGGAGCAACACAGATTATATAGGATAATAACTGCATCTAAATTTTACTCAGCTGCAGTCAATAGAGTGGAACCCTGCTCGAAATTGAAATCAATGTTTTATTCCGAAATTTCTTCTGCCAGTACAAGATATGGTAAAATGTATGAACCCCATGTTTGTTCTTTGTATTTGGATAAGATGAATAAAGGCCATTGCCATATATCGGTAGAAGAACCAGGCCTCATCATCTCTAAATCTCTTTCTTTTCTTGGTGCATCTTTAGATGGTATAGTTCGACATGGTAACATCTCCTGGGGACTTGAAATAAAATGTCCGTTTTCAAAATTTTCAATTTCTCTTCAAGATGCACTTGCTGACAAGCATTTCTTTCTCACAAGAACGTTAAAGATCCACCTTAAGAAGAATCATCCTTATAATCAACCCTAAGAATTACCAAATTCAAGGGCAGATGTTTTCTTCTGGTTTGGACAGAGTTGATATTGTTATGTGGTTTGGTGATCAGGAGCCATTATTTATCAAGTCCATTGAATATGATGCTGATTTTATCCAGTCATCCATTCTTCCCCAACTGTATCATTTCTATTGTAAAGCTGTATTACCAGAGTTTTTCACCAAGTGTGTCAAGAGAGGACAACGATTATACATCCATGATGGCTGGCAGAAATTTTCTTCTTGAGTATTTATATTAAGTTTATAACACACAATGTGTAAGAAAGCAAAGGTTATTATATATATTGTTAAATAGATGTTTGGAAATACAAAAATGTAATATTTCGAAGAATAGTGGTAACATTGCAAATACTAGATAACTAAAAGCTTTTTCAATTGACACTCATTATAGCATGAGCAACTAAGAATAGTTAAGATATATGGTTACTTAGATTATTATATATTGCTAAAGTATACGAATACATAAACATTTGGCACATATACATTTATATATTTAATTAATTATTACTTATTGTGACTTGAAGGCATTACTAAAAAGGGCAAGAAAAGTGTCAAGGTCCAAATCATAATAGTCCTTTTTTTGATACTCAATGTTAGAACATTGGAGATGATATTTTCCATCACAAATATCGCAGATGATCCATCTGTCATCTCCTTCATCGTCCCATTCCTCTCCGCAGTGTGCACAATGCCAATCCTCATTCTCTTTGTTTTCTTGATTAGCACCACCACAAGGTGTCTTTCTAGTTGTCTTTCTTTTCTGTTGCAGCCTTCCATCCACTTTGTTTTTTTTTTCGCATTTTCTCTTGTACATTCCAGAACATCTGTTATAGCTCTTCCTGGCTCAACTTTCCTTCCTCGTTTCCGCTTTGTGCTCAACGGTGTCCCAAACCCACAATGTTCTTTCAGAACTGTCATGATTGACTCATTTAATGCCTCAGGTGGACCTGAGCCACTAGGATCTTTGTTCTCGCTTGGCATTCTCTTCAAGACCTGTTCTTGGTCAAGGGGCCAATTTCCTGTTGCTTTAAATCCTGCAATGATATTTTCTGACTTTAACTTATTAATAAGTCTTGATAGCAGCATAGGGAATTGCTCCTTCGGAATTGTTCCGTTTGACCTGGTTTCCTTTCCCATGTGTTAAGGATTTCTCTCCAAGCCTTCTTTGCTGGCCCAAAAACAGCAACATCAAGAGGCTGACACAGATGTGTAGAGTTTGGGGGAAGTGTGGCAAATAAAATATCATTTGATATGCATGCTTCAATCACTTCCTTTGAAAAGTGTGAAGCAAGATTATCCCAAATTAGTATCTTCTTTCCTTCCATTTTGCTGAGAAACGGAAGGAATATCAGGTAAAACCACTTCGTGAACAGGTCTCCATCGAACCAGCCACTCTTGGAGCTATCATAAATGGTGCCATTAGGACCACCTTTTGTCTAATTTTCATAGATATGCTTGGACTTATACACTACCATTGGTGGCAGTAAAATTCCACTTGCGCTACAGCAAAACATCAAACTTATTGACTGCTTTGAATGCTCAATTTTATGCTCAACACGTCTGAACCCTCTACGGACGATGACTTTTTTGCAGCCTGGGTCATCGGTTACACATTGGTTTCATCGTAATTATAAATGTTAGATGGTGGAATTCCATCTGTTGGTGCCAGAAAGAACACACGGGTTGACTAATGGATATTTCTTCATAAATCCAAGAGCTGTTAAATTCCAAAGTATACAGCATTAAATATCAACAAACAGTAAAGTACAAACAACCGAGATTAACTAAACACAAAACGTGATATGAAACAAAAAACAGGCCAGATAATCTACAAGAGAGTAACAAAGTAACAAAACTTACTAGCACAATGTCTTCGCTCTCATCTGGCAGCCAACAGGTTATCTGCTCTCTAAATCTTCTAGATCTGTTCTGATAATCTCATCAAAACGACCTACTTAAATATCTGAATCTAATCCTCAAAGGGTAAATACCAACGAAAATACTAACGATGGGAGATACAATACGTCTAATAGAAATTCCAATAACTACGCGGAACAACAATGGATCAATCTCCGAGAGATTCCGTCAAGCCTCACAGGCGACCAAAACAGCCTCTAGGGTAGTATCTATGGGATACCTACAAGTTATGTGGAATTCCTACATTCCTAAAGCTCTAAAACAATGTAAACCGTTCAAATTTCTGAAAATTACTGTAAATCACTCATGGGGCAAATCAACTTTGATTTGCCCTCTCAAACAACAATAGGTAATTGGAGTTATCATAATGTCTCTTTAGTTCTGCTTCAACAACTGGCTCCCCTCAAGATGCATCTTCATCTTGAACCATATCTCTCCTCGGCGGGGATTAAACTCCTGATTCCATAATCAAAACCAACTTTGTAATTGGACGTTGTAGTTTTCCTCCATTATTGGCAACTTGAATTTCTGCCTTTCGAACATTGCCAAGTTCATCTGGGAAGATTTGTGTGATTCTTGCTAGTGGCCATTCACATCTCATTGCTTCGCTTTTCATCAGTACTATGTCTCCAACCTGAAAGTTGCGTTTTTCGCGAAGCCATCTTTGTCTTTCTTGCAAGGTCAGAAGAAATTCTTTCCGCCATCTTGTTCAGAATTCCTCGGCTAAATGCTGTACTCTTCTCCACTGTTTCCTGCTATATTGGTCCGGCCTTGAAAAAGATCCTGGTGGAGGCATCACAACATTTGTCTTCTGGGTCAGCAGGGTGTTTGGTGACAGTGGCTGCAAGCTATTTACATCGCTGATTGTTTCTACAGTTAATGGCCGTGAGTTAATTATTGCCTCTGCTTCTGCCATCAAGGTGGACAATGATTCGTCGTTCAAGGTACCGGGATGTGTCTGCATGATAGCCGTTAGAATACTTCTGGCTGACTTTGTCGATGAAATTTCTTCCATTGTCTGATCAGATCGATCGAACGTTTCCTCTTCGAGCCATAAACTGTCGCAGGGCCAGAATGAAGGAGTCAGTTTCCATGGAGCATGTCACTTCGATGTGCACTGCCCGAGATGAGAAACAGGTAAGCATAGCGCCATACCTTTTATACTCGGATCTTCCTTTCTTGACAATGAAAGGACCAAACATGTCTACTCCACAGTATGTGAATGGAGGGGTGCATTGCAGTCTTTCCTTTGGTAAATCACTCATCAATTGTTCTCCGACTTTTCCTCTCAGATGACGACATCTCACACAGTGATAAAGAACAGAGCGTACTGCTGAGTTAGCTGACATGATTCAAAAACCTGAGCTGCGTACTTCATTTAGAGTCAAATTTCTACCGCCATGAGCGACTTTGGAGTGGCAATTTCTGATAATCAAGGTTGTCACTGCAGCCTTTTTTGGTAACAGAATTGGGTGGATGACATCATATTCCAAGTCCGCTCTTTTGATTCTCCCTCCAACGCGTAGCAGACCATCATGTCCTATAAAGGGATTTAGACTGAGTACCTGGCTCTGGACTTGGTTTCCGTTTTTGAGTTGCTTCAGCTCTTCTTTGAAATACCTCTCCTGGACGAGCCTCAGTATTTCTTTTCCAGCAAACTGTATTCTTTTACTGTTGTAGTTTCACCGGATGTCAAGCGAATCTTCTTAACGAATTTCAGAACATGAACCATCACTCGTTTCATTTTCTCCCATTCAGATATGCGTGCTTCCAGAGACTCTAGAATATTTCCTTCCTCCATAGCGATCTTGAAATTGTGTACCTCTGTCTTTAATTCCGGGTCGTCTTCCGAAATTTTCTCATTCATTTCCCGCCTTGGCCACTGACTGGTTGCTTGCCACAGAAAGGCTGGACCATTAAACCACTGTTGTACTTGAGAGTCGTGTTTCGCATTTGTCTTCTTTGAGAAACCTCTGGAGCTGCAATCAGCCAGATTCATCTGTGACGGGATGTAGCACCACTGTTTCGGCTTTGTGTGATCATTGATGTACTGGATTCGATTGGCTATGAAGGTTTTGAACCGCTTTTCTGTATTTCTGATGTAACTGAGTACCACCTGGCTGTCAGACCAAAACACTTCTTTGTGAATCGTATACTCAAGCTCTGTCCGAATCATGGTTGATACCTTCACTGATAGCACTGCAGCAGTCAATTCAAGTCTTGGCATTGAGATGTACTTCAGTGGAGCCACTGTCGATTTTCCCATCACCATGGAGCAGTGAATCATTCCATCTTCATTCAAAAATCTCAAATATGACACTTGGCCATAACCTGACTCTGATGCATCTGAGAAGTGGTGCAATGAGCAATGGATAACTCTGTTAAAGTCAGGAGCTTTGTAACAGCGATCTATTTTAAAGTTTCTTAGGTTTTCAAGTGTTGTACACCAGCTTAACCACTCATCAACGACTGCTACAGGTAATGGATCATCCCATCCAGCTTCTTGACGGCAAGTCTGCTGAATTATTCTTCTTCCTTGCAATATGAAAGGAGACACGAAACCACATGGATCGTAGACTGTACTTAGAAGCGACAGCATAACCCTTCTTGTCACCGGTTTTTCTTTGAGCTCCACTTGGAAACAAAAATGGTCCTCTTCTACGTTCCAGACGACTCCCAGGGCTTTATCTGTTGGAAGAGTTTGGTCAGTGATTTCGAATTCTTTCACATTCTTTCGTCTTTTCTCTTCAGGAATGCTTTTGAGGACTTCTTTATCGTTGGAAATGAACTTTGTTAGATTGAAACCACCATCAGCACATAACTGGACGACATCTTTTATAAGGGCCCTTGCTTTGGTTTGGCTTTGCACTGATTTAAGTAAATCGTCAACATAAAAGTTTCGCTTGATCGTTTCTTTAGCTGCCAACTTTGAATGCCCAACATCATCAGTGACTATTCTCTTAAGGGCGTAGTTGCTACAACTTGGCGAGGACACAGCACCAAAAAAGATGAACATTCATCTCGAATTCGACTGGTTCCTGGTCATCAAATTTGCTTTCTGGCCACCATAGGTATCTCAGCAAACTTCTCTGGTCTTCTGGGACACGTACTTGATAAAACATTTCCTCTATATCCGCCATGAATGCTACTTTTTCCTGCCGAAATCGCATCAACACTCTTATGAGTTGATTGGTAAGATCCGGGCCACTCATCAATTTCTGATTCAGCGATGTCCTTTCATATTCAGCACTGCAGTCGAAAACGATTCTGATCTTTCCGGGCTTGTTTGGATCATAAACACCAAAGTGAGGAATGTACCACCGTTTCCCTTCGCTTGCATCTGAAGTCGATCTCTGGGCGTATCCTTTGTCAATCATCTCTTCCATGAAGGCTTTGTAATCGCTGAAGAAATTCTGATCTTTCTGGAATCTTTTCTTGAGCCTTTTCAGTCTGTGCTCTGCTTGTTTGCGGTTGTTTGGTAGCTTGGCGTCTGGATTCTTGAGTGGCAATGGAAGCATGTAGTGTCCTTCTATTTTCTTGACTTTTTTGTTCATCAGTTTCAAGAACTTCAAGTCGTTTTGCGAAACCTCTTCCGCCGCACCTCTTATCGTTGAGTTAGTCAATGGCAACTGTGGTTCTGTGAAATCATTTCGGTAAATCTTCTCTAGAAGGTCTGTTATGCATCTGTCTTTTATTCTGGCGCAAACTGCAAAACAATGCGGCTGGAACTTCTCCGAGGCATTTTTCTCATTCACCAAAATCTTGTGGCAAGCCAACGGACTTATCTTGTGATTAGACTGAAGAGGGCCAACGACACACCATCCAAGCCTCGTTTTGAATGCGTAAGGACCTCCATTCCTGCTTGAGATTATCTCTGTAGGTTCCAGACCTTTCATGCAATTCGCTCCAATTAAGATTCCAATTTCTTCTTCGTCATTCTGACAAATTTCCTGCTTTATTCGCTCCAATATTTCCATCTTTGAATCTTCTCTGGGATGGCTATTTCATCACTACTAATGGAGAGGTGGCTTTGAGAGTAGCATTTCGGTAACTTCAGCCAATTTTCCTGAAACAACGCTAACGAGCTTGACACCTCTAATCCAGTCACAGTGGTTGAATCAATAGATGTTTCTCCCGACAGCGTTTTGATCGTTATTCTGGTTGGTGTTCCGGGGATCTCTAATTTTTTCAATAGGTCTTCTGTCACAAAGGTTCCTTGGCTGCAGTTATCCAGCATCGCAAGTGTATGGAAATCTTGGTTGGTACCTTCTTCTCGGATCTTCACCGGTACAACGCACATGCTGACTGAATCTTCTAACCTTGTTGCATAGTTTGTCACTTGCTGTTCTTCTTTCTTTACTGAGACATCTTTCCTCATCGTGGCGTCGTTTCGCCTCTTTGGGATGTATCCATGCAGCCCGGATGGGTGTTTCCCATTGCAGTGTTTACATATGCGTCTGGAAGGGCATGTTCTGACTGTGTGGGTGGAGCTGATGGCCCTGTAGCATCCAAAGCATAATTTCTTTTCCGCAACAAAGGTACTTCTGTCCTCAACGGATTTGGGAAGGAACTGGGTGCATTCGTCAAGGTCATGGGATAGGCCACAAAGAAGACAAGGACTGCCAACAGATATATTTGCTGGTTCACAATGGCGTAGTTTCTCAGCTTGTTTTTCTTTCCTTTTTCATCTGATAATGCTTCTACCGCTTGTCTCGAGAATAGGGGATCGCTTACCAACACCGATTCTTCATCTAAGAACTCTAAGAAATCTGCAAATCTTGGTTCTCTGTTTTGCCTTCTTCGGATATTGAGTACTTGCCTGTTCCATCTGTCCATCACATACACCGGCAACTTTGTTAATAGGGTGCAAATCATATCTTGATTTTCCAACATGTTCCATGTTAAACTCGGTGAAATACTCTGACATTTGATCAGGAAGATGTGAAACCTTCTAAATCCGACAGCATCACCAGCTTTGATGGTAGGCCACATCTTTATTTCCTTTCTGTAGGCGGACATCACGGTGTAAGGACTGCCATACCTCCGTTGCAGTAGATCTCTGGCTGTTTCATATCCAACCGTCTGGGGTAGGTGAATGCAATGTTGAATCAATTCCCTTGCTTCGCCACTGGTGTACTTGATCAATCTGGTTAGTCTCCCTCGGGCATCGATAACATTCTTTTCTACAACTTCTCTGAATGTAGCCATAAAGAAATGGTAATCCATGGGGTTGCCATCGAAACTCTCCATATCAACCACTGGAGCAGCTTGTTGTCTCAGCAGTCTGCAAAACATCTCAACTATCGATCCAGGTTCGAATTCCTCGTCTCCGTTCGGATCTGTCTGCTTCGCTGGGGAATGAAAATCTTCTCGATTCCGGTTGAAAGTTGTGGTTGCGTGACTTCTGTCTTTATACTTGTGCCATTTTTCATCCAACCTTGTCGGTTTTCTTCTATGCAAAACATCTTCATACTTCATATCACAGGGATCCAAAGGGATTCTTTCTTCTTGGCTCCGGGCACAGGGGTTCAAGGGAGTCTTCTCTTTGTGTCCTCAAACACAGGGATTCAAGCGGGTCTTATCTTCATACCACTGGGCACAGGGATTCAAGGAAACTTGCTTCCTGTCGTCACTGAGTATATCTCTGGGGATTTCAGGCTGTCTGGAATAGTCTTTTTCAAGTCTTGTTTTCTCATGGGTCCAGGCTTCCTGCTTCATGCTTTGTTTCGGTTCGGTTCTGTTCTCCTCCGTTCTGTCAGGGAGTGAATCTTCATCGGATTCATAGACGTGAACTCTCGCCCGAGCCTTGGCCATGGCCTCATGCAGCTTTATCTTCTCTGCTTGCATCTGTGTTCTCAGTTTCTCATCTAAAAACGCCGACTCTGCTTCCAATTCTACCAATTTTATTTTCTCTTCAATTGCTCTGTCTTCTACCGAGGATTGTGAGGAATATCTGCTGGAAACCTTCGACTTGACGGTATTCGCTGATTTTACGGACTCTGTGCATTACCCAACAGATTTCATCCTGGACAATTCTGATTTCCCAAAACGTGACGCCTCGATTTCCTTGAAATAATGGTTCACCTTGTGCTTCAGATTGAAAACCTTTTCATCTATCTGACTGATATATCTCTCTTCTGTTTCGAAGTCGAATTCGTGATCGCTGATCCGCAAGTTCAGGCAGAACTCATCGTGTGTCTTGTTGATCATTTCAAGCACATCATCCACTTGGTCAACTCGTTCTTGAACTGCACTCTTGATGGGCTCTGTTTGAAGCATTCTCTCTACTTCTAGGACTAGCCTCCCCAATCTCTTCTCTTGGCATCTTCTCTGTCTGATTAGCCCTTGCAAAAGATTTTCCAGCCCCTTTGCAGTCAGTCTCCGGGTTAGCTTCGGTCTCGAATCTTCTTCACTATCCACACTTCGCTCAGGATTTCGGCTTTCTGTGGGGTCTTTATTTTCCATTCTCGTCTACCGGACTTCTGGTGGAAAATTGTGCTACTCTGTTGGTGCCAGAAAGAACATACGGGCTGACTAATGGGTATTTTTTCATAAATCCAAGAGCTGTTAAATTCCAAAGTATACAGCATTAAATATAAACAAACAGTAAAGTACAAACAACCGAGATTAACTAAATACAAAACGTGATATCAAACAAAAAACAGGCCAGATAATCTACAAGAGAGTAACAAAGTAACAAAACTTACTAGCACAATGTCTTCCCTCTCATCTGGCAGCCAACAGGTTATCTGCTCTCTAGATCATCTAGATCGGTTCTGATAATCTCATCAAAACGACCTACTTAAATATCTGAATCTAATCCCCAAAGGGTAAATACCAACGAAAATACTAACGATGGGAGATACAATACGTCTAATAGAAATTCCAATAACTACGCGGAACAACAATGGATCAATCTCCGAGAGATTCCGTCAAGCCTCACAGGCGACCAAAACAACCTCTAGGGTAGTATCTATGGGATACCTACAAGTTATGTGGAATTCCTACATTCCTAAAACTCTAAAACAATGTAAACCGTTCAAATTTCTGAAAATTACTGTAAATCACTCATGGGGCAAATCAACTTTGATTTGCCCTCTCAAACAACAATAGGTAATTGGAATTATCATAATGTCTCTTTAGTTCTGCTTCAGAACACCATCCAAGCTTACTGAAAGGTTGTCAAAATATTTTTTTACCACTTCTGGATTAATTTCGGCTCTGCTTGATTTGATATTATCTGCCATTCTCTTTGTCAGATTCATACGCTTCATAAAACTTGACAGCCATTCTGCTCCTGGTAGGTTATTATTAAACTTGGAGTCTACCACACCTCTCTTATCTAGGTATGACTTTACCATGCATCTTATTGCAAATCCATCTAGAGGAACTTTTAGTTAAAATCAGTTAAAATGTTGATTGAGTTCAACAGCTCTTTTTGCAATCATCTGACAATTGCTTCTGTCTCCCTGGCTTTCGACTGTGGTAGTTGTTCAATTTGTTTCTCAAAGTACCATATGCAATGTCATACTTTTTGGCTGCATTTCTTATTGATGAACCCTGCAATACAGCAGTGTAGGCAGATTCTAGGGATTTGTCATCATATGACTGATATTTTCTTCCACCCCTCTTTCTCTTATAATTTCCAACCATTTTTCAAATCTGAAATTAAATGAAATAAAAGTTATGAAACATGGTTGTACACAGTAACCTATTAGCATGCCTCTTTTGTGACAGTGATGATTTAATTACAGAAGAAGTGACATTTTAATCACTAGAGTGTATAATATTCATGCTTTTAAAATTAGGCCGTTAGGCAAAATGGGGTGACTTTGACCAAAAATGTGAAATTAAGAAACAACAAATTTTGTAACAAAAAAACACAAAATATTATATACAAATCTTACCTTTAAAACACTTCAGCTATCTTCTTGTTGTTTGTGAAAATTAATTCTGATTCATCGAACTCAGTTTTGAAAGAAAATTTTTTCAACAGACAATGTTTTTGCAGCGAATGTTGATTGAGATTGATGTTGTTTTGGTAACCGTGGGCTGTTGCTATGTCTTAAATGTATGGGCCCCTTCCCAGTTCTGGCCATATCGTAATGGAAAAGAGGCCATTACTGGGCCTAACGAGTTTTGTGCTCTGGAAATATTAATTTTTGTATGGACCGGACCAAGTGAACAAAGTCACCCGACTGATCGAAGTGACCCCGGTTGACGGTATTGCGTTTACATCTGGGAAACTCATCTGTCTTTTCTCCATTTGCGTCTGCAATGTATTACATAAACCAGTCAAACGCATTTCCTTCAGAATGGTTTTTTGGTTGCTTATCTTTGTCTGCAACAAGATGGGTAAATTCCTTTGCTGAGAAATTTTACTTTGTCTTGAAAAGAAGGGCCTGTAACCTTTCTGCATATGCTTGCAGCATGGGATGAAGTTCTAGCACTTTAAAACCATCTTACACAAACTGCAATTGGGCCTTTCTTCGGTGAAATGCCTCTTGGACAACATGCTCTTTAATGAGAGCTGCCTTATTTTTCTCAGTTATCACCTCGTCTGTGTTCCAGTGTCTCATGTTGATCTGTTGCCAATAAGAGCCAGCAGAAGGATTACCTTCATCAAGAATGTTCTTATTATCCTCTTCTGTTTTCACTTCATCTAGTGTGTTGACAAATCGGAGTAAATCAACAGTATTTGGCCCCTTGATTATATCCGATAACAAGATTTTATCCATGACACTTTCAGTTTCCCCTTCAATCAGATAATCATAATTCCCAGAAGCAAGGAATGGAAAGGACAGACCACCTTGCATTATGCTATATGATATCATCATGCCACACAACAGCAGTTGAAAACCTGTCCCTCCAAGATATCTTCTTGGAATCAGATTCTGATCTCCTTCAAAGAAATGCTGCTTAATCTCTTGAAGCACAAGGTCAAAAATTTCCAAGTGTAGTGCGCCACCATGAAGGCCTTCCTCATTTCAAATTCAAAAGAAAGGGTCATTGATAAGCACTCAGGGACTTCATGGCCAACTTTTAAAATGCTGGAGCACATTTTCACACTTTGTCCTGATTCACAATTACTTTCACTTCATCAGAAAACTCCATATTCTTCATTTAATGGAACTTAGTGATTTCGCAGTATGCCCTGGTGCTTGTTTAGTACACATAGAAGTTTGATTCCACCCAATACAGTAAAAACCCGCATATAAGAACCAATGGATTAAAAACCTTCAGGGTAATTTGGCTGCTCAAAACAAGAGACAAAACAATAGCCTATTGTCTTGAAACAAGCCTGATTGAAATTTACAGGTTCCTATATGCGGGTTTTTACTGTATCTGCCCATGAATCATCAATGTCTGAGGTTAATTTTTTTCTGTCAAAACACAAATTGCATCAGACATATTCCACTTGTTTGATTCTAAAGCGTTTACTGCTTCTTCTCCATCACTTCCGCATACATTGATTACTGTCTTCATTGCTTTTAATATTCATTTCACATACATCCATTACCATTGCAGACTTTTCATTGTCCTGTGTCAAAGAATCAAAAATTAATTAGAGTGGAATCCCGATGTAACCCTGTATAGAACAAAATATTCCTGTATAACGCATTCTACATAACAAACTCCTTACAAATTCTCTCTGCATAACAACAAAAAATATAAGAGACAATTTTCTGGTTCACTTCAGAGTTCATTTTATCGGAATTCTACTGTACTAGGCTCACCAAATGTTTTGAAAGAATTTTAAACCATGAAGTAATTTTGCAGGGAAGTACCAGCAAACACTCAAAGGCATTGAAGAGTATGTCAGGAACATGTGATTGTATTATTGTAACATTTCGGCATAGCATTAATGCATATCTAAATCAGGGAGGGTTTGGGATAGCTTGATTAGTAGGAAGGTTACCTAGTTCAAGTGATTAGGCAAACGAAATTTTGCTTTGTGCTATTCACACGCTAGTTCCTTGAAACAACAGTCTTAGATGATCATAAGACATTCCATGGGCTTTATTCAGCCAAGTAGCAATGGGGTCCTTGTTATAAATAACATACTATTCAGGATGCAATATTTTGAGATAAAAATCAAACATGGTTAAATGCTAAACTGTCCTGGTTACAGTTGATAGATCACACAATTTAAGCATTTACTATTTACAGAGTCATACTTTTGTCAATTCAAATATCTGCTGTGTGACACAAATGTGCAATTTTATGTCTGACTATGTGTTGCTTGCCACAGCCCATCAAGTAAAAAAAGCTTCCTCTGGTCGGCGCGCTATGCGCACTGCATTCGCTCACGCTCATACTCATGCATACATACATACTTATTATACATACATACATACATACATACATACGTACATACATACATGCATACATACATGTATACATACATGCATACATACCATACATACATATTATACGTCCATACATACATAAATACATACATACATACATACATACATACATACATACATACATACATACATACACACATACATACTACACAAACATATTGTACCATATTATAATTATTTTAATAGTTAATGGAATAAGTCAACAATTATGGAGAAAATCGAAAAACGAAATCCATTACTTTTATCTACTCAGTAAACAGTGCTCTCCATGAAAATCGCAACGCCAAAAACGAGCATACAAAAAAATTTTTGTGAAAAATGGCTGCCGGTCCGGTCCATTGGGTGGGGCATGTGTACCTATTGCTTTGGGTCAAATCTATTGTTTTTGGCAAGTTTTCAGGCCCTTGTCACATAATGGCGCAGAGTATATATATTAGACTAGCTGGGGGCGCACGCGTTCGCTTGCTTCCCAGAGGGGGGCAAGTAAAAAAACTTAATGTGGTTGGCGCCCTACATGTGCAGTATTCGCTTACACTCATGCCCCTGTCAACCTCACGTACAATGGGTTAGCTTGCTGCGCTTGCCTGTCTACTCCTTTTACAACAGCTTGGCTCACTCTATTGGCCCAATAATTCCTTATCATAATTTGTTAATTAAAACTTCGGGCTTGTTTACATTAGGCCTAAGCATTGCAACTGTTGTCGTGAAGTCGCAAAAGAATCAACTTGCAGCAAAAGGCGAAACGGATCACATGAACAGGGAATACGTGGTTGAAAATGGAGCTCGCAACACAAATTTAGAATTTTTGGCACCGTAAACTGTAGTTTTTTCGCGATAGCACAATTAGCACAATAATTAATGGAATAATTAAAAATTTCAGGAGAAAATCGAAAAACAAATCCATTACCCTTGTTAAATTAATAAAGTAAACATTTAGTGTGAATTTCACTGCCATATACCCACATACAAAAAAGCCTTTGTGATCACACGGTTTGCCGTTTCGGCCCATTGTTTTGGGGCGTTTGACTCATTGTTCTGGGTCGACTCTATTGGTTTTGGAAGGGAAAGTACGTCATCACTAGAAAGGGAAAGTACGACTCCATAGAATATATATTCAGGCAATGACATTTATTGCAGACCAAATAAAAAAATATTTATAAAGTTAAATCAGACTGCATATTTACTTGGAATGTGTCTGTCAGAAGAGATTTACCGGATGTTGCAGAAAGGTCTTGCGATGGATGCATCAATAAAACCTTTTGTGCAGACAGTTGGCTAATGCTGGTCCCATCCAATGTTTGACCTTGTTGTAAACAAGGTTCACGTAGATTGGATCCAACAGCAATTAGAATTTGAAATCTAGAGGAAAAATAACACAGTATATATAACAGGAATTAAATGTTTGAAACTAAGGTCACAAAGTGATTCAAGTAATCATTGTGGGGATCTGAGCTAACAGCAAATACAACAACATTTTCACATATTTAGTTTTCACATATTTATTTCGTGAAGGATCCCTCTAGAGAGAATATGGTACTCTTCCGTCCCAAAGGGGTGTGGTGTGGGGAATAAAAATTGTTGGAAACTCAGGGCAACTTGAATTGCCCTGAATGTGGTTGGAAAGGCGTGATGGCCAAAAACACAAAAAAGACATGCAAAAGTTTTAAAAATTGGAACATGCTACTCAAAGACCAGAGAAGATTGTTTTAAATACTACCTCGGGCTTGAATAGGTGTGGTGGCAAGACATGGCGGCCAGATTTTATAAAAAAGGTGACTGGAGTAACAGAGCTGTGGGTGGAAAATAACCAAAAAAATATTTGCAGTGGCTGCATGTCTATTTGGGACCAAAAAGTAGTTGTCAAAACCGTGTGCAACAAAACAGAAAAATGTTGTAAAAAGGCCCTTTGTTAAAAACCTGTACCAAAGTGGCATAATAGGTACAATAGCAAATATTTGAAATAACATACATAGGTTTGAGTCTGAGCTTGAGCGACAGGATCCCAAAGATGAAGGTGGGCGAGAGTATCGTGTGGTGGGTACAGAACTAGGCCTACTTGTTGATCTGCTGGTGCCAGCACCACCGCACCTGACACTGCTGGGAGTGGAGACATCATTGCGTCTGAAGGTCCACTAGGACATCTGTTGTTTCCTGAAGAGTTCCCTCCACAGCAACAAAATTGTTAAAAATTCTTCCTTCACATTGTTGTGCTGGCTATTTGCTGCATTCGGTGCACTGATCTCAATAAAACTGGATTGCGCAACCCAGCTGTTTTGACATCAGTTTTTTTAAGTGCTAATGCAACGAATTTGTACATGGTGTTTTTATTTCAAAAATCTATAGATTTCAATGCACTGATTAACGTGGCGCTAACAAAATGTGCAAATTATGTATACTCTTTTCTCTATTAACCTTCAAAGTAGACAATTTTGACCTTTTTCATGCGAAAACAGAACATCACTGTGATGTCATCAAATGTTGTGTCTGCAACGTCAAGCAGGCTTTCCTCTATTGAAATTCGACCTGGCCAGCTGTGAGCGAGCACACACATGACCAGTATCTCGGGAGCAAAGGAATGATAGAACTATTTACATGCCGTAAAGATACGTAACGCAGACAATTGTACAATTATTCAGCGTTGCGAAAAAGTATTGTTTCATAACATTGCTGATAATATTTCAAAACCAATCAAACAGAACAAGGTCTTTTTAAGGAGCTCAGGAGACAGACATCATTCACATCAACCGACCAGGATAGCAGGATTTTGTTCATTATAGCATTGATTTTTGATTTGAAGTAAAGAGAGATAATGGGAAAAATTTTAAAGATGAGATTAAAGCTAAAATCAAACGCTATTCCTGCCATAGAGGCAGTAAACAAGCTCTTAACCCAACCCGTGAGACTCTCAGCTTTATTCGGGCCTAAGCACTCTTCGCCGGGAGTGGTTAGGCTCGAGCCGAGCAACAGAAATGTCAGAAGATTGAGCTTTTTGGAGTGATATTGAAAGAAATTTAATTTCTGAAGTTTCTAAAAATAATTCAATGTCTGTACTTTTAAGTTAAATTAAGTTATTACAAAAAATAAGACCTGAGATAAGCCAAATCAGGGCTACGTGTCACCCCACAGCAGCTCGAAGCAACAATGGCGACGCGGGATGACGTCACATTTTTTCGGAGGTACCCATTTGTAGCATGGCAAGTCTGACCTCTTGTGACAAGTCTGTCCTCTGAAGTAGAACATATAATCAACCAATGAAATTTGATTGAGTCATGTGATGTAAGAATTATATGTCAGTAAACCAAGGGGTAGGGTTCCCTTGATGGAAGTATAAAGTGGAACAATGGCAAACAATCGCCTAATGCCTTTACAACTTCCCTTTCAAATTTTGCGGAAGTGTCATTTGGCCAGAGATTAGATTCCCAAGAAATTTACCTGATAATTGATTAAGTTATTACCGTAAATCCTCGAAGAAGCCCCCACGTTTGAATAAGCGCCCCCCTCGATTAAGCCCCCACCTAAAAAATCATTTTTGCAAATAAGCCCCCCCCCTCGAATAAGCCCCCATCGGGTCTTATAAGCCCCCATGGGGTCTTATTCGAGGGAAGCATCATTGCAGAATAATATCTTTATTCGAGAAAGCTCCCACAGAACAATAGCTATACAGTATCACTTCCTTTGACTCGAGACAAAAAAGCAAAAAGAAACGCGATTTTCGTGATGATAAACAAATTTGTTAGATCTTCACACCGCATTTTGCGAAAAAAGTTTAGCTGATTTGAGAAAACTATGTCGTCTTTTTTCTGTCAACCCTTGAGGAAAAAGCAAAACTTTGAAATAAGCCCCCCCTCCAATAAGCCCTCCCCTCGAATAAGCCCCTACCCAAAAATTCATTTTTGCTTTACGGTACCTGATAATTGTTTTCATTAGAGATTTTGAGGCCAGGACAACAACAATGCTAAAAACATGTTTTTGCTTTAGGTGAGGAAGGTGGGTCTGTTCTTAGTGAAGTGGAGCAATCTGTTCCCAAGCTGTCTGCTCAGGAAGACAGTCATATTCCTGTCCCTGATCTGCCAAAAATGCCAAAGCAATTGATGCAGCTTTGAAATTGCCATTTGATGCCACTGGCCATTCTGTTCAAGATCCCATGTCCTCTTCTTTGTATAAGATCTTGTTTAAATTTCTAGTTCTCCAATGCAACATGGAATACAGTTGCAGCATTGCAGAATATGCCTTTACCAAATCCTAAAAAGCAGCTCTCTTAAATTTCATCAAAGAAAATATCTGTAATCTCTTTTACAACAAACACAACTTGAAGCCAACTTACCAGCTACAGACAGGCATTCTTGGTATTCACCAGCCTCAATTGCACTAAAAGAGCCAGCAGTCTCCAGTCCTGTCTTCCTGCCAGAGTTAACTCTCTCAGCAAATATTTTAATGCTAAGTTTTATTATAAGGGAGTCTTTCAAGAAGTCTTCATGAAAAACAAGAAATGGCACTTTCGCTATATTCTTTCCATTAAATGCTGTTTTAGTAAATTCTGTTGGCTCTTCTCTTTGAAAAGAAATCACGGCACTTTGGTTATTGAATATGATGGGTGGTAGTTGTTACTGATAATATTTAATTAAGGGAAGAAACTCTAGCAGGGAGAAACTTTCGTGACTGTAAAAAACAACCCGCAGTTCTTGGAATTTACTTTCGTGAATGAGTTAAAACTTTCGCTGGAATAAGTTTTCAGGAATTTGAATTTTTGGTGAAACTACAGATGATCTCTGACAGTGTTCGACAAGTGTTCCACGACTGTGAGAAGCTTCTTTTCATGTTGACAGGAAAATGTGAAATGAAAAGGTTTTCATTTAAACACGGTTGTTTTGAATCCTTTCTTCATTCAATTTTATTGTTCGTGAGATTAGATCGATTCCCCACGCCTGGCCCTTTCGTTCCTTGCCTGTTCTTTTCCGAAAACATTTCAATTTATTCCCCTTCGCTTCCTTTGATGTAGTGGCTCTTTTTCAGCTAAAAATTCCCTGTATTTTTTGAAATTTTTAAACTTTTCTCCTTCGAAAATTCTTCCGCCCTTTGTTTTCGTCTAATGTCTGCTTTGTGTGCTCTGTCAGCAGATGCTGCAGTGCCTAGGTTTTTGTTTTGCGTGCGAGGGGGAGATGTTCCGAGCTTCCTCGCATACTGAATTCTTCGATTCGAACAAAGCCTGTTGAGCTATGCGACTCCCTGACAATTATTGCGACTGGATGATGTAATGCTTCTGGAAAGAAAGATTGAGCGTCCGTTGTTTAGCATTTGCGAAAAAATGAATCCCTGTTGCATTTTGCACTGATCCAATCGCGTCCTTTGTTACTGTGTCCTTTGATTGACAAGGAAATTATAAATTGCCCAATGAAAATAGGTGCCTCCCCGCAATGTATTGTGGTAGGTAATATAAAAACCGAAAAAGTTCACAGGAATTTTCCCCAGTGATGTTATACTCTCACTGCCGTGAGCAAAAAGGCTTCACATGTTTACAATGTTTTCAAGTTCTTATTTGACATTGAAGGGCCACCAAAAATTTTGCAGTCTGACAATAGCAAGGAGTTTGTCAACAAACTTATAAAGCAACTAAGTGCTGATTATGGCTTCCGCATGATTCAAGGGAAACCATACACGCCACAATGCCAAGGTGAAGTGGAACGCCTTAATCAGACAGTGAAAATGTACCTTCGACGACTTCTTCAGAACTCCTCTCCAGCTGAACAAGCTGAAACATGGCCAGTGCTACTTCCTGGAATAGCAGATAAGATCAACAAATCTTATCATTCCACAATTGATGACATTCTTTTTGGAGTGTACAGGAACAGAGAAACGAGCTCCTTAAATTTTACTATTGTCCCCGACGACACTCTTTTCTTTGTTGAAAATGAGGAATTGTTAACACCTGATTCTGAAGATGAGGATGAGGACACAATTGATTCTGTGTTAATGGCGATGGTGATGATGATGATGATGATAAAAGGTCCGACTGTAAGGGGACCAGTACTTGTTCTGTTGAAGACCTGCTGCAGACCTGTGTTGATTCTTCTCTTTCTAAGTCTTGTTTTTCTAACACTCTGTCTTCTCAGTTGGTTTCTGACTCACTTGAATCACACAGCAACAATTCAGGGACAGACACAGAGATTGATGCTGAAGAAGATTTTGAACAGATCAAGTTCACCTCTTGTTTATTTAAGCATTATTTAACAACGAGCAATTTGCAGCTACATGTTCTCGAGTCGACTGAATGCACTATTCATAGAAATATTGAACGTAACATGAAAAATTGTCCCACAGACAAATTTAATGTTGGAGAATCTGTACTCATAAAAAATCCAGCTGTGAAAATGTCTTCCATAAAGACTCAAGACCCCTTTGCTCCTGCAAATGTTGTTGCTCAAGTGACTGAAATTTTACACAAGGGTATGTACAAGTTGGAGCTATCCGAGGGTCAAGAAGTTTTTAAAAAGGATGTTTTTAAGGAAAAGATGGTTCTTTTTAAGGCTGGCAAAAACAGCTCAGACATCCCCAATAATGTCTCCCGACGTTCTAAAACAAGAAGCACATCCTTGATGCAATATGCTACTTTGATCTGCAGGTACGGCGTACCATGTATTGGGCAGGTGTGACGAGAGGCAAGCATGTAGTAGGCAAGATCAACAAGCTTTTCCAACGCTATTTTGAGGGTTTTAATTGTGGTGTCTTGTCGCATTTGTATCAAGATATTGACTCTGATTTGCAACGACAGTTTCATGTTAAATATACAAAATGGATTGATGAATTAAAATTAACAGTCTCCGGTCTCTTGTATGGTTTAGTTGCATGGGAGAGAAGACGAAAGGTGTGGCTTAGTAATTCTTTGCTAAAATTTCTCAATGCTGATAATCAGCACAAATGTATAGAGTGCTTCCATGACATAAATTGCTACTCCAGCGATGCATGTTGTCAGCAAATGGCTCTAAACTTTGCTGAGCGATGTGGCGTTAAGGCACAAATAGCTAAGAAGCAAACACCTTCTGGTGGGAAAAAGCGCAAAAGAGTTGCCAACTCTATGGAAACGACTTCAGCACTGCCCAAAAACAGCAAAATAGCATCAACAGTCAAAACGAACCAAGTTTCCAAATAATTGACTCGTCAATACATGATGACATGACTGATTTGAATGAGCTCTTTGCCTCTTGCATAAGGAAGTGTGATTGTGTGCAACAAAATGCCAACATAAGCCCTGATATAAAAAATATGCTGCAAACATTCAGGTCGCAATTGATAACTAGCAGCAAAGAAGCACACAACTGGTCACCTAACACAGCGAAGAATCTGCAACACTTCTTGCAAGTTGTTTTCGAAGATTCTTCTCTAAAAAATAAGCCTTTCTGGAAGCACTTCAATCATGCAGGATTGCAACTTTGTATACAGATGCAGGGATGTACTTCTCTGTGTGGTATGCAGACCTGCCAACCTCCCAAGCTTAAAAACCTGGATATTTGAAATTTTTCTTTATTAAAACCTGGAGATTTTGCTAAAAACCTGGAGATTTTGCGTCGCGAACTTTTTAATCAAAAATAGCAAGATTTACCCATACACTCATTCCTGTTACTGTAAAACCGTATCCTGAATACTATAACTTAAACAGTTTTCACACAAATTTTTTGTTATAGTTCAAAGTTGCTTTTTTCGCCTTCTTCAAAACTTCTTCTTCTGGTTGCCATTTATAACAGGGAACCACTGATTCTTGGAATCTGGACTTCATTGCCAAGATACTCGACAGAGTGCCATCCAACTTCAATGAAGAACGGCTGTCAGTTTTATTTTTTCTTACAATACTAAACAATCTCTCCTCTTCAGCATTGCTATGAGGGAGAACCAAAATGATTTCAGCAACTTTAAAAATATGAGAAAATCTTGGAACATTTGTCCCTGGGATCTTTAGATTGGCAATATGCCACCACAAGACATCCACTCTGTAGTGGAACACAGTCGGAACTCCTTCCTCCTCACAATCAATGACTTTAGCCTCTTCCCAAGCTTTTGCTTCAATATCAGTATCCATTAATGTTTGATAATCAAGGAACTCATCATACACTACCTCAACGGATGTATCAGACAGCAAATCATAGTAGCGGTCCAGAAAGTATTCCACGTTGTTCCAGTTGCTTTTTATTCTGTTGGGAACATCAATCCATTTTGCATTGGCAAGTAGCTCATTAGTCAATGGAAACTTCTTCTGCAAGTACACTAGGGCATATTTAAAATAGCAATGAGCAGCATCAAGCACTTTATTAAAATCTGACTCTGAAATGTCACCATTATTAAGGAGAGCAGTCAGATTGGCCTTTGTCATCGCACCAAGAAATATTTGCTTAGTTGGCTTGAAAATAGCATCATCATTCAGGTCAATGTCTACAACTGCAGTATCTTTTAAGATATTTGGCAAAACAATGCGAGATGCTAACTTTTTGCCTAAATTTTTCATTGCATCTTGCAAGATATGGATGGTTGGTTCTTCTCTTTGTAGTAATTTATTAAAATGTGTGAACAGCTGGATAGAGGCACTATGGAATTGTAACACTGTCTCAAACAGCGGGTTGGAAAAGGCGTTATCCAATCTTTGAAAGCGTTCATCAGCAAAATGTTCAGACTGAAAGTAGGATTTCAGGCTGGGCAGCTTCTTTAAAACTCTGTCAACACATCTCTCTAATGATAGCCATCGAACAGAAATGTGCTTCAAGACCTTTTGGTATTCCTGGTCACAAAATTCAAAGTATTCAGACAGTTTACCTTTGCGCTTTGAGCTTTTATCAAACCAATAAAATAAATCAATCATAATATTTTCAATGTTTATACCAGATAGTTCAGTGAAAGCATCGTTTGCTTCACTAGCAACCAAATGGGCAAGGTGACAAGGACAACCAGCAATAAAAATGCTTGGATTATGATCTTTGCAGCGAGAAGCAATTGAATTTCTGATACCAATCATTGCATTTGTGTTATCCACACTAAGACTCACGGCGTGGGACCAAGGAATCGAATCAGCATTAAATTTTGATTTGATGGCATCAAAAATAGCATAAGCTTTACTGCAATCTTCACCTGAGGTAGTGCAAATGTCATAGAAATGACTGGTGATTGTCTTAGATCTTTTGACATCAAAGATACGGATTGTAACGGGGTTCATTTTGAGCAGTCCTGTGTCATTTGATCCATCAGTGCCCAAAGAAAAAGGATGAGACTGACAGTGTTGTACAAGAGCTGAATGACAAAAAGGGCCCATAGCAACATTCAAGATCGCAGAAGTTTTGGTCCTTGCTGAAGAATATTTTGAAGCAATTTGGCTATCAGGAAATATTGATCTAAACAATGGACCCAGATGATCAGCAGTCGCAATTGGTAGGTTGTGTTGTACAAGAAAGTTTGTTACCATAACCTCAGCTTTCAAAGTTTTCTTCTCGAGTGATGACTCTCCAGACTTCGAAAACGCGGCATATGAATTCAAAGAGGTTTGGTTCTTCATTCTTGTAACATTGTTTTTATGCACTTCTCTTTCACAGTGGTCCTTGACATCTTTTACACCCTGGTGACTGCAAGATATATCTTTCTTGCAAGGAATACAGCGGAACTTTCCCTTGCCATTGGCTGCTGTAACAGGATATTTCTTGGACCAGTCAGGATTGTAAGATACTGAGTACTTTGCTGCACCATCATATTTCCTTGTTTTTTTGGCGTCGTGAGCAGTGTCACTACCAGAGTCGCTGTCAGTGTCTAGCTCTAGGATGTGGATGGAATTTGTTCGTTTGGCAGCCATTTTATCATAGAAATGATATGAATCTCTCGTTTGCATGCAAACATAGGAGCGAAGCGAGACAGGGGGCCGAGGGAGTTATTCTAAGCCAACTAGCGATGTCAGCAACGCTGTGATGTGATTCAAGAACGATAACACAGAAGAGGGAAATTTTACATAAAATCATGCATAAAATTTGTAGGGGAAAAGCTAAATAAAATCTAAACATCTTGAAAATCGCTGCATTGGTAAATTGAAAATAAGTTTTTGAAAAACCGTGTGAAATGAACACAAATTCGTGTGAACGTGAGATTGAGGCCAAAACCGTGAGACACACGGCAAAACCGTGAGAGTTGGCAGGTCTGGGTATGTCTGCATTAAATAACACCATTCACACATCCTTTGAACAGTGCACCATGAACCAGATTGACGGCTCTTGTTGGTTGCAGAACGTAAAATTTAAAAGCATTCATGATGACCTGGAAAATCACAGAGCACCATCTGGCAACTATAATTTAGATGCTCTTTCGATCAATGTTCAATCTGTTGGCTATGTCTACAAGCAATTAAACAATGAAGTGGAATCTTTCTTTGCTTCCGCTGATGCAGATTGTTTTGAAAATGATGCAGACAACATGTACCAAGACTTCTTGACAAAGTTAGATGTAAAGACTGGTGATAGGATCCTGATAAATAATGCTGCACCTCATTATGTAGTGTGTTTCCTTTTGCAAACAAAATGCATCATCCTAGATAGTATACATGGTGCATTGGAATACACTCCAGCAGATTGCCTTGTATATTTATGGCAGCTTGTTTATAGCAAGGTCTTCGGCATTTACAAATATGTTTGCCAGTGTGTTACCGTAGTCAGCAATCCTGACGAAAACATCACTTCCGACAAGGACTTTACTGCTTTTGATATCATGACCAGTTCTTCTTCAGTAAATGATTGCCGGGGAGTGTCCAACACATTCCCCCGTGTTACAGCACATGATATAAGATCACTTCAGGGTGATTCACATGTCAAGGACAGCATCATGCATGCAGTGGGTTTGGCTATAAATATGCAGCATCAAGATGTTTTTGTTGTTGACCCTCTCATAGGCACACAGATAATTAGGAACCAATTTTATAAAATATAGAGGAAAACATCAAGACAATTTCCGCCTCTTGGGAAGAAAAAAATTATCTTTCCATTGAATACACAGCAACATTGGTGGGCTCTTTGTATTGACTTGGACCATTCCAACTATTTCATATGCGACTCTTTGGGGCAAGAGCATGAGTTTGAAGTGAAAACTCTGCTACAAGCCTTATCAAATAACAACTTTAGAAAAACAGGCAAATTAGTAGATAAGTGAACACTTTTACCTCGGCAAAACGAGAATACTCATTGTGCATTATTCATCATCTGCTACATGGTGTCGTTTCTGCTCGAGACATCTCCCAATTTCTCCATCTTCGACATGGATGATGTTAGAGATTTGCAGGCTCAACACATTGTCAATGGGAATAGCAAGGAGTTGGCAAGCCCAGACCTATGGAGAGGTAATTTTATTTCTTTAGAGTTACATACTTTAATGTTTTCAATATAAATTTCCTTTATTAACTTGCATGTTGAATAGAAATGATATTGTATTCATCATTTATGAAGGTCAACCTTTACAAATCCTGCGTGCAACAAAAATTTTTGCTTAAGAGTCGCTTAACACTCTAACTTTCAGAAAGTATCAGTGACAATGGCATACTGAAGTATATTCTGACACAAGGACCAGAACAAGAAGAGATAGATGTAAGTAACATTTCACTCGTTATCATTAGATGTGATTTGCCTACCAAAAATATGAGCAGACCTTAGTGCCGTAATAGTGCACAGTTTTTCATTGTCCCTGCATATTTCTCAGGAAATTAATATGACGATGATGTATGGGAAGGATGCAATTCTTCTCAAACTAAACTGAATGGTAAGAAGATGAACAAAACGACATGAACAAAAGCTGCGCAAAAAACATTGCTACAGGCCATCATCTTGCCACCTTAACCAATGACCAGCTTGATAATTTTCTTAACTGGAAGGAAAAAATATTTCTGGGCAACGAAAGCTACATCTTCTTAGCACCTTTGGTGAGACGATATTTCAAACAGCAACAAGAAACACCAAACAACGTTAAATATTTGGGAGAAAACTGGATATTGATTTCCAACCATGAAGAAAGACGACTGCATGATTGGGAAGATGAGACATTTAACAAAATGACACTTAGCCACGAATCAGAGGATTAGAGGAAAGAGCTTATGTTGGCAAACAACATGAAGCAAAGCAACGAATGAATGTCTTCAAACAAACGATTAGTATAGATAATTGTAACTGTCCAGCAGCATGAAGATAAAAAGATCCCAAATTTATATCAAGTCTTGTGTTATTTAAGTATTATTACGTTATCGTGCACTGGAGAAGAGTTGCTGCTGAACATTGCCTTTTATCATCACTGCATTTTTATTAACTGGAGAAGAGTTGCTGCTGAACATTGTCTTTTATCATCATTGCCTCTTTATTACTGGAGAAGAGTTGCTGCTGAACATTGTCTTTTATCATCATCGTGTTTTTATTACCGGAAAAAGTTGGACACTGTCCACGACCTATACTTTTGTTTAATAATAATAATACATTACCTGATTAGAATATGGAATTGAATCAAACTCCTGCAACAATGAGTAGGCTGGCAACCTAAGATGCATCCGAAAGTTTTATGCTCTATGAATCTGCTACAGATGTCACTGAAAACATGCCTACCCCAATTACCAGCACACCCGTATCCTCGAACAAAAGTTCAAGACAGAAAAAACGAAATGTCCCTGCCAAAATCACTTTTCTCGAAAATAAAAGCGTCCAGACCATCAAGAAGCACAACTTTTGTTCACCAAGTGATGCAAATCGAGATGATCCGATTTCGGGACGTATTTCAGTCAGAGTCAGAATTCAATGGCCAAGCAATGTGAAGGAAAAGGAACTTCATCCAACTCTTCATCCCCTCGGAAAAATGTTATGCCGTGGAACATACAAACAAATAGCTGCTGCTGCTTGGAAACAGGCAAACATCAGACATAACCTATTGATGCTATTGGTAAAAGAAATCGACAAGGAATGTTCAGGACTATGTTAAAAAAAAATCCTACGTCTTTTGCGTAAAACAACCAAGGACGACCTTGTAAATTTTTCTTTTGAACAACTTTACCATGAGTTTAAAGATCGAGCCCCAATTTTCACCATGATCCTAAAGGCTGCATCTTACAGAAAGAGCAAAGGCAGAAATTATGAAATGGCCATTCCAGCAACTTGTAGGGCAGCTGCTGTTTTGCTTAAAAATCGATCACAATACATGACAGCAGTACAGTTATTGATAACAATTATCTTGCAACATTCAGGAATGATGGTATGTTGTACCTATTGTTAGATTTCTTCGTTTGTTATTTCCATTTTTTCTACAATTGCTTTTTCTAAGAAACTTAATTTTTCATGGGATGGAGGAAGCTCTAGCACTGAGTTAGAATGTGTCTACTAAATATTGACTTTATATCAGATGAAACAAAATCTTTATCAATCTATGTGCTTTAATGGAATTTCAGAAGCAGGACCATGACAATTAAACTCATATTGAACAGTATCAGAGCAGAAAGCAAGAATTATTTTCAACAATCCATGTTTGATATTAAATGATGACAATATTAACCCTTATTACAAAGTCAGAAAATGTTAAGGTTTCGAAGCACAGCATCTGATAATTGAAAAGGACATATTTAAACACTGTTGTCAACCCTTTCGAGGTTCAGAATAATGAGAATAGGAGTGTCGCATACATTCATGTATAAGAAACTGGACGAGTTTGGTCATCAACATCTTGAGGAAGTTTTACAAAGTGTTAAAGATGAAAGTGAAAGATTGTCATCAAATGATTGTAATACAGAAGAGGATCATGGACGCAAGATTGTATTTGACAATATTGATCACAGAACTGAGGTAGTTTTGAAGTTTTACAAAATATGTATTGCTTCAGAGGGGGGGGCATAGCTTGAAGGACTCGAAATGGGAATTGAAATTGACCTTAATAAATAGGAGTTTTATCCTGTAATCAGTTTTAACACATGTACTCATTCATATTCTGTATTAGGTAAGATGCATGAGCCAAGAGAACCAGAATACTGATGAACATTGGGTTTCAGTAATGGTGACTGACAATCGCATATCAGGCAACCATTTATCTAATAAAAGACCTCCTCCTGATGCTATTTTGAAAATGGACATTGGACTATGTCTCCCTGATGGAAAAGATCATTCAAAGCAAATTGAAAATTATGGGTATCTTGTTTCAAGAATTGTAGCATCAAAAATCAAATGCTGGCAATTTCTTAATGATTGTACAATCAAGCACATACCACATAAATATTCAACAAAAACCAAAGAAGCAACCAAAACGGTAACTGTTGTTGTTAAACTGTTATAGTTTGATGGGTGTAAACAGTAAATTTTTGTTGAAGGAATGGAAGTCTTAATTAAAATGAACCCCTAAATGAGGATCATGGGGTTTGTCTAGTGTAAGAGCTCCTACTGTATGCTGATACTGATTGATGAAAGGGTAACATTGGTGAAATAAACCATCCTAATTGAACTAAAATTCACCACATGAATTTTACCCTAAAAACAAAATATTTCACTCAAAGGACACAAAACAAACTTGGTCCCATAATACTTAGGGGAGCCAACAATAAACCATTGGACTTTGTTTAAGATTTAATTTTTCCTAAAGTTCCTCTCTTTTTTAAATTTTCAGCAATTTGTGGGATTAATTTACGAAAATGAAAATGAGGCACAAGGGATGCAGAAGGTTCTACAAGAACTACATCAGAAGTTTGTTCCCTATTCCTCAGATGCTGGCGAAAGACAATTTTCACAGCAAGCAATAGTTGGTGACCAGCTTAGCGTAGAGCGTGGCGTTAACACCTTGCTCCAACTTGCAAATGGTTTCACACAAAGTGAGCGTCTGGAGGGAATCCATTTTGAAATTGCAGACTTCCATGGAGGGATGAAATTCCTTCAGGTTTGTGCAGCTATTGGATGATACTTGCAATACCTCAAGAAAAGTGACAATTACATACTTTCTTGGTTTATTACTGTGTAAAAAATGTAAATCTGTTCTATAAAGGAACATTGAATATTATTCACAAATAAAAAGTTCTTCCATTTTTTTGCAGTACGGATATGACAAGTTTTATGGCACAAAATCAGCTGCTGATAAATGTACACTCTACAATGACAGGTTATGCATCAACAGAAGAAATGTAACAACTGATGTAAGCAGAAAATTTGAAGCATGTAAGAGATTTTTTTTATTGGAAATTGAAGCAAGAGTTGTAGCTGCAGTACTTCAGTTACTGGAGATTGGTTCAATAACTGATGAACCATCTAATGAACGATTGCCTCTTGAACTTCTTGAAGCCTCCAGCAGTGAGAAAGCAACATTCCTACACAATTTAACATCAAAAGTTGTTGACATGGTAGTTCAAAAGTCAAACCATGCAGAAATGATGTTAAAGAAAATTGAATATGAGAATTGGCTTCAACAAAATAACAAAATGACTGATGATGGCAAGTACAAATGTCGCCATCCATCATGCAACAAAGTTTTTCAATATGATGGTACAAGAAGAGTTAATCATGAAAAGATGCATGGCCTGCACAAAAGTGTCATCATAGAAGAAACACCTAAAAGAGATGACATGTTCAGCTATCAAGTGGCTTTTGTGGAATATGGACTACTGCTGTATAATTTTTTTGATGCAGTTGCGGAGGCTGATGGTGACAGACTCCTCCGTTGTTGGAAATTCTTTCTTTTGCACATGAGAAGCGATGGAGCCAGAAGCAGGAAATATGCTCTTGAGGCTCTATACTTGATTTGTCAGGTAGAAGCTATTCTTTCCCCGCGTGATGCTCACAGGCTCCTTTGGAACCGGTCACATAAGTCAAAATGTAAACTAGGTGGAAATGTTGCCCTTGATCTTACAATGGAACACTACAACAATTTGTTGAAGTCAATTCTTCGGCACCTTGGCCCAAATTCCACAAATAAATCTGCAATTGATAGATATTGCAAAGCTCTTACTTGCAACAAAAAGATTCTGGATAACTTTGACCAATCTGCAAATATATTGAAAAGGTCTGGAAAGCATGTGGAAAAAATGACAGATGTTGACTTCAACACCATTGTTAAGAACTTGTTGGAACAAAATGCACTTAAATTCACAGGCAGACGTCATTACAAGTGCTTCCCTATGATGAAATCAAGTCTGTTGGAAGATCTAGACATGCATGCAGTATATCAATGGATAAAAGAACACAAGATGAAAATCTGCAAGATAGATACATAAAGCTGCTGGTATATGCAAATGTTTGCTTAATCTACAATGTCAACTGCAGTATTGTCTAAATCATCTGAAAAGTTGTGTAGTGCCACTGATGAATTGAATACTTCACTGACATCTTCATCACAACAGCCTGATTTATCCATTTCTTCAATCTCTGCAGAGATGAGTGAAGCATTTCGAGAATTGAAAGTGTATAAGGATGAATCTTCTCGGATATCATCCCATGTCGAATTTAGGTCACCAGTTTCCTCAACATCAATATCCATAATAGTGTAAAGTTCATCTACATTCACTTCTGTGTCTTGGAATACTCTGTGAATAGCTGTTATGACATGATTGGCATGAACAACCCTCCAAATTTCTACATATTTTAAAACATCCTCAAGATTGAAAATAAACTTGCAATTACGTAACACCTGTTCAATTTGCCAGTTATTAAATTCCAACCATATATTTGGGCAGGAAACAGCATGATATTTTGTTGATATTTCTTTGCATGTGTTGCTGTACATGACAAGGAGTTCTTTAAGTCCATTTTTTTGTTCAGCTGAACAGTGTCTGGATCTTCCTGATACAGCTTCTTCACATGCCTCAACAAATTTGGCTTTCAGAAAGTTACATTGGTCATTGTCACATGAACAATTGGCAGCACAAAGGTCACAGCACATACATTTTCCACAATTGAATAATTGTTTGGATGGAAAATGTTCCACCAAAACCTTGCGTCTACATTTTGTCTCATTGATAAAGCTGTGCATATCTGCTGACGAGCGACTGGACAGCAAACCATTATATAGAAGGACGCTTACACTGTGTCCTCCATCACGGCCAGCTCTTCCGACTTCTTGCACAAAAGCTTCTATATTTTCTGGGGGGCCAAAATATACAACACGATGTACTTTTTTGCAGTTAACTCTCATTCCAAAAGCAAGTGTGCACACCAATATTCGCAAATGGCTGTCATCTTTGGTCATTTCCTTCAAAATGTGTTCCTTTGCTGTTGGGGGTGTGCCTGCATGGTACATTTGCACAAGGCATTTTTCTGGAGATTCAATTTTGTTCAAAAATAAATCTTGCCCCAATTTAATCTTAAATGTTCTCCAAAGCAAAGAGCATTGTTTCCTGGACTGACAAAATATCATTGTCCGTTTGGTACAGTGTTTCTTCTCCAGTAGCTCTGAAATCAATGTGGCAAATATTTGTTCCAGCTTCAAGTCCTTGTTTGCATATTGAACACAAAAAGAAATGTTCTTCTTCACTGGGTTTCTTTCAATAACAAAAGTATTAATTGCATTTATATTCAATGACTCAAAGATTCTTAATTTTGTTGTTGTTGTGGCAGTTGCTGTGAAAACTGCAAATTGAACTGTTTTGCTAAACAGACCCAGTAGCTCTCCAAGTTGCTTGTAATTCTTTCAGAATGATGACTTATTAGGTTGAGTGGTGAAGCCCCTAAAGAAAACACACATTATCATGATCTTTCTCAACATTTTGTTATGATTTTATGATGTTAAAATGTCTCCCCCACAACATGGAAAGGGTTAAAGCACAAGATGTTAGAACAATTGGTCTACTATTAGTCTATTTCCTTTAATAACTCATAAGTTTCTTTTCGTGCAAGAAAAAAATTATTTGCTTTGTCTCACAATTTTCCAACTTGAATGCTGGTGATTATAATTTTGACACAGGTTTTATGTACCAGGTTTTATGTAAATACCAATATTCATACAATTATCTACTCGTTGCAGATTACATTCATTATGTAAGCATGTTAAAACTAAACACACAGGTTGTTGTCAGAAATGTTTTTACCCACCTCAATAGAAAATCAGTAAAAAGCAGAACAAAAAGGGTATATACGCAGTGCCTGGTTGTGATATAAATCACTTTAATACCTACCAGCTACTGATGCAGTGGGCTTCATCAACAGCTATGCCTACACAATGGTTTGCATAAGCATACGAGTTCACCATGTTGCGCCATCTTCCTAAAGACATCATCAACTCAGGAGAAGCAAAAACATGACTTATTAAACCATTTTCGATGTCAGACAAAATTTTCTCATCCTGACCTTGATAAATGGCAGCAGCATTAAATCCATTGCGCTTTAAGGATTCAACTTGATCCAACATCAGTGAAACAAGAGGGCATATTATTATCAGAATGCTTGTTCCTGGTAACTCGTCCATTAACATATCTGCAACGACTGGAATTGCCTGAAACACTAAGGATTTTCCAAATCCTGTTGGGGCACTAAAATAAATATTTGCACCCTTAAAATATTGTCTGAAGGCAAGAACCTGTTCCTCGCGAAGAACATCAAGGTTGAATAAATATTTCACCATTGACAAAGCTTCATCAAACTTTTCTTCGCTGAACTTTGAGACGTTTTCATTCACGCAATCGAACACGGCTATTTGCTTCGACTCCGCCATGTTGAATAGGCAACGCAACAACACAAGTTGTTTTCCATTGTTGTTTTCAAGCCAATAAGAAATGGTTCCAGACTTTTCTGGAAACGAATGTGATTGGCTCAAGAACAAAGAAAAATTGACAACAACGTGAACAAGTTTTTGAATGCAAATGCGCAGACTTTACATTTCCCGTTATTCTCTTTTTCCTCCTCCACAGTAAAGTCTGCCCGCAGGCTAGGTAGTTACTTGCGTTAGATAGATAGTGAAATCAAATTACAAGACGGAAAACATTAATTAATAATACCCAGATAGTATGCTCTGTATTTTTGTCAGGCAAGTTCTTTTGTCAGGAACTGGAGTGAGTGTGTTAGAAATTATATCATCCATTCTTTACTAAAAATCAAAATTATAATCTTCCATTCTTTAAGAAATCGAAGTGCACCTTGACAAAGATAGTACATTTGAACACCTAAATTCGAAAATACAAGCCCAAAGAACAATCATAGAAAAAATACAAATGGAGTCTCATCATCAAGCAATAATATTGAAAGAACAAACAAAATTAATTGAAAGTTTAGAGAAAAAAGCCAATGATTGGTAGAAAAAAAGAAGTGAAAATAGAGTAGACAGAGATAAAAATGTCGTAAGACAAAACAAAGTTACTCTGCCTACAGATGAATCATTTGCCGCTGCTGTTAAATTTAGACCCAAACCACCTACCAATGAAGAATTTCAGACAGAAAGTGCAACTAACTCAAGAAATGAATCAAATTTCAAAGATCAAGCACGTGAAAGAGGTACAGCAGTAAAATTGTTGCTTGTACTGATAGATTCGAACCGTAGACATCTGGATAAGGACAGGTTGTGGCGCCACTGTGATATAATACCATGCAACACTATCAGTAGAGCAAAGGAGTTAATAGACTCTCTGAATGGGGATACAAAAGCTGTTTTGATCCATACGTGCTTCTATGTCAATGACATAGAAGCACCAATTGTGGAGCAGCTATCTAATGAAATCAAATCCCCCATCAAGCATTTTCAGCAAGTTTTGCCACGATCACAGTTAATTTTATCCGAGATTACTCCAAGGATGGATGCACTTGATAGAGATGTTTTCTCGGTAAATCAAAACATCAGATTAATGATGGATGAATACAGTGGAATCACTCTTGTCAAGCATCACTCACTTCGGAAAATGGAAAATTTCAGAGATAATAAACACAAATAAGAATCTATTGGGGTACAACGACTTGCTGGAAATTTAAAAGCTGGAATAAGATCAGCTTTTGGAATTCAAAACCTATTCAACAACAGTTCTATGCAACAAGGTTTAAATCATAATATAAGATACAACACAAGAGAGTGGAACGAGGAAAGAGAATTACACAGTGTAAGCCAAAGATATGAGTTAAGATACCCTCAGCATCAAGCAAGAAACAGTGTTATACCTGAGAGATCAAGTCATGAAAATGGAGTATATGGAGTAATGGAATGGAGTAACAGTATGAAGTCTAAACGCAAGAAACTGAAGTCTGAATGCAAGAAACTGAATATTGCTACAGATGGTGTGCCATAGTCCAGAAGGGTATGAAAACAAAAATGATTTAGACTACATTACAAACCTTGAAAAAGAGGTGGTTTTTTATAAAAATAAAGGAGACGTTATAATACAGGGAGACTTTAATGCTAGGATAAGCTTTGAAATCATGAAAATGTTGGAAAATAAACTCAGTTTAGTGTTTGTTTTGCTTTTGATGCAAGTTCAGTCATTGTATCAGACAATGTTGCAGCTTTGCAGCATCCATAAAAACAGACAAAGCCGCTTGCTGAATGTAATCAACAGAAGAACAAGACCAAAGTCAGCACGAAGTGTCTTTGCAAGTCTTGAAAGGAAGGTTAGAAAACCTGCAGCGAGGAAATTTTAGGTCAGACCGGGAAGAACAAGTTGATGGTGGGACAATTTTGTCAATGATATTGTTGTCCGTGAAGGGTGTAGAGAAAATTTCAGGATGTCTCGAGAAAACTTTTATAAACTTTGTGACCAAGTTGAACCATATTTAAGAAAGCAGATCACAAACATGAGATTGCCGATTAGTGTGGAAAAGCAAGTAGCCATTACCTTATACTATTTGTCAGATGAAGGTCGATATAGAAAGGTTGCTAATGCCTTTGGAGTGTCAAGGGCAGCAGTCTCCCAGACAGTAAGAAGAATGTGTTATATAATAACAAAAGAGCTTGGTCCAAAATATATCAAGCTTCCAAAAACAGTAGAAGAAGTTGAATTCCTAACAACAACGTTTTATGAAAAGCATGGTTTTCCACAGTGTCTTGGTGCAGTAGATGGAACCCATGTTTTCATAAAGCAACCAGCTAAAAATCCAACAGATTTTATCAATTGAAAAAGCAGGTATTCATTGAACATCCAGGCAACTTGTGACTTTAAGTATTGTTTCATGGATGTTGTTATAAAATGGCCAGGCCCTGTTCATGATGCACGCATCTTCACAAATTCATCAATTAATAATCAGCTTCGAAATGGTGAAATACCAAAGTGTTACAAGTCAATCGTGGAAGATTACCCAGAAGTACCTGTGTGTTTATTGGGAGATCCAGCTTACCCTCTGCTTCCTTATGCTATGAAAGAATATCCATCTGGTGGACGTAATGTTGAGGAGCAACTATTTTCGTACAAGCTGTCCTCTGCAAGAATGGCTATTGAATGTTCATTTGGTCGCATGAAAGCGAGATTTGGTGCTTTACGAAGGGAGATGGACATTAATATTTCCGATCTGCCAAACGTCATATATAGCTGCTTTGTTTCGCATAATTTTTGCGAGATGAACAATGATCTTATGGCAGATGAGGCAGTTGGGAAGTGCTACAGTGAGAAATAAAAAATAAATCCAGCCAGAATGTCAAATGGGAAGGAACATTCAAAATGGCGAGGCTGAGGCCAAGAATATCAGAAACATTTTTAAAGCATCTTTTGAGTAAACACCTAACATTTGCGTTCTATACTGTACACTGTAATTTATTAACATGTTACACTTGTTTCTTTAAATTTAATGGCTCTTTGCAATACAGAATGTTAAAGTTCTTCATAACAAATACTGTCATCGCCATTGTGTTCAAATTGTTCGTAATTAACTGTATTAATTGTAGCCTGTCTCTGTTGCCAAGAATTTCTTTGCTGTTGATATTGGGGCCAATAATTGGTGGACGTTTGCTGCAGCATTTGCTGGATCATTCCAAAACCTTGATTCATGGTTGTGTTTACATTTGCAGAAATGGCCTGCATAGCTTCAACAAACTGTTTTTCTGAATTTCTCAGTTGTTCGGCAATTTCTTTTTGAATTTTCAATTCTTCCTTGCTTATTTCTGCCTCTTCTTTCATTTGCGCTAACATTTGATCTTGAAATCCGACTTGTTTTATTGATCTGGAATTCCTTTTTGCTCTCAAGTCAACCATCATGGTATCTCGAATCTGCTTCATCTTCTTTTTTATTGGTTCAATTATGTTATCTTCTTCTGCACTGTCACTATCTTTTTCAGGCATGTTATTTATGGAATCTGACGGTTCTGCCGGCATGTTTGTTTCAACATTATTCTTATCTTCTGAATTGTTGACAAATTCTGTTTCAATTCCATCATCTACACACTCTGCAGCTGGGCAACCAGCCCAAATCTGGTAACATTTGTCATGGAGACTGTACACAACTCTGCCCCCTCCACTTCTTTTGCCACTGGCAACAGCTTTTCTAAAGCTGTTTTTTACTTTCTTAATCTTTGTATTTGTTCTTTCCTTTGTAAGCTCTTGAATAACAGCTTCTCCTCTGGGAAACTCTTCACTAACTTCATTTGGGTACTGCAGCGCAAAATTTTGCTTTATATCTTCGTACTTGGCACAAATAGTTTCCCAGTCCTTCCCTTCAGACAGCTTTGTAGTTTTGTATGCTAAGACTACCTGAAGCAAAAGAGCTGTCTCCTCATCCAACCAATTAAATGTTTTCTTTTTTTCGGCTTTGTCTCCGTTCAGCTGCTGCGAATTTTCTGCCATTTCAATTTCAAATTTGGAGTAAATGTATCAAAGTAGAAAGAGATAAGAGAATCGCAAGAATGGCGCGCTTTAGCGCGCCTCCACAGCACCGCTTCGCACAATAATTTCGAACAGTTCCAAATGGAACCGATCCCGTGTAAACGCAGTCAAAATTGGAATGGTTCCAAATGGTTCCGAATGGAACCGTTCAAAATTTCTTGTGTAAACGCAGCCTAATTGAAACAGAAGTGGAAAACAGCATTGAGACTGTAAATTTACAGATAATTGAGTCAAATTCACTCAAATCAAACTCAAATTCATCATGCGATAAGGCTGTAGAAACACTTACAGATTTGATTATCTCTTTGTGTTTTAGCTCAAAATTCTAAACTAGGAAAGGTCGATCTTCAGATATTAAAGACAAACTTTGGTTCGATAAAGAATGCAAGGAAACGAAAAGACAATTTTTAAAATTGGTAAAGATTTATCTTGAGAACCAAAAAATTCACCTTCTAGGGCTCATTATATTAAAAGAAAAAGTTATCCAAACTCTTAATTCAGAAAAAGAAACATGCCTATAAGGATAATATAATAAATGATATGAAGAAATCAGAAATTGATCCAATTTTGGAAGCTATTAGATCAATTAAAGAATGAATGCGCTGATCAAACAGACTTTATTGCTGCCATATTGAAATGAAGTATACAACCCTAATATTGAGTTTACTGACCAATTGACTGGCGGACGAGCCTAAATTTGGTATGTTTTGACAAAGCGCAAAATAAAACCCAAAAGTGAAAAATGTTTGAAAAAACTTGACAAATTTGAAATATCATATACGAACCCGCAAGAAAAACATATTTTGTTCAATATTTTGCCAAAATAACGTGATAAAACCCACTTTTAAAACATGAGTTTGGCGCAGCTCCATAGGCTTTTCACTGTCAAGATCCCTGGCCAGACCCGTTGCTACCACGCCGCCAAGAAAAATCGCGTTAGCCAATGAAAATTCATTTCCGGTTAAAGAGCGTATAGAGCCCAAAAAGTGGATAGAAATGTTTCAAGGGCTTCTTTATGACTCTAAGAACGTGAGTGATCGTGGTGCAAAACGGGATAAGCCGCAAAAAGTTCCGTATGTAGAGATATCAATCGAAGAAGTAAAGTATTCACTAAAAAAACTAAAAAGTGGTAAATCCCCTGGAGTTGATGGGGGTAATCAAGGAAGTGATTATATGCTCTGCAGATAGATACCCTCACCTTTTCAAAAATCTCTTTAACAAATTATTGGCTACTGGGATATTTCCATCAACATTGATCCATAGTGTAATTGTACCATTACATAAAAAAGGCTCGAAATCAGATGAGGAAATCTACAGGGGTATTGCTTTACTGTCTTGTGTTGAGCTGCTACCCATGATGATGGATAAAATAACAGAGATACGAGAGGATTAAATAGTCGCCATCTTAGGCCAAGCAACGCACGAGGAACGACTAAATCTAAATTGGGTCCCAGTCCCTTAACTACAAATTAAACTACTCTACGCAATGTTTACTCTACAACACCCCCCTTTAAACTAAGCGTAGTGAAAACGAACAAACAAAACAAAAAAAAACTTATATAATGTCTTGAGGCATCCATGAAAAGTGTTTATAGTTCAGATACACATCATACCCATAAGTTCTGCAACAAAGTTCTTCAGTTTAATACCCGCAATCCACTTTTTAAAGATATCTGCGATGTTCTTCTCTGTAGGAATATAATTCAACTCCATAATACCGCTTGCAATTTTTGATATCACAAAGTGATACTTGATATCAATGTGTTTCGATCTCTGATGTATCATTGCGTTCTTGGCAAGAGCCATTGCACTTTGGTTATCGCAATACAAAATGAATTTGTCGCAGAGATCAGAGTTTGTCATATCTTTCAACAATTGCGTAAGAAATAATGCCTCTTGTGTGGCCTCCGCTAAGGCCATGTACTCAGCCTCGCAGGTAGGCAAAGCAACTGCTCTTTGCTTTCTGCTTTTCGTTGATATCATTGCTCCGTTGCTCACTAACTGAAATGTATAGCCAGTAATACTCTTTCTGCTTTCAGAGTTTGCCCAATCTGCATCACAGTACCCGTTAAATGCATCTCGTCATTGGTCACTATTTCTATCTTTTTTTGCAAGGCAATTGGTGCCTTTCCCCAAATACATTTATGTACCGTCAAGCAGATTTTAAATACGAAACGGTTTTTGATTTTAAGCCACTGAAGCTTTGCATAGACGGGAGAGATGGAAGTTCTATCAAATTTTGTTCTATTAAAGATGAGACGAATTGCAGCATTTTGAACCCACTGTAAGGCTTGAAGTTGTTGCTGTGTTGAATGAAAATAGAGAGAATTGCAATAGTCTAGTTTTGAGGAGACTAATGATGTAATCAAGGTACTCAAGCATTCTGTTGGAGAAAAAGCTTAATTTTTGCTGTTGTTCTTACAATACAAAAACAACCTGATACAACTTTATTAATTTGTTTTTCAAGGTTCAACTCTGAATCTATCCATACTCCCAGGCTCTTTGCCGAATCTACAAATCGTATTGTTTCCTTCTTCAGCTTCGCTCCATGTATCTCAAGTTCAGATTTTATGGTTGGAGGAGACAATAACATAATTTTAGTTTTTGATTCGTTTAGCTTGAGGAAATGTGATTTCATCCATTACTTATAGAGGAGAGACAGTCAGAGATACTTGTCGTTAAAACAGAGGACTGAAACATTCGATGGAAAGTATGGTAAAGCTGGTGATCATCAGCAAATCCATAAACACAAAAGGAATTGGGATGAATAGTACTGTAAAGTGATTCTATATAGATATTGAAAAAATTGGACCAAGCACTGATCCTTGCGGCACTCCATACTTGATTTCAATTGGCTCTGATAATGGTTGCCTGATTTTCACTTGCTGGTCCCGATTTTTCAAGAAAGATTTCATCCAATCCAGAGCTGTTCCCCTAATTCCAATTTTTCTATACAAGATTTCTAGCAATATGTCATGATCAACAGTATCAAAGGCAGCACTGAGGTCCAGAAAAAGTAAAACAGTGGCTAGCTTGTTTTCAAATCCCCTTAATATGTCACCTGTTACATTCAATAATAGGAGTTCAGTTGAGTGAGATTGTTTATATGCAAACTGATACCTGGAATGAAGCAAATTATTCTCCATGTGAATTTTCAATCTTCTTGCAACACAACACTCTACAAGCTTGCTGACAAAAACCAAGTTAGACACTGGACGATAGTTCTTATAGTTATCACTATCAATTTTGGAAGGAAGATCTTTCGGTATTGGAACTACAACGGCAGACTTAAGACAATCAATCCTTCCACTTTTCAGTGACAAATTTACTAAATCAACCCAAAATGGTAAAAGAATATCAATATGCTTTGAGAGCAATGTAGCATTCAGTGGGTCTGCTGATGAGCACAACATTTTGTGAGAATGTTTTATAACCAAGAGTTCTTCAGCAGTTGTCGGTTCAAACATGCTCAGTTGCTCAAACTGTTCAGATATTGCCATGTTAGAAATGGTTTGGCAGGAGGAGTTGTTAAATGACAGTTGCAGGCTTCTAACTTGATCATGAAAATAATCGCTGAAGCTGTTGGCAAGATCAACATCATTTTCACTTTTGGGCAAACAACTATCCTGGCCCTTATCAAGAAAACCATTGGCTATTTGGAATAATGTCTTGAGTTTATTACTTGACATATTTATTCTGTCTACATAATATGCTTGCTTCTTCAACTCAGCCAGCTGCACACACTCCTGCCTCAATTTTCTATACTTTTCTCTGTCAATATTTAATTTACTTTTTCTGAACAACTTTTCTGCTTTCCATTTATTTGCCCGTAGCAGCTTGTATTCATTATCAAACCAAGGTGAGTTTTTATTGAAGTTTACTGTTTTCTCAATTACAACAGCATGTTTGTCTAAAATATTCCGAATTGTAAGTATTAACTATTATGAAGGGTTGTATTAAAAGGTATTGTACTTATTTCCTTCTGAACATCTTTTTTTGAAATTGTTATCATTTATCTGCACAAGCTTATGAAAGGTGATTATCTTTTTAATCTTTTTTGATGAAAAAGTTGTTATCGTAAACGAAATTAACTTATGGTTGCTCAGTAGCACATCTTTTACAGTTACGTTTGGAACATTCAGTTCATTTTCAGGAGCAATGACTAAGTCAATGGTATGTCCCTGCCTATGGGTTGGCATAATAACATATTGACAAAGGTTAAAAAGGGAAAGTAATTTATTAAATTGCTTTGTTAAGGGGTCAGATATGATATCAAAATGAATATTAAAGTCTACATAGATAAGAATAGTATTTTCACTTGCAATAAGTATCTCAAGTAGTTCACCGAATTCCTGGAAAAGTTTCTTTCTTTATATACAGCAGTCTGTAAATTACAATGCATATACTTCATAAACTTTTCCCTCCCTTATCATTGTCATTGATTGTCAAAAATCATTGTCGCAAATAAACAAACAAACAGAGAACAAGTAATTTACTGTGATTGATACTCATTGACCTGTTGTTGCAAGGCAAAAATGTAGAGGTGAGATTGGTTTCACATATTATGAAATTTATTTTGACTTGTCTTTCTCCTGGCTGCAATTTATTTTGGCCATAATACCCTGGGCCCTCTTAGAAGCCTAGGCATGAATTTTGTCATGACAAATTATGTAATAATATGTAACTAATAAATTCTACACAATGTTGAAAAATTATATTTTTAAATTTAAGTTCAAGCCAACATTTCTGGTCGTGCTTATATGGATTTAAAATTATGTAAATAAATAAGTATTGGATTATATCGCAACTAAGAAAGATCTGAACTGAATTCTAAATCTAATTTAGAAAGATTTATTGCCACCAGCTCTTCAATTGCAATAGCATTGCAGATGGCATTAGATTTATAAATCGTCACTTCTGCTGAAATAAAAGATGGGTAAAAGATATTAACTTTTTTATTATTTAGAGCAAAGATGTCGTCTTTAGCATGCTGTGTTTGTGAAGAAAAACAGCACGTGCGCATTCATGCTCTTCTTGTAAAAAACCAGTTCATGTTATATGCGAAATATGATGAAGGTTTTGGCTCTACACTTGTGTGTAATACTTGTTAAATTGAGCCTCTAAAAAAACTCTGACATGAGCTACCAAATATCAAGTGGAAGCACGGAGCTTAAAGCACAAGACTCCCAAACCAAAGCAAATCCAAATATGTGCGCTGTGGAGATGTGCAGATTATGGTAATCAGCTGGAACAGCCTGGATGAACTTTGTATATTAGTACAAGAAAGGGATGGCAATGGCCTACAGAAGGCAACATTTCTTTGTTGGCCTGAAGTTGTAGCTTTTTCCTGGATTTATTGGTACTTGGTTGACGCATTCACCAAGATAGAAGGCAACGACCTCGCTTACATCAGATCCCATCAGAAAGAGCTCAGAGCTGAGTCGTACAAAGGACTGATGGATCACCTGTACAGAAGAGCTGAACACCAAAATCTGCTCGCTCAAGGCCACAATCCAGGCACAGCGCAGCACATTGACGTTGGACGAGTCGTCATCTTACCATCCACATTTACCGGCAGTCAACGAAGCATGCAGCAGAATTACCAAGATGCCATGACCATTGTCAGAAAACACGGCAAGCCAGACATATTCCTGACATTCACAGCGAATCCGAACTGGCAAGACGTCTTGGACAATTTGCTACCTAACCAGAAGCCACAAGACCGACCAGACATTGTCACACGCGTCTTTCACTTGAAATTCAAAGAGCTGCTGTGTGACATACTGGATCTCAACTTCTTTGGCAAAGTGGTTGCTTACGTCTACACGGTAGAATTTCAAAAACGTGGACTGCCGCACACTCACATGATCATATCTCTTGCCAACGAAGACAAACCACGCACACCGGAGGATGTTGACCGCATCATATCGGCAGAGATTCCAGACGAGAACACCCACGTCCACGAACACCGAATGGTCAAGAAACACATGATGCACGGCCCGTGTGGAGTTCTCAATCCCTCATGCGTTTGCATGCAAGGTTGGAAATGCAAAAAGAAGTTCCCAAAAGACCTCGCACAACAAACAGAATTCAATGTCAATGGATACCCATTGTACAGACGACGAGGTATGTCAAGATGAATTGCATTTCGTACTTATGATTTACACTTTCCGTGAAATGTACACAAATGTAACCATGGCACTTTCTTGCAGGCCAAACAACTGCTCAACTCAGGCAACACAGACTGAACGATTCTTGGGTTGTGCCACACAACATCAAACTCCTTCTCAAGTTCGACTGCCACATGAACGTGGAAGTTTGCACAACCGTCAAAAGTGTCAAGTACATTTTCAAGTACATCCACAAAGGCAATGACATGGCACACGTCGAAATCAGAGAAGGTCGCGAAGAAGCAAATGCACGACAAGATATCGTCCACGATGAGATACGTCAGTACTTGAATTCCAGATACGTTGGTCCGCATCAGGCAGTGTACAAACTCATGCAATACGAGATGCACGATAAGAGTCACACGATCATCCGACTTGCAATTCACCTGCCTGACCAACAGCCCGTATGCTTCACAGACCCAGAGCAAGCTGCACAGAGAAACAATGACAGCATGCTCATGGCATACTTCAGCCTCAACCAGAGGGAACAGAATTCTCACCAGTATTTATACCAAGACATACCAGAGCACTACACTTTCAACAAATCCACCAAGCAGTGGCAGCAACGCAAGCGTCGAGCGGCCAAGTGCGTCATAGGCAGAATATACAACGTTCTACCTTCAGATGCTGAACGCTTCGCCCTCAGACTGATATTGCTGCACAGAAAAGGAGCAACCTCCTTCGAAGACATTCGAACAGTTGACGGAGTCACTCACAACACGTTCAAGAATGCAGCAAGAGCAATGGCACTCTTGGAAGACGATGCAGAGCACAGACGTTGCTTGCGAGATGCAGTGGTTTTACACATGCCCGCACAGATGAGACAATTGTTTGCAACACTCATCCTGTTTCAAACTCCGAGCGACATTGATGCTCTCTTCACAGAATTCCAAGAAGACATGGCAGAAGATTACGTCAGACACGATCAGCTGCAGGATCCCAATGCAACATTCCAGCAGCAACACATCCACATGTGTCTGGCTGACATCCAGAGAAACCTGCAAATTCACGGAAATTCCCTAAAGGACTTCCCCGAGATGCCGCAGCTACCTGCCGACTATGCACAGCCACGACAGGCAGCTGACGAAATCAACATCGAACAAGAACGAGAGCAAGGACAACGAATGTTCGAGCAACTCAATCCAGAACAACTGCAGGTACACAACACCATTGTGCAAGCCATCGAGACGCAGTCACAAGACAACTGTTTCTTTCTCGACGGTCCAGCAGGAACTGGCAAAACCTTTCTGTACAACACATTGGTACACAACCTGCAAGCTTCCGGACACAAAGTCAAATGTGTAGCATACTCTGGAATAGCAGCAACGCTACTCATTCACGGCAGAACTGCACACTCCACATTTCAAATACCGATTCCCCTGCTCGACGATTCCACTTGCAACATCAAAGCACAAAGTCTCAGAGCACAACAATTGCGAGACACAATGCTATTCATTTGGGATGAAGCTTCCATGATTCCAGCAACAGCACTCAAAGCAGTTGACCGTTTGCTCAGAGACATCACCAAAGTCGACAGACCTTTCGGCGGCAAATACTTCATGCTTGGCGGTGATTTCAGACAAGTACTGCCAGTCGTCAAGAAAGCCGGCAGAGAACGAGTGGTGCAAGAATGCCTCAAGTCACGAAAAGTCGAGGATCTGTGGTCTCAGTTCCAGCAATTCAGACTCATTACAAACATGAAAGCTGTTCAAGATGAGACTTACCAAGCATTCTCAGACTGGCTTCTCCGAATAGGCAATGGAGTAGAACCTCACGATGATCAAGATCAGATCAGCCTCCCACAGCAAATCTGCATCAAGTCACTTGAAGATCTCATGAACTCCATTTATCCTCAAGCCGAATCAGCAGATGCACATCTCTTACTGGATCCAAACACCATGTCCGAGCGTTGTTGTTTGACACCAAAGAACGAGTTCTCACATCACATCAACGAGCTCATTCTGCAAAGACTTCCAACAGCTCGGCAGCAATATCTCAGCATTGACAGAGTCGAGACAGATGATCCAGAAGAGGCTGCAGCATATCCCATGGAGTTTCTCAATGCACAAACCCCGGGCGGAATGCCTCTACATTCATTACAATTGAAGGTATGCACACTATAATTGAACAGTTGATTTAAAATTGCCTTGCCTCACTCAATCTAGGCTCACTCATTCTCATTTTTGTTTAGGTAGGAGCTACAATAATTTTGCTCAGAAACATCAACCCTGCAAAAGGACTATGCAATGGCACACGACTAATTGTGAGAGATCTCAAACGACACGTCATAACTGCAGAGATCATCACAACTCAAAACAAGGGCCAGTATGTTATGCTTCCACGCATTACTCTGACCAGCCAAGATTCATCACTGCCGATCTCCATTGCAAGAAAACAATTTCCAGTCCGACTTGCTTACTGCCTCACCATCAACAAGGCACAAGGACAATCATTGAAACACGTTGGCATTTACTTACCAGACCCTGTTTTCTCCCACGGACAACTGTACGTTGCAATGTCTAGAGGCAAATCGTTCTCTGGACTCAAGGTGTTCACACCCAGCAACAATAAAACCACAAACATTGTCTACAAGGAAGTCCTGTGAGTTCTCCAGCAACATCAACTCCAACCACAGAAGGTAAGTCAATACACTAACACACCCCTTCACCTCATTTAGAGAGCACGGTTATTCAACGACCATGACTGAGTGTGGCACAAGACCTATGAATGATACCAAACAGCATAGGCAATCCTCATGAATGATACCAAACAGCATGGGGATAAGACCTGTGAATGATACCAAACAGCACAGGCACAAGACCTATGAATGATACCAAACAGCATAGGCAAAAAACACTCGCTGCAATCAGTCTAGCTCTCACCAACAATCCCCACCACACAATGTAATTCTAACTCCCCAAGCTAACCCAGCATCTACTTCTATACATTCATCCTTTACTAATATATTGCTTTATCGAGCCCATAGATAACCTGGCAGCAACAAATCCGCAAACATTGTCTACAAGGAAGTCCTGTGAGCTCTCCAACAACATCACCTCCAACCAGAGAGGGTAAGTCAATACACTAACACGCCCCTTCACCTCATTTAGAGAGCACGGTTATTCAACGACCTTGACTGAGTGTGGCACAAGACCTATGAATGATACCGAACAGCATAGGCAATCCTCATGAATGATACCAAACAGCATGGGGATAAGACCTGTGAATGATACCAAACAGCACAGGCACAAGACCTATGAATGAAACCAAACAGCATAGGCAAACTCCATGAATGATACCAAACAGCATGGGGATAAGACCTGTGAATGATACCAAACAGCACAGGCACAAGACCTGTGAATGATACCAAACAGCACAGGCACAAGACCTATGAATGATACCAAACAGCATAGGCAATCTCCATGAATGATACCAAACAGCATGGGGATAAGACCTGTGAATGATACCAAACAGCACAGGCACAAGACCTATGAATGATACCAAACAGCATAGGCAAAAACCACTCGCTGCAATCAGTCTAGCTCCCACCAACAATCCCCACCACACAATGTAATTCTAACTCCCCAAGCTAACCCAGCATCTACTTCTATACATTCATCCTTTACTAATATATTGCTTTATCGAGCCCATAGATAACCTGGCAGCAACAAATCCGCAAACATTGTCTACAAGGAAGTCCTGTGAGCTCTCCAACAACATCACCTCCAGCCAGAGAGGGTAAGTCAATACACTAACACGCCCCTTCACCTCATTTAGAGAGCACGGTTATTCAACGACCTTGACTGAGTGTGGCACAAGACCTGTGAATGATACCAAACAGCACAGGCACAAGACCTATGAATGATACCAAACAGCATAGGCAATCTCCATGAATGATACCAAACAGCATGGGGATAAGACCTGTGAATGATACCAAACAGCACAGGCACAAGACCTGTGAATGATACCAAACAGCACAGGCACAAGACCTATGAATGATACCAAACAGTACAGGCACAAGACCTATGAATGATACCAAACAGCATAGGCAAAAACCACTCGCTGCAATCAGTCTAGCTCCCACCAACAATCCCCACCACACAATGTAATTCTAACTCCCCAAGCTAACCCAGCATCTACTTCTATACATTCATCCTTTACTAATATATTGCTTTATCGAGCCCATAGATAACCTGGCAGCAACAAATCCGCAAACATTGTCTACAAGGAAGTCCTGTGAGCTCTCCAACAACATCACCTCCAACCAGAGAGGGTAAGTCAATACACTAACACGCCCCTTCACCTCATTTAGAGAGCACGGTTATTCAACGACCTTGACTGAGTGTGGCACAAGACCTATGAATGATACCGAACAGCATAGGCAATCCTCATGAATGATACCAAACAGCATGGGGATAAGACCTGTGAAAGATACCAAACAGCACAGGCACAAGACCTATGAATGAAACCAAACAGCATAGGCAATCTCCATGAATGATACCAAACAGCATGGGGATAAGACCTGTGAATGATACCAAACAGCACAGGCACAAGACCTGTGAATGATACCAAACAGCACAGGCACAAGACCTATGAATGATACCAAACAGCATAGGCAATCTCCATGAATGATACCAAACAGCATGGGGATAAGACCTGTGAATGATACCAAACAGCACAGGCACAAGACCTGTGAATGATACCAAACAGCACAGGCACAAGACCTATGAATGATACCAAACAGCATAGGCAATCTCCATGAATGATACCAAACAGCATGGGGATAAGACCTGTGAATGATACCAAACAGCACAGGCACAAGACCTGTGAATGATACCAAACAGCACAGGCACAAGACCTATGAATGATACCAAACAGCATAGGCAATCTCCATGAATGATACCAAACAGCATGGGGATAAGACCTGTGAATGATACCAAACAGCACAGGCACAAGACCTGTGAATGATACCAAACAGCACAGGCACAAGACCTATGAATGATACCAAACAGCATAGGCAATCTCCATGAATGATACCAAACAGCACAGGCACAAGACCTATGAATGATACCAAACAGCATAGGCAAAAACCACTCGCTGCAATCAGTCTAGCTCTCACCAACAATCCCCACCACACAATGTAATTCTAACTCCCCAAGCTAACCCAGCATCTACTTCTATACATTCATCCTTTACTAATATATTGCTTTATCGAGCCCATAGATAACCTGGCAGCAACAAATCCGCAAACATTGTCTACAAGGAAGTCCTGTGAGCTCTCCAACAACATCACCTCCAACCAGAGAGGGTAAGTCAATACACTAACACGCCCCTTCACCTCATTTAGAGAGCACGGTTATTCAACGACCTTGACTGAGTGTGGCACAAGACCTATGAATGATACCGAACAGCATAGGCAATCCTCATGAATGATACCAAACAGCATGGGGATAAGACCTGTGAATGATACCAAACAGCACAGGCACAAGACCTATGAATGAAACCAAACAGCATAGGCAATCTCCATGAATGATACCAAACAGCATGGGGATAAGACCTGTGAATGATACCAAACAGCACAGGCACAAGACCTGTGAATGATACCAAACAGCACAGGCACAAGACCTATGAATGATACCAAACAGCATAGGCAATCTCCATGAATGATACCAAACAGCATGGGGATAAGACCTGTGAATGATACCAAACAGCACAGGCACAAGACCTATGAATGATACCAAACAGCATGGGGATAAGACCTGTGAATGATACCAAACAGCACAGGCACAAGACCTATGAATGATACCTAACAGCATAGGCAATCTCCATGAATGATGCCAAACAGCATGGGGATAAGACCTGTGAATGGTACCAAACAGCACAGGCACAAGACCTGTCAATGATACCAAACAGCACAGGCACAAGACCTATGAATGATACCAAACAGCATAGGCAATCCTCATGAATGATACCAAACAGCATGGGGATAAGACCTGTGAATGATACCAAACAGCACAGGCACAAGACCTATGAATGATACCAAACAGCATAGGCAGAAACCACTTCCTGCAATCAGTCTAGCTCTCACCAACATTCCCCACCACACAATGTCATTCTAACTCCCCAAGCTAACCAAGCATCTACTTCTATACATTCATCCTTTTTAATATTGCTTTATCTAACCCATAGATAACGTTATTTTACATAACATAATATACAATTTTCCATGAGTTATGCTTTGCCATGTGCCTTGATGTTGCCTACGGGGACATGGATTTCCTTTCTCTCTGTGAAAGCTGTCTACATCCGCTCCATTCATGAACAATTAAGTTACTGTGTAAAATCTACACAAAATATTCCTACCAATATATGCAAGTTTTGTGTCATTTACTACCACCATGGCAGCTTTCACAAAAAAGGAAAACTCAAACAATGGATGCTCCTTGACGTGGTGTTTGAGCTTTTTACTAATGCATCCGGCAACACCCCAAATTTTTTCTACAGCCTGAATCTATAATCGCACACAGAACAGCCCAGATCAACAGGATTTTCATATATATCCATGCACATAGCGTTAAAATTTCTCAGGTACGTTAAATTTACTGAAATATTTCATCCCCTCTTATGTATGAATCTTGCGGTCAAAACTGTATAATATATAATAAACATCCTTTCTTGCATGTAGAAATCTTCCACACACTTTTCCTTCTGGCTTCCATGACAACAGTAATTTTTTTCTCAATTACCGCTCATCACCTCCACCCTTGGATACATGAAAAGGCCTACTTGCACAAAAGAAGAACACTAAATTCATAAAGTAGTGGTACATTGTAAAGTCAATCAGAACTATTTAATAAAATGAACATAACATAACACTTTCCAAATTAGATTGTTCCTTGAGGTTTGTAACAAGAAGTATCAATTTGACTTTCAAAAATGAAAATCTACCTGTGGTGGAATATTCGCTCTTTCGTTGCAGGGCTCCGGCAGACACATTAGCACTCGCTTTGCTTCGCACTCTCTGCGGCTTTCACACAAATACACTTAGACACCATTTTCACTTTTTAAAACTTAAAGTTGAATTTAATTGCATTGTCAGTCTACCTGCAACAATCGCGCATCCTCTTTACTTTCCGCGTGTGCACACTCAGCCACTGCGCAAGAACATTTTCCTCAAGTTATTATTTCAAGACAAAGATAAACACCATCATACGTTTCTTTTAATATTTTATCTTAAATTGAATATATATTTTGCGATTCTATTTTCTTTTCCTTTTTTTCTTTGCTCTTTTCTTTCCTCTTTTCTTCCCTCCTTTCTTTGCTCTTTTCTTCCTTTCTTCCCTTTCTTTGATCTCCCCTCTCTTTCTCCCAACAACATGTGTATGTGCACCTCAGTTTCTTCTCTAATAACAAAACATCCATCAAACTCTTAATAATTCATCACAGCAAAGCAGTTTCTATAATAAAAATAGTACGCAGTAATATTCAGCTACATACCCCACTTCCCGCAACATCTTTCCTTCACCATCTCTTAGGGTGAACTTCAATTTTTTCTCCTTCACGACCTTCTTCGCAATTTGCCACTTCAGGCCACGCATCCCCTTGCTCTTATCCCATTCAACAACCTACAATAGACAGCAACATCAATTCATTATATAAAAAACTAACGAACGCTTAGGTCCAAATATCTTCACAGTTGTCCACCTAACTATTCACTTCACATACATCAAATGAGTACATACCGTTTTCTCTTCTTTGTAAATAACGGTTACGTTTAATCTCGCCATTTTTCGTTTCAACTTCAATTCTTCGTACAATTGCAATGAAGGTTTTGATTTTGATGTTGCCCTCCAAGCTTATAAGTCTTTAACCTAACCACACCTGCAGAAATAGATTCTCCCAAGTGGGGAATGACGCCGCAAAAACAAGTTGACTTTGAAAAGAACTCTAACAGCTGTTTTAAGGTGTGACTTCCAAGCTTGCTATTGTCTAATTGTGCTCTTTTCGGAAGGTGTGACTTCCAAGCTTGCTATTGTCTAATTGTGCTCTTTTCGGGAAGTGCCACATGGGAAGTCTGTTACAATTGATGTTCAAAGCCGAAAAAACAACTTCACTGTGTTGGCCGTAAAAAAATTTAATCCCTACAATTTGAAAATGTCCACCTACTTTCCCTGAATTATCCCGTAGGTTTTCTCTACAACCTACAAACTTCTAAAAATCCCCAAAATAAATAGAAATCCCTACGCGTCGCAACAATGAATGGAATGAAACATTCGATTGGATTCAACGTTACACACAGCCCAGTGCTTCCACCAGTGAAAATGAGGTATTCCTTAAACGAGGCAGAACTTTCGCAAAATTTCCTCTGAAAGTCACTGGAGACACAATAGCGCCCCTTTTGATATATTTACGGAACGTGATTTCCCGAACAAAGAGAGCCCGTCAGTAAATGTCTAACAATATAAATAACACGAAGGTGTGTAGCAAGTAACAATAGAAGTAAATAAGGGATTAAAACAATGATTCAAAGTGTCAAATAGGTTCAAAAGCACCCTTCCAACAACCAAAATAACATGAAATCAAGAAATATCATGATAACATAATAAGATTCAATATTTTCTCAAAGTTTCCCTACACTATATATTTCCTTTAAAGTTTCCTTAAACGTGCTAAATTTCCTGAATTTCCATGAATTATCCCACAGGTTTTCCCTACAACCTACAAACTTCTAAAAATCCCAAAAATAGATAGAAATCCCTACGCGTCGCAACAATGAATGAAATGAAACATTCGATTGGATTCAACGTTACACACAGCCCAGTGCTTCCACCAGTGAAAACGAGGTATTCCTTAAACGAGGCAGAATTTTCGCAAAATTTCCTCTGAAAGTCACTGGAGACACAATAGCGCCCCTTTTGATATATTTACGGAACGTGATTTCCCGAACAAAGAGAGCCCGTCAGTAAATGTCTAACAATATAAATAACACGAAGGTGTGTAGCAAGTAACAATAGAAGTAAATAAGGGATTAAAACAATGATTCAAAGTGTCAAATAGGTTCAAAAGCACCCTTCCAACAACCTAAACAACATGAAATCAAGAAATATCATAATAACATGATAAGATTCAATATTTCCTCAAAATTTCCCTAAAATATACATTTCCTTTAAAATTTCCTTAAACATGCTACATTTCTTCAGTTTGAGGAAATTTGCTCAAAGGGGGTAGCACTGGCGCCAACCCAATTTAATACACCCCAGGTTCCCCAATTGTTAACACGCTATTTTCAACATCTTCCTCATACATAATATAACCGTCTTGCATTTCTAACACTATCACATCCTATTTTTTCTTTCGATTCTTTTTAAGGGACAATGAACTTGCTCCTGGAGATACAACCAAGCCGTTTCAATACAATCTTCTCATACATTTATGGTCAGTATTGTTCAACGTCATCAGATACGTTTTTTACACAATTTTCTTTTCGCTTTCCTTGGAACTTGAGTTTTTTCTCAGCTCAAGCAGCTGCTGTAAAGCGGTGAAAGTGTCTGAATCAAAGGCGCGCGCCTTTGATTCGGACCTTTAGAACTTAATCAACCCCTTTACAATTGCTTACCTTTTCAATTAATCAACCCCAAATACACAACAACAAGTAAATGCGCAAACCAGTAAAACCAGTTTTTTGCAACTCTATAAATCAACACTGCCAGCATCAACCACTCTCACAAACACTAGAATACAACAAGGAACCTCAAAGCGACGAGAACAAACACACTAATAAACCAAGGTAATTCAAACTCATTTTGTATACTTCATCTTTCATTTTTCTCAATTAAACACATGTGATTTCCATTCTGACACAACTGTTTCTACAATTCTAGCATGCAGAACGATTTAAAGTACTTTTCAAGGTTGGCCAGTGAGGGCCTTGGAAAGCTGGAGAGAACATGCCAGTTCCTCGACAGAAACACGCAGTATGCCTATCACTCTTATGAGCAGATAAGGAATTCCAATAGAATAACAAAGGCCAAAGTCAAAGAGGCCATGGCCAGGTTGACGCAATTAAAAAAAGTCATTCGGTCCAGGATGGATCAGGAGCTGGACGAGGCAATCAATAAAAGTTTGCAAGACGTCCTAGAAATGGACATAGATTTCTTGCCACCAGATGAATCTCGCGACGAAGAACCCACTACTAATACACAAGATGACGCTGATGAGGAGCAGGACCACGCTGATGAGGAGCGGAACGACGAAAGCACACAAAGCGACGACTAAAAACCTCTGGTTTAGTCCGCGAATGTTTTCATGCCGAAAGTACATTTTTTAAAAATATTATATATAATTTTCTTTAATTATAACGATTTTTCTTCAATTTTCATTTTTCAAACAAAACAATCAGCTTTATTTGTTGAACCTCTGCTCTAATGCGCCAACAGCTTATTTGTTCAAGATCGCTGTCCCGCTCACGTCGAAGGCTAAAACAACAGAAACCCACCCAAATTTTGTTCAAGATCCCTGTTCTACTCACGTCGAAGGCCAAAACAACAGAATCCCACCCCACTTTTGTTCAAGACCGCTGTTCCACTCAAAGCAAGGCCAAAACGACAGAAACCCACCCCACTTTTGTTCAAAATCGCTGTTCCACTCACTGCGAGGCCAACACACTAGGGAGGTGGCGCGCGAAGCGCGCCAGCCTTCCTAGTCTCTATATACTAAAACGTGAGCGGTGACGGAAACAACGCTCAAAGACCCCCAGCGACGGGCGTTTGAGAACACTACTCCTCAAATTTCCCCGATCTGTTCTTTTCGAAAACCACGCATTATTCTTCCCAGTAATCTGTATATTTGTAATATCTATTTTGTTTTTCGAAATTCGTTTTCGTTTTCCAGATATTTTCCAGTTTCTACCTCGAAAATCCTTCCGCCCTTTGTTTTCGTTTCAAGTTTGCTTTGTGCACTTTGTCAGCTACTGCCGTGCCGAGGCTTTTGTTTTGCGTGCCAGGGGAGATGTCTCGAGCTTCGATGCGTACTGAAGCATCGAGTCGAACAAAACGTGTTGTGCCGTGCGACCCCCTGACAATTATTGCGTCTGGATGATGTCATGCTTCTGGAAAGATCGATCGTGCGTTGTTTACCGTTTTCGAAACAATGAATCCCTGTTGCGTTTGACACTAATCCCATTGCGTCTTTTGTTACTGAGACCTTTGATTGATGAGGAAGTTCCTTCCTTCCTTGAGCGAACGTGCAGTGGATGTCCATTTTCGAATTTGGGACGGGACAAACCCAATGAAATTGCTTTCGTTGTGTTGCTGCGTTTTATTTTTGATGCCGTTTTACTCGAGTTTTCCAACTAAAAGCTTCTCGGGAATTGACTGGTAAGTTGCTAAGTTGTTTCCATTTGCCTCTACTAAACTCCTCTGTGTCCTTCTTATTTTGTTTTCGATTTATTATGATCCGTTGTTTACAGAACGTTCTGGGCGATCTAAAATTCTGAATAATTTTTTGCTTTACAAATCTTTTCAATACTAAATCGAGTGCTAAAACCGTGAATTGTCAATTTCTGCTTTTATAATTACAGGTCTGGATGCAACCATCTAAAGAACGAATTTCAGAAACGAAAATTTTGTGATTTCACTGAAACGAAAGCCATTCAAAGTAATGCAGTTGTCTAAAAGCTATTCTGCCCTTCCTTGCAATCAACTGGAATTTTACTTGCAACTTGCTATTTGCAACTGTTTCCCAAAGAACTTCACTGGTGAGTGGGTACGTTTTTTCTATATTTTTCCCTCAGTTGTATTGTTTTATTTAGCTCAGATTCCGTGATCAACAACTCGCTTTTCAACTTTCTCCAGCCGCGCAATATATTTTCAAAATCTCAATCGTATTCTCTATAAATTGACTCTGATTTGTTTGAAACAGCTCTGATCGATCAATACTAAAATTCTAATTCGATTTTTGCAGATTTGGATGTTAAATTCTAACTCGCCAGACTCGAAAACAGCTATTTTCATATTGCATTGAAGCAGGGCGTGCGGAGAACCACGGCAAATCCCACTTCACATGGATTCACTGACCTGCAATTCAAACCACGAAAGTCGTCGATTTGGCGTGTCACATGTGAGTGAATTGATTGAGAACTTTCATGATTTGCTGTATTTAAAACCCTTTTATATCACGACGAATTTTCGAATGCGTGTTCAGAAGCATTTAACTTTGGTGCCCCTCTAAAATTTTCATAATGCGCTTTTGTATTGCTTGCATGGATTCCTGTAGTCCTAAATATGTTTTTATGAATTTGAGTTCTATTTTTAATATTGTACATTCTCCAATCGAAATTTCGAATTAAATGGATCCAATTATGATATACTATACTATTCGATCGCAATGCTTCTCTCTGTTCGGTTTAAATCGAGACATTTCTGGCACGCTCAGAAGTGCACGAACATTGGCATCATGGAAAAAATGGACCTGGAACAACCTTGGGATGGAATCAGACCTCGGGGCTTCCGTGGGGAAAAGGATGGAAATATGAGGACCAGGATCATTTCAAATTAAATCATGGGAGAAAACATGGACCCAGAACAACCTTGGAATGAAAGTTGGGATCGCGGATCCCATGGACCATGCTATGGGGGAATGGATGCAACTTTGAAGATTTAAATCATTTCAAGTTAAGTCATGGGAGAAAACATGGACCTGGAACAACCTTGGAATGGAAGCTGGGATCGGGGATCCCATGGACCATGCTGTGGGGCAATGGATGCAACTTTGAAAATTTGAATGATTTCAAGTTAAGTCATAGGAGAAAACATGGACCTGGAACAACCTTGGAATGCAAGTCGGAACTCGGGTATTCCATGGACCATGTGGTCGGGGAATGGTTCTAACTATGACGACTTCAAGGATTTCAATTTAGGTCATCATGCACCTGGAACAACCTTGGAATGGAAATGGGGACTCGGGGATTCCATTGATCATATGGTGGGGAATGGATGGCAGTATGAGGACATCAATGATTTCAAACAAAGTTCTTTTTCTTTGCCTGTCCCACCACTGATCTTATCGCAAACTAGGCAACTTTAATTACAACCGATTGCTTAACGTGTCCGCCAGCTGATCTCATCCCAACTTGATCAACTTTAATTAGAACAGATTGCTCAACGTGTCCGCCACTGCAGGATGGTCTATATATACTATTCTACGATCACACGTGACCCGCCGACTGTGAACAATGCCCATTGTCTTTTGAACAATCGACGTTCGACCAAACAATGGGATCAAAGGAATTTCGTTGTGATCAAAAAGGCTTTTTTCCTGGGGGTCAATAAGGGTGGAAATGGGTATAGAAATGATCGCTGCATTGCGTTGATCACAGTAAAGCTTTCCGCTAATTTCTACTCCAAACGGTTCGGGAGTTATGGCCCATTTTGTGTTCCGACTTTCTAGAAAGTTCCGAGCACGGAGTTAATGAGATGCAAAACGAGCAAGGAGAAGCACGTGTTTTTTTCGTTGAGCGGGCGGCAAGTTGCTTGGGTTTAAACGTAAATACCTGCCGGAAATCAATTGTAAAGACGTGTCAATTGTTGTCAAGACCTGTGGAGACAATTGGTGGACAATTATTTCAAGGTATTTCCTTTATTCAATTGTTTTTGGCTTTAAATAGCACGAGTTTTGTTTTGTTTCGACCCACGTTTTTCTTTCGGCTCGAGGGCCTAACCAAAACACGAAGACAATTTTGATTTTCTCGGGTCGTTCTGGGCCGATTTTCTCCATTTAAACTTTCGATAACTGTTTGTTTACACGAGAACTAAAGTTATCTGGGGTTGTTTTTTTTGTTTTGTCGATTTTCCTCTGATTTTGGACAGTTTTGGCCGAGTTTGGGTTTTGCTTGAAAACACGAAATTTTCAAGCAACACGCGTGTGTTTTGCATTTGCGAAAATTAATTTTTAACCTGCCAAAACTTTGTTTTTTTCACCCAAATACTTTCGATAAATGTTCGCCAAGCTATTAGCTTCATGTTGATATTTTCGTGGGTTCTGTAGGACAAAAATTGGCCACGTTAATTTAATTTGAAAGTTGGTGAATCGTGTTTTAAATGCTATTTTTTTCACGGGTTTGATTTCAGGGCTATTTTTGATCAATAAAATCATGTCTTGGACTTCAAAAATGTACAACTAAAATTGCGAAAAGCATTTCAAATGCACCCAATTACTTTCGATACTTATTCGCCAAGGTATCAGCTTCATGTTGGTGTGATTTGAGTTAAAATGGACAAAGTTTGACCAAGTTAGGGGAATTTTTGTGTTTTTAAAGTTGGCTGATGAATAAATTTTTTCACGGCTTTTGTCTTGGGCTGCACTAAATACTCGCTTAAAATTCAAAACAACACTGTTAAGAAATGTGAATATTTTTATCGGATTCGCTGTTTTCTTAGCTACAGTATGATATAATTTTTATTAGAGATTGAGTTTAAATTTTCCAGGATTGATTAAATTTTTGAAGGCAACTTTTTTTTTCAAACTTCACACTGAAGCTATCAACCTTCGGCTTTCAGGGGGGCGGCAGGGTGGGCGCTGGGCCGTCGATTGCCAGGGGGGAGGATCCGACCTCCCACCTTTACTTTCTTTAGAAATGTTGCATCGTAGTACGTATCGTAGGGTATGTATCGTAGGGTATGTATCGTAGGGTATGTATTGTAGGGTATGTATTGTAGGGTATGTATTGTAAGGTATGTATTGTAGGGTATGTATAGTAGGGTATGTTATGTAAGGTATGTATTGTAGGGTGTTTATTGTAGGGTATTTATTGTAGGGTATGTATTGTAAGGTATTTATTGTAGGGTATGTATTGTAGGGTATGTATCGTAGGGTATGTATCGTAGGGTATGTATCGTAGGGTATGTATCGTAGGGTAAGTAATGTAGGGTATGTATTGTAGTGTATGTATTGTAGGGTAGGTATTGTAAGGTATGTATTGTAGGGTATGTATAGTAGGGTATGTTATGTAAGGTAGTATTGTAGGGTATTATGTAGGGTATGTAGGTATGTATATGTAAGGTATGTATTGTAGGGTATGTATTGTAGGGTATGTATTGTAGGGTATTTATTGTAGGGTATGTATGTATTGTAATGTAGGGTATTGTATTGTAGGGTATGTATTGTAGGGTATGTATATAAGGTATGTATTGTAGGGTATGTATCGTAGGGTATGTATCGTAGGGTA